>JAHTLZ010000348.1:16550538-16563102 GCA_023846285.1 Phrynocephalus versicolor
ATAAATAAATAAATAAATAAATAAATAAATAAATAAATAAATAAATATAATCACTGTACAAATTAGCTTTGAACACAGTGAATACTGGAAATCTGTCTAGTTTGCTAGCCTTCACAGCCAAAGGAAAGCTGAAAATTATATTAAAATGCAACACATTGTTAAAACAGTTCAAGAAAAAGGAATACTTATGAGAGGGAGAACTTCCCCTGAAAGTGTGGAGGAAATTTTGACTATTTGTAGCATATTAGGGGACATTTATTTATTTATTTATTATCCATTAATCTTGTTCTTATTATTTTTATTCGTCAATTTTGAGGCAAGGAACAACTAATTTATATCTTACAGGAGAAAAAAGAAAGGTTAAGAAAAAAGAAGGAAACAATGATGTAATGTTTTGTAGTACTGTATTGTGTGGTGTTGAGAATTTCACATAACCTGAGTTTAAATGAAACAAAATCTAAAATGTCTAAATAAGACACATCTATGTAACTTTATATAATGGTTCTCCACTATAATATTTTTACCGCCAGATATTTGCATTTCTTTTACCAGGTGTCTAAGCCATCATGTCTGATCTGCTTTGATTTGGATCCGTGCACTGAGCAGGGAGTTGGGCTCAATGACTTGGTTGGTCCCTTCCAAATCCATTATTCTATGATTTTGTGTTCAAGGGATTTGGGGCATTGATTTCCAAGATATCTAGAGGATCAAATGTTATTTATTATATGTTTATATATTTATATATCCCCCCATCTTACAGAGGAACTGCATGTTGCTACTCCTCTTCTGATGGGATATTGCACATTTCTGTAGAATGAGATCCACAAATGAAAGCTTTTTTTTCCTTGTTTAACATTCATTTTATTGATAGCATATTGTTAGAATGAAAAGCTTGTACAAAAGCAAGTTGAATATGTGGAAAATATACTTATTCAGGACATTTTCCTTAAAGCCATGTGCCAAAACACTGCCCTGGCAATCAAGGAACAAAATGATGCTTCTTTGTGGAGATTTGTATTTTTAACAAACTCTGGAGAGCCATGCAGGTTTTGTACAAGTTCAATACATCACACAACAAGAACTGGAGCCTTTATGGGTTTTTCCCTGGTTGAATCATATTGGAGCCATTGTTTATCCCATGACGTACCACCAGCTTATTCAGTTGCAACAATACTAAATGTTTATCGGGACCCATCTCCATCCCATGCCCAGGGCAGCACTGGCCATTATTACATAAGAAGAGCCATGCTGGATCAGGCCAAAGGCCCATCTAGTCCAGCTATCTGTATCTCACAGTGGCCCCTCCAAATGTGCCTGGAAGTGCATGAGACTACATCTCTGTCTCCTGATACCACTCCCCTGCATCTGGCCCTTGAAGTACCCCAGTTCTAAGCCTGGAGATTACACATCTCCCATCATAGTTTGAAAGACACAGGAGCAAGCTCCAATACATAGTATTTTTGTGATGGTGCTTGTTCTGAGGGATGACGTCTTCCAGCCACTCTTACATGTTCAGAATTTAACATTTGTTGTCAGTATCGCACTGCCTCCACAGGGAATGCTGTACTTGCTAAAAATGAGGGCGGTGAGATCCAGAAAAGGCATTTACATTCACGGGAGGGGAACATCTACACAGCTGGAGCTCCCTTTCTTGTTTTCAACACGCTGACAGGGCAAACTGCTTTGAAAGCTGAACAGCAGCTTGCCAGAGCAGATGTGGAAGCTCTGACAATGCCAGCTGTAAGAAAATCTCCAGTGCTGTGCAGAGTTCACTTAAACTGAACTAGGATGCCTGCTTTGGGTGGAAGAGATAAGTTAAAAGTCAGTATTGTGAATAAGTTCAGTTCTTCCTAAGGTGTATTGTATGTGGCGAGGCTGAAGCAGTTCAGATAGGCAAGAATATTCATGAGCAGCATAGCCTGTTCAAAATACAACAAACCAAAACGGAACAAACAAACCAGTTTCCCAACTTGCACTTAGGATTTTACTATTTTAATTTATGTATTGTGACTTTCATTGCCTTCTTTGTTTGCACCATTGAGACTATTTTATTAAGAACAAGGGTATAAATGTTTGAAATCTGTAAACATACACATCTCAGAATACTAGGCTAAAATATTCTTCTCCTAGACCTCTTCTACAGTGCATATTTTTATGCTGAGAAGCACACAGCCATGATGAGACCCTCTACCAGGGCCTTGAAATCTTTCCAGATCAAACACATTTAGCACTGCAGGGAAATCTTGAACAGAACCTAATAAATGTGAGGATATCCAAGGATTTTGTTCTGGCCACATTTTAAACAAATAAATGTACTTCTTGGACAAATATGGAGGTGGGAATATACTTGTCACACTTGTCTGAAACTTTGTGACATGGTGTGAAAAACATGCCAATATATTTATTGTATTGTAGTATTTAAAAGCGTCCAAAATGCATGTTTTTTAAAACACTATAAATGAGCACAGTTGTAAAAAAAGTTCAGGGGTTATTTCTGAGGATATATTTACTATTATCTGCTTGTCTCATTTTTAGTCTAACGTTCTCTTGATTTTTGTTGGGGGTTGGTTGGGGCAAAAGACAGCTCATAGTGTTGAAAAAGGAGAAGGCCTGAAGCCTGGGTGTGATAACCTCCAAAAGCTTCTCTCCATGGCCTTTCTAAAATGGCGCTGAGTGCCAAAACAAGATGGCAAGCGCTGTGTGACTGTAGCAGAGCCACCAAGCAGCAATCCTCTCCTCCAATGATTGTCATGGAAGAGGCTGAGGCCTTGGAGGAAGACTGTTATATACAGGGTCCTCCTCCTCCTCTGGCATGATTACCAGCCTCCTGGCAAAGTGGCTGCACTCATTGGAGCTTGCCTCCGGCAGAGCCAATCTCCAAAGGAGGAGAAATCTGAAGATAGTTCTCATAATTCTTATTGTACATTTGAGATGGTCAAGATTTTTTTTGGGGGGGGGTCTTTCCTTGTACATCCATCTCTGTGGTAACTGACTGCCCACAACTCCAGCTTCCCATAATTCAGTTAAAGTCCAAAGGAAGAGGACATAAGGAAACTGCATTCATAGGGCTTTTTCAGCTCCGTTATTGTGGGCAGCCAAAGAAAAATGAAGAGAAACAAAAAGAACTAAAAAAA
Source organism: Phrynocephalus versicolor (assembly GCA_023846285.1). NCBI lineage: Eukaryota > Metazoa > Chordata > Lepidosauria > Squamata > Agamidae > Phrynocephalus > Phrynocephalus versicolor. The sequence goes on from JAHTLZ010000348.1 coordinate 16,553,673, forward strand.
CAAATGCAGAATCCTCTAGCATCTTGCATAACAAGTTCAGGAGTATACTGAGAAGAACTTCGAAAGAATCCTAAGAATGAGGCAAAAATCTCTGAGGTTTCCTGGCCCTGAATGCAATATTCCCTTGTTCTGGATTTTTGCTCTTGCCAAAAGTTGGAAAAATGCCTTGATATCTTGTGAACCAAGAACAATGACTTGCAGTTCCTCACATTGATTATGAGTAGAGATGGGCATGAAATGATTTTTTTTGTTTTTGTTTTTGTTTCATTCCACAACAAAACGGAAAATGAACTGCCCCTTTAAAGAAAAATGAAATGAAACAAAACAATTTTTTGTTTGTTCTGTTTTGTTTTTTGTTTTCCCATAGGAATGCCTTCAAGTAATGCATTCATAGGGAAAACCGCTTAAAAAACCCTGTGCCACACCCCCATGTGCCTGATTGTGTGGGGAAATTGTGTGGGGATTTTAAACTTTTTTTGCCACCAAAGCCCGCACGCCAGCTGATCGGCGCTTGCTTCAGAGGCAAGAAAGTTTTAAAAGCCCATGCAATTCCCCCCAACATGCCTGATTGGGTGGGGTAAAGCACGGACTTTTAAAACATTTATTATTATTATTATTATTATTATTATTATTATTATTATTATTATTATTATTATTATTATTATTATTATTATTATTATTATTATTATTATTATCATCATCATCATCATCATCATCATCATCATCATCATCATCATCATCATCATCATCACCTGGTGCACAGGGCTTCAGCAGCAAAAAAAACAAAACTCTAAAAAGCCCACACTCCCCCCAACGTGCTTTTTAAACATCATAAATTGAAATGAAATCAACAAACATGATCAACAATGACATACAGTTAAATTGTATGAAATAAAATTACAAAAAAAAAATTACACATTGTATACTAAAATGGGATTGTGAGATGGTGGTTTTAAATGAACATCTGCTACGTTGTGTTGGGGTCAGCTCTGGAAATTCATGACTATAAGAACAAGGTTTTAAAGACCATTCAATGAGTCCAATGTAGTCCAGTGAACTTGGTTTTTGGTGGTAGTGGTGGAACAATGGAAGGAAGTTGATAAGATGATCCTAAATGAAAAATTAGTTTAGGCCACCTGCAAACCACCTTAGTGCCCAATAGAGAATAGTCAAAGAGTAAAAACTCATTTAGAAGAATTTGGAGAAATAACAGGATTATGTGTAAACTGGCAAAAATCAGAGAGTTTATTGTTCAATTATGGAAAACAAGACTTAAAGATGATTGAAAAATCCGGACTTAAACCGGGAAAAAGCATTAAATATCTAGGATTAGAACTTCACAAAGAATTTACTAAAATTAAAGAAAGAAATATTTTGAAATTAAAAGAAGAGATGAAAAACAAACTATTATCCTACTCTAAATTAAAATTATCGTGGTTTGGCAGAATTGCATTGATAAAAATGAAAATACTTCCAAAAATTAACTTTATTTTTAAAATGCTACCGGTTCAGTTTTTAGAAAAGGAACTTAAAACTCTCCAAGACATGATAAATAGGTTTTGTAATGCAGGGAAAAAATCAAGAATAAATAAAAGTTTATGGTATAGATCCCAGAAAGAAGGAGGAATAGGTATACCCAATACAGTGGTACCTTGTATAACGTAATTAATTGGTTCCCAATTAAATTACGTTATACAAATTTTACGTTATGCAAATTATCCTTTCCCATAGGAATGCATTGGAAGTGGATTTAATCCGTTCCAATGCATTCCTAAAGGCCCCGCCAGCAGCTAGGCTAGAAAAAATACTGTGTGTGTGTGTGTGTATACACACACACACACACACACACAAACACACACACACACACACGGTCCTTCTCATCCCATCCCCACCCCACCCCCGCCAGCGGCAGTCACTAGGCCCAGCCGGGGCCCGGCAAAGCCTCCCGCCTCCTTTGCCGCTGCCCGACCCCCAACCCAACCGCCGACCCCCAACCCAAACCACCCCACACCCCACACCCGACAATCCCGCAGCTCCCTCCTCACCACGCATTTCTTGCCGAGGAAGCCGAAGAGGCTCTCGTTCTCTTGCGGGGTGAGGAGCATGGAGCCCACGTTGGTGACGCGCCGGGGCGGCGGGGCCTGCTGCTGTTGTTGGCTGTTGCTCATCGCGGCCGCCGCCGGCGGGGCCAGGCCCGGATTTCCACCACCACCACCACGAAGACAACGACGACCCCCGCCGCCGCCGCCGCCGCCGCCGCTTCTTCTTCCTTCGGGCGTCCCTTCGGAGGAGGAGGAGGGCGGCGGGGCAGGAGGCTAACCTCTCTGAACCCAGCAGCAGCAGCAGCATTGGGGCGGCGGCCTCCCCTCCCTTGCCCTCCCGCCCCCGCGTCCTCTTCCCCCCGCGGCTCACCTTTCCCGGGAGCCGGCAGGGCGCACCGGGGGCGGCAGCGCCGGCCTCCCCTCCCTTGCCCTAACGCTCCCGCGTCCTCTTCCCCCGCGTGCGCGCACACGCACACACACACACACACACACACACACACACACACACACCTACCTCCCGCTCCCGCGTCCTCTTCCCCCCGCCAGGGCGCACCGGGGGCAGCGGCGCCGGCCTCCCCTCCCTTGCCCTCCAGCTCCCGCGTCCTCTCCCCCCCCGCGCGCGCTCACACACACACACACACACACACACACACACACACACACACACACACCCCTCCCACTCCCGCGTCCTCTTCCCCCCGCCAGGGCGCACCGGGGGCGGCAGCGGCGGCGGCCTCCCCTCCCTTGCCCTCCCGCTCCCGCCTCGAAAAATCCATACAATGGAAAAAAAATCTGCCCCCCAAAAATCTGGGGGAGAGGGGGGGCAAATTTTTTTTCCGTTGTACGGATTTTTCGTTATACGGACCCTCCGTTATACAAGGGTCCACTGTATAAGCAATTACTATATAGCCAATCAACTCAGTTCTTTGGGGGAAATTCTTTTTAAACCACAGAAGCTAATTTGGTGGGAGCAAGAGTCTTTGAATATAAAGGGGGAAATAAACAAATTTTTATTCACGGAAGTTAAAAACAAAGTAAAGATTGACAACCCCCTTTTGAATAGACTAATTGCTACATGGAGAACATATAGAAAAATCTTGTCTCCGAAGGGATCCCCACTGGCTTTAGTTACTGACTTGGAAAGCTTCCCTGTCAACTTGAAGCATTATCTGGAGTTATTTAAAATTAAAAAAAATAGCTAGACTAAAGGATTGGATGCTCAAGATTAAAACAATTCATGATATAAAAAATATTTTGCAATCCAGTGATTTAACATGGTTAAATTATATTCAATTAGAAAATGGATAAAAGACTGGGGAAAAAGAAATAATCAAATCAGAGAGTGCACAAAATTTGAACACTTCCTATTATCGCTTGAGTCTGAACAAGAAAATTCAGAGAAAGGAATAACACGTAAAATATATAAAATACTAGGGGAATCATTAGAAATGAAGGAGTTAAATACCTTGAGAGAAGTCTGGAACCAAGATCTCAATGTAGTGATAAAGAAAGAAGACTGGATGAAAATTTGGAATATGAGAATTTTGAGATCATTATCGGTCAGGATAAAAGAAAACTTACTTTAAATTGGTTTCTAGATGGTATTTAACCCCAATTAGACTAAATAGAATGAATTCTGGTTACTCTAAGATATGTTGGAAATGTGAAAAAGAGCTTGGCACATACTTGCATCTTTGGTGGGAATGCGAAATAGTCCAAAGGTTCTGGAAAAAAGTGTTTTTAGAGCTAAGTAATATGATTAAGATAGATATAGATTGTAATCCAGAGGTAGCATTATTATCATTGTTAACAAGCAAAGATTATGATGTTACAACAAAGGAACTAATAGCAAATTTTATGACAGCTGCTAGATTAATCATAGCAAAAAATTGGAAGTCAAAATTAGAACTCAAGATGGAAGACTGGTATAATGAACTTTGGGATATAGCTATAAACGATAAATTGTCCTGCAGTTTAAAGGTCAAACGAGGAGAAATGAAAAAAGACATTTTCTACGATATCTGGGGTAAATTTATAGATTATGTATTAGTTGAAGGAAAAGGGAAAGAGCCCACGAATATCTCACAACAATTCTGGAGAAGAGAACTTTAAGAAGATTACTAGAAGAATAGAAGATGGAGCAACAAATAAGAATGCATGGATGAACCCGTGGGATGGGGGTGCACTTATATTGTTTGTTGTAATTTTTTATTTTTATTTTTTATGTTGTTTGTATGTAGTTTAAAATTTAATAAAAATTAAAAAAAAAAACCACCTTAGTGCAAGGTTAATCCCGATCTGCAAAGCAAAGATTTTAGTAAAAATAGGACTGAATGGCAGTTTGCATACCCCTAGTACAGTATATATTGACTGTAGCATAGTATCAGTTCAGATGCCTCAGAATCTGCTTGGAAGTGGAATTTTTCTGACATGTGGATCCAGCTGTGCATAAACAGTGCCGTTTAATGACACTGTGGGTCTTTAAACAGCATGGAGGGTTGTCACTCATTGCTGTCAGAGCCACTGTCAATTTGTTTTCAAGTCACCATTGCTCAAATGCATCTGTCTTTGAAGCAAACATAGCTGAAAAAGTTAACTGCACTTACTCATGTCTTTCTATACTTTCCTGGGAATGTCAGTCATTTCGAGTTTTGTGAATCATCTACTGACTTCCTTCAGTAACCAAAGAGCTGATAAAAGTATGTTATCAATTAACATAGCAGACAGAATTTTCTTTCTCTTCTTTCTAGGAGCAGGAACTAGGGGAGGGAGAGATGTAATAAATCATTACTGTCTTACAATGAGATCCCCGGATATGAATGCCATCTGGTAAACTGGAATGGTTCCATGTCAGAGGGACTCACCAGCTAACTAATCCTATGGATATGGTGGAAGTATTTACTTTCCTTTGTTTGTCTATTGTGAACTTGCTGTGCCTTGCTTCTCTTATGTGTCTATGCTGCAGAACGGTCTTTTAGAAGGACTGTTGTTTAATCTTTGCAGAGGACTGATAAATATTTATCTTACTGCAGGGAAATAGCTTTTGCTACAGAAAAAGAGCAACACTTGGAGTCAGTTGCAAAACTGATTAATCTTGGTTATCTACCTGTAAGGCTATTTGAGGCACATGAGGTTCCCAGCATCTATTGGGGGTAGAAGAGGCCCTTTAGCACATACAAAGCCAGATCTCTAAGTTTCTTAACTCCATCAAAGGGGTAAAGTAAAGGGAAGTCTTCTGACCAGGAGGAATGTGGGAATAATGTTGAATAAGTTGCTTAACATAGGTTATCACTTTGTACTTACCTTTGGGGGTTGAAAATGAACTCTCCATGTTAAGAAAAATTAGAAAACAACACAGAACACTACATAAATAAAAAAGGTAGAGAAAATAAGTTGAGTGTAAAAATCAGTGGGAGGAAGACTGCTTTCCATGGAACATTAGCATGTCATTAGGGATTCTGCTAGTTTTGCACCCAAACTTGTTTAGTTTGTCGAAGTGCAGAGACACAGAAATACTTTGTGTGTGTATGATGGCTGCCTCTGGACTATAAAGACTGAATAAATGCAAGAGTAATTCCACTGAATAATAATGTTCAGAGAATACTGGTATGCAATAGAGATGGGCAGCTTTCAAAAATGATACTCTTTTTCATCTTTTCATAAGCTTACAAAATGTTACGAAATGAAGAAACAGCAAGCAACGTGTCATCAGGAAATGAAACAAAACACCATTTTTTGTTTTGGAGATGAAACGAATCATGTTAGTGGTGAAAAGCCTCTTGATCCAGCCATCTTGAGAACAGGAGGTTTATTTTTAAACTGATTGATATCATTTCCTTCCTTTCCTCCTATACCTCAGCTCTTGAGCTATCTCCGAACTTGATCTGCCTGCATCGAGTCAGCAGCTGAGCTTTTCCCTTCCCTTCCCTGCTGGCTGTGCCTGTTACTGCATGTTGATTTAAAGTTTAAACTGATTGTTTTCCTTTCCTGATTAAGTAGAACTGTGTAGGTTATTTTTAAAATATATTTTCCTCCTGCCCCACACCAATTAGCTGTTGAGTTTATCTCTTTGATCTCCTTGATCTGAGGTGCAGCAGCTAGCCATTAGGTTTCCTAGTTGTTTACAGAGGGTTCTTTGTTTGAAATAAGTTGATTGGAAGGTTTAAGGGGGGTCTTTGATTTAAGGCTATGGGCCTTTAAAAAAAGGAAAGCTCCCCATTATTTATAGCCTTACTAATCATTTCAGGTTGTGACAAAAAAAATCTGTTATTAACAAAACAAAATGAAATGAAGACTGAAACCAAACCAAATTAAAACAAAACAAACAAAACAAAACAAAACAAAATGCTATATTTCCATTTTGTGCCCATCTCTAGTATGCAATAGATATGACCTAGATTTCTAAAAGGGAAAACAGAGTCTGACACATTCCTTCATTTGGTATCAAAGAGCAATTCACAATGCAGTCCTCTAAATTTCTCCTTTGATATAACCCCCCTTGAAAAACAAAACAAAACACCAAGTCAAATATTCATTGAGTTGCTGCTGCAGGTTAAGTCTGACTCTACAGTGAATCCTATGACTTGAGTTTCCAATCCTGCCTTTGAGTCTGAAACTTTTACCCCATATTTTACTACAGTGGAGCATCTCTTCCTAATGTGTTGATTTAAAATGAGAAACAACAGTATGTATTTCTTGTTTAAACAAAGATGTTGATGTAAACAGAAATAAACATATTTAGAACACAATATATGTACGGAACATATTTGTCTTGAACAAAATAAGAATACTTCACTAAGGCATATTCCACTACAGTATGTTTAAGATTTCAGTCTTAGGAAGAACACAGAGTGGTATAGTTGTACATATTTAGGCAATAAAAAAGGATGGCTAAATAAAGCTTTCAAACTAAGATGCCAATGTTTAAATATTAGAACAATAGTTATTGGCAGATTTCAGCAAACCCTATTTAACCAATGTACAAAACACTGCTGCAGGACTTTTCCATTAGAATATTTTAAAGATCTGTTGATTTTTCAGTGACATTGGAAAATCAATTCAAACATGAATCTTGAACGTACAGCCGTGATGGATATAAGCAGGAATTCTACATGATCCTTTATCACTTTGGTGGAGAATTGTGTGGGATTGTCTATTGCTAAATATCTGAGAAACACATGGATGGGAGAAAAAGAGACAAGAAAAAAGCCGGTAAGACTTTGTTTAGAGATGGGCATTTTGGTGGTTCCAGCCAGTTCAGCTGATGGCCGCACTGCTCTTCCATTGGTTCAGTGCTCCACCCCTTTTGATGGGCACCCATTTGGAGGCACCACCTGGAGGAAGCATAGCAGAGAAGCTGTGTGCCTGTCAGTTGAATGAGCACAAACTGTTGAACCAATGCAGTATGTCCATTTCTAAGTGTGTTTAATATTGAAAATGAAAAAAATAGAAGTAGAAAATGTGAGAGTGATAAGTGGTTGGTTGCATAATTGTATAGAAGGTATAAAAGCCCAAACAAAACACATACCATAGTTAGAGTAAATGATATATCTCATGGGGTGGGGAGAATAAATATGCCAGTATGGTTAGAGAAAGAACTGCCAATATGTGTTTCCCTAAGAAATGAAAACTTTCCTGAGTGGAAAAATGAGGCTTTGTCCACTCATCTTGGAAATAAAGAGTCAAGACACGTTTGTACGATTGAATTGGGCCACAATTTATTGCCTTAAATTCATTATGTCACTGGTGATCTTTTCTACTGCAAGGGGGCCTGAAAGTGAAAGTGGTTACGTGGTGTTCACATAGTTATTGTTAGGGGGCCCCTGGCAGCTCCACCCACTTGAATGTGAACTTGAACATGAACTTGCACTTGAACTTAAACTTAGATTTAAACGGACCGGAAAGCCCTCATCAATCACTTGGTGTGTTATTAATCATCCTGGACTGTCATATCTACTATCATAATCTATTCCTAATTATTGCTGGGGGCTGCCAATCTGATAGGTCATATTTTGTTGCTCTTACCTGATGTCATGTTGCCACTTGCACTGACCACCACAGAAAGGGGGCTACACAGTATGTGCCCTTTCTCCCACCAAGCTGAGTAGCTTGGTGCAAAGGCTTCCTTGCTGATCAGACAGGCGGGGGGCCATGGCTTTATCCCATAAATGTAATCCATCTACTGTGCCTAGGTAAGGGTGCACATAATGCTTGTGTGATCGATAAACAAACCAAATATCAGGCGTAGACAATTGCCCCCCCTCCCATATTCATGCACTGCTCATCATGTCCAGTTACTAGAGGTTGAACATTCAGAAATGGCAGTGCGGCACTCTTGTAGCTGTAAAGAAAAGTGCACAGGACAGCTAGCCAGTAACAGTAGCTCTAGCTGTGCTTCCATAGCACCACTCAAAGTTTCCTGAGTGGAGAAATGAGCCTATAATGAATGCAATGATGCAAATACTAACAATGGCTCCAATCCTTTTGAAGACTATAGGCTAGGGAGTGGAGTGCCAGAGCAGGATTATCAGCCTTGTAAGCCCTAATAGCAGTGGTGCAATGACTGAGATGTGGGACATCTTATGGGCTGACAGCAATGCAGGGTCTGCCCATATTCAGTGTACCATAAAGCATGTAAGGCCTAACAAGAGGAGCAGCCTTCCCCACGTATCAAGAGAAGGAACATAGAGAAGGAATGGAGAGGAAAGGAGATAGAGGAAGAAAGCCTATCCCTTAAATGCAGTGGTGGAGTTCTGTGGCCATTTCAGTGTTCCCTGTAACTGAATGGGGCTCCCAGTCACTCTTCCCTTCCCTGCAAACTCATTCCGCTACATAAGCTGGGGGTGGGGAATCACCTTATTTTACCTTTCCTTTGTTCAGCTGTTCATAATGCTAGAAAGCCATATGTTCTCAGTTTTACACCTCAGACTTTAATGTCTTGATTCCAGGGGACCAGTATCTTTGTTGAGTATCAGCGCTCAACAAATCTCTGGAAGAATATGAATGATGCCATGAAAACCACCATGGAACTGATAAAAATAAGTCCAAGGGAGAAAAAAAAATCTTTGATTCATCATTTATTCATACCTATGACATCCCACGGTCATGTTTTGTGTCTGTGGTTGGTCAAAGTTTGATTGCATAGAAGTCATAGAGAGCAGGGGCTTCACCGGCTCCTGTAATGCTGATGCAATGCAGAACACACATTTCTATTTTGTCAGCAGAGTGAATGAGGAAGTTAATGGATGTAAAACATAGAGAAAGAGCTCTGCACCTGAAAAGAATACCAGAGTATAATAGGACAGGGCAGGCCATGTTCTCAGGTTTCTAGTCTCAGAAGATACACACACGCACACACGCACACACACACACACACACACACACACACA
>JAHTLZ010000348.1:16563112-16573474 GCA_023846285.1 Phrynocephalus versicolor
CACACACACACACACACACACACACACACACACACACACACACAGAGAGAGAGAGAGAGAGAGAGAGAGAGAGAGAGAGAGAGAGAGGAAATGAGGTGGGAAGGGGAAAATAAGAAAAGTAAGGTTATATTTTTGTGACGTTCCTCAGCCTGCTGAATGTTAGAAAGTGTTGACTTGCTGTAAACCTCTCCCTTTTTGCTATGCAGTAGACACAGAGAGATCCACAGAGAATAGCTCCAGGTTCCTCCAAATTCACCATATGTCAGCTTCACATTTAGCTGACATTAAAAATCTCAGTAATTCACTCTGAGACATTTGAAGGAGAAAGAATAAAATACATTTCCTTACATTTCCTTGAAATTGCAAATTTGTGTGTGCTGCTTTCTTGACAACACACCTATTAGTAACCAACTGGGCAGACTACAGCACACAAACAACTGTGACAAACACAGGAAAGACAGGGGGGGGCAGAATAGAGAGGAGGGTCTCTGTTTGAATTCAAAGCCTGAAAGGAATAATTGATTAGTGTTGAATAGATAGACAATCACCGCAGCCTAGAAAAGCTCCCCACATCATACAAACTACAGGCAACATATAAGGTTGTAAATAAAGTCCCAACACTAAAATGGCTGCTGGATGGCAACAGAAGGAAGGAAAAGCACAGCACAACTGGCTTCTTTGACAACTGAAACTCATTTCTTTTTTTTCAAATTTCTATTTTTATTTTTAAACTTGTATATTCTACCCTATTCTGTTCTAGGCAGCCCACAAAAGGCAAATGTTCAGCAATTTAAAACTTCCCTGCTTCTTCTGTGATGCAACAGGTATCCCATAAACGCAAGGAAACTGGGATGTTTTCTTTTGTGTGCGAGTGAATCATTTTCCTACCTAGGCATTTCTAAAGCAGCTATTCTTTTTTCCCCTCCTGTGTAACATCAACCTAAGTGTGCCTTTCCTATAGGTCAATAACTTCAATGACACATCTAAAATGAAATATCCAGAGAGATGAATGATGTTAGCTGAATATGATACAGTAGGGAGAAATATAGGATTTATAGAAAAGAGATAGGGGAGAATAGCCTTTCAGGTGAAGCTGTGAAATTTTCAAAGGAGGCTGGCTCCTTTCTTGTCTTCAACAATCAGCACATTCTGAGCAGGCTTTGTAAGTTTCCAAGGTTTTTTTTTCCTGATATATAAATTGCACCACATTGCTTGACCCAAACCCTGGTAACCACTCAGTATCTGAAAGCATAAAATGTACTGTGAACCAGATTCTTCCATTCTACTTCTGTAAAGGCCTCTATTAAAGTAAAATCAAGAGCGCACACTTTTTTGCAGGGTTATTTTACCAAAACAAGAAAATGAAATGAAGCAAAAAAAGAAAATGTTTAAAAAGGAAAGAAAAGAAGGCAGTATAGAACAAAACAGAAAGGGGAAAATTTAGAAGAATATAATGCTGGACACTGGGACAATGAAAACCCTGAATGGCAGACATGTTTCTTTTAAAATGGATAATGGCCCATTATGGTCTTGATAGCATTGTAATACTATGTTGTTTGTTCTTTTTTCCTAGTAGCACTGTGAATGTGATAAAAAGGTGCACTCAGAGTATATTCCAGGATGGCTTCAGTTGAGTTGGGCTGTCAAAATCACAGAGAAAATGAATTTTACCTATATCAGGCATGTCCAAACTTCATACCTCCTGTCCTGATGTTTTGGACCACAACTCCAAGAATTCTAAGCCTGTATTGCCAATGACAAAGGACTGTGGGAGTTGTGGTCCAAAACATCTGGAGGGCTGAAGTTTGGACATGCCTGACCTATATCATAATAATAAAAGTTTTATCATTATGAAAGGCAGTAGGATGATGGCCAATTTCACAAAGCTGTGCTTGTCTATTAGCTGTACTTTACTGTGGGATAAAGGTAATGTTAAGATGGAACATTTTCCTTTAATATGACATTGAAATGAGCTATCTGTATGAACTGGCTTAAAACTGAAATAACATTCTCTGCTCTTTCTTCATCCCTTGTTTCAAAACCAATTAGCCTTGCCCTCCCACGGCGAAACAAAGAGGCTCGACACAGAAATTGGGTTTAACTAGTGCCAAAAGAGGTCAGAGCAGGGGAGGAGCCCTGTTATATACAGGCCTCCCCCCCTCCCACCAGGAACAAGACTGGAGACTGTAAATGTATCACACTCCTTCGTATGGAGACGGCAAAGGGACACCACCCTTTGGACTCTGCCTCAGGTGAGTCCACTTGGCATGGCTGCCTATATAATACACATCCTGGAGTAAGTGACAAGATACCTAGAGTACTATATAAATGATACCAGTTGTAATATTTTCTCTGCTGGTTGGCTTATTGATTGATCTATTCCCCTCTAAGACCTGACTCTGAGGGGTTAAATGGTGAAGAGCTGCTGGAGGAGCCTTGCAGCTCAAGTCAGCGGGCAGCTGGGTCTGATGACAGCTGAAAACATATCTTCTCCTCCCAGAAGGGCTGTGAGCAGGATTCTGCAAAGACGTGCTACCAGGAGAGCTAGGGAAAGGGTCTTTGATGCTAGACGGGGAATCAGGTCGGAAAGCCCTGAGTACTAGCAGAAGCCTTTCCAGAAGTAAGGGTGTGTTCCCTGTTTTGGGATAAAGCTGGTAAGCTCACCTTGAGCTCTCTGTGGGAGCAATGCGTCATTTGAACTTGCAACCACGTTCCTTTCTGTGACCTTGGCTCTGTTTCCTGATTTCGGACTGGCTTCCTGGACCACGGCTTGATCTGTTCCCTTGGGTTTGGTGTCTGGTTTCCGTGAGATATTCTGGTTTTGACTTGGACTGTTAATTGCTGGGAGTTGAATTCTGTTATTTATCTGGCACTTGATTGTTAGCAACGGACTTGAACTTGCCTGGCTTTCCACTAAAGATCTTGGCAAAGAACTGAACCCTGTTTGTGAGTGTGCTCTGTGGGGGGGGGGGCTTGACACATGGCTTCTGTAAGGGTAAATCTTGTCTGACAAAACTTTTAGAATTTTTTGAAAAGATCAACAGGCATGTGGATTTGGGTGAACCAGTGGATATAGTCTATCTGGATTTTCAAAATGCTTTTGACACAGTCCCTCACCAAAGGCTGCTGAGAAAATTGCACAGTCAGGGGATAAGTGGGCAGGTCCTCTTATGGATTGAGAACTGGTTGAGATCCAGGAAACAAAGAGTAGGTGTCAATGGGAAATTTTCACAATGGAGAGAAGTGAAAAGTGGTGTGCCCCAGGGATCTGTCCTGGGACCGGTGCTTTTCAATCTGTTCATAAATGACTTGGAGACAGGGATAAACAGTGAGGTGGCCAAGTTTGAAGATGACACAAAACTTTTCTGTGTGGTAAAAACCAGAGAAGTTTGTGAAGAGCTCTAGAAGGATCTCTCCAAACTGGGGGAATGGGCTGAGAAATGGCAAATGTGTTTTAATGTAGCAAAATATAAAGTAATGCATATTGGGGCAAAAAATCCAAACTTTATCTATCAACTCATGGGCTCTGAGTTACCTGTGACGGATCAGGAAAGAGATCTTGGTGTGTTGGTGGAAAGCTCCATGAACGTGTCTACCCAATGTGTGGCAGCAGTGAAGAAGGCCAATTCCATGCTAGGGATTACTGGTGGAAAACTCCGTCACAGGTTACAAACCATGATGGAGATTTGTAAGATTCGTTAATATGTTAAAACGTTATTTTTGGCTTGATATATTCAATGTAACTTTTAAAATGTACTCCTTTCCCCCCATACCCCTTCCCCTTACTCCCATTCCCTAAAAAACCCAATAAAATTACTTAATTAAAAAATAAAATAAAACCAGGGTACTTCAAGGGCCAGATGCAGGGGGAGTCTCATGCGCTCATGAACACATCTGGTGGGGCCGCTGTGAGATACAGGAACCTGGATTAGATGGGCCTTTGGCCTGATCCAGCATGGCTCTTCTGATGTTCTTATGTTCTTATGGTGTACTAAATAGGTTTCTTCAACTTACTACATGGTGCAGTCAAGTTCTCAATTGCAAATAGGCACAGGCACAGGACATCCAACTCTCTCTGTGCAAGAATAATGGGGACGCAAATTAGGCATCACACACACACCTGTGTGCACAGGTGCGCATACACACACACACACACACGCACACACACACACAGTTTCTGTTTCTGTTTCTCCATTAATAACAAGTCCATGACTTTCCCAATTCAAAAATGCAACTATTGCTGATTTTCCATATGAATGGAGGAAGAAAATACTTTTGTTGATTTTTAAAAAACCTTTTGTATGTTTGCCAAGGGGAAGGACTCTATCTGTTATGTGAGTAATCCTATCGACCAAACATCTCAGGGCAGACGTTGCCTAACTAACGTGCCAGTGCTGGTGATACTTATAATGCTGAAGGCCTATGTGCTTAATCCAGCTTTTCCCCATTGCCCTCCCAGGATGAAAGGAAGAGGTGAGATGCACGTAATGTGGTTTTATTCGGGTCACACTTTATTAAACCTTTAATGTATAGCAAGTTACCACCATGAGGAGGCTGTCATAGTGCGGGGAACCAATTGTACCCAAGATGTCTCCCCTGGACCTCTATCAAACAGCTTTGGATATCTGGATGAGTCTCTTGCCCCTCAGGGGTGCAATCCCATAGACAGCACCCCCCATTGGTTGGCAAATGCTATACCACCCCCGGGCTCTAAGGTGCCATCACCTGCTGGCCTCAGCCCTGGGCTGATTTCCAATTTCTCCTCCTCCAGACTCTGTGACCTCCTGATCTGCAGCGCCCTGGGGTTGAAGGGGTATAACTTGTTATCCGTTTGGGACTCAACAAATGCTTCTATTCTCCCACACTACCCACCACAGCAATGGGCAAGCATAGCTATATATAGGGCCTTCCTCACTTCTCCCTCATATCTTTCAACAATGCAAAATTCTGTCCTGCGGTATTTTGCCCACGGATGGCAAAAAGGCTCCACTGCCACAGCTGCTGGTGGCAGACCCAGTCCATATACATATACTTTATCCACTGAATGTGTCTAGTGACTGAGGTTTGAGTTGACAAAGCAGCAGAGATGTTTAACTACAGGCAAGGCATTCACTTCAGCCTTTACATACCCACAAAGAATATCTGAGTCCCAGCCAAGCAAGATTTTGTAAAGAAGCCTTTCAAAGCAGTATGTGGACTATAAGTGCTGAGTCTGACTAGACACCAACATGAGAGTTAGCATAGTTTTTTTTTGACTGTCAGCTCCTCTTCAGTAATCAGAGAAAAACTACAGGATTTTTTTTTTAAAAAAGCATACCATGACAATGTCATGAGAGAAAAATATACAAAAATTGCTGAATGCAGGGCATTTCTTTAAAAAAAAAACTTACGCAAAAAAGACATTTATTTTAAAGTGGAGGAAAAACTGAAAGAACTTAAATGCCTAGGGGGTGAAATAAACTAAATGTCATAGGCTTTCAATTTCCTTTAACTAAATTTCACACAGTTGTTTGCCTAATAGCTACTTGAAAATACCAAATCTTTGAAGCTTGTCAGAATAAGCACTAAACATTTTGTTATCCTTCACAGGTCTTGCCATTACTTTTAACATTTACTTGCTGTTAATTGTTCAATTGTATTGAATTAGCATATAGGTTAAGTGCATTTTTTAAAATGTTTAACTGATTATGTTTTAAATTCTATTCTTTTTAATACTGAGAGCTCCCTTGGGTCCCCTTATCAGGAGAAAGGCAGTCTATAAATGAAGCAAATAAAATTAAAATAAACCTATCTGATTTATTAAAAATGTGTTTAGTTTGCCTTGGCTTTTAACCCCAGCCCCCTTTTAGGAGTGTGTATGGTCTAGAGTGGGAAAGTGTAGTGGAATATCACCAGCAACTCTTTCTTTGTTGGGAAAACTTTCAGCACCAAAATCAACAATTACAGCTCTTAAAAATTGAAATTAGGAAGTACTGCAATGCAACAGTGTAACAATAGCTTAAGAAACGGAACATAGCTGTGGCTGTTTTTTGATTGTAAAGAGTCTCTGAAAGAGCAGGATATGCTAAAGTACTGGGAAGGAAGACTGTTGATGGGAGTACATAATAGGATGCCACTCCTTGTAAGCCTGTAGACAGCACTGAGTTTCATCGTGTCACTATATTAAATAGGGGAATTTATAAGCTGTCAAACTGATGCAACTTTCCTGCCCAAATCGAGTCTACAATTCAGATGAGGAAGAGTGGAGGGAGGGGAGCAACCATCTGGGAAAATTAGTTTCCCCTGTGCCTCTGTCTGTTTCCTTGGAATGTATTTAGCCATTAAGATGATCCCCATACCACCCCTGCTCATGAGCTTTCAGTCAGTCAACTTGATGTCATTGAATTCTTATTGATTTAAGCAGGGCTTGATGGTAGACTAATGGTATCATTTTGTGCATTACAGTGATTTGAGTGTTGTAAAACAAAGAAGTGGGATGAACTACAGTTAGGGTGGCATGGGTCAGCTAGGTGAGGCCAGGGAAGCACCTTTTGGCACTCAAAAATCCATTTGGCGAAAGGGAAGCCTCAGGAACTGCAAACCATATGCCCCATCACTTCCTTCTTTTATATAACATCTATACTTGCCATATCAGAATATTACATATTCCCCTTCGTAGTCCAATGCATCAAATGCAGCCAGCTGTAGGATGGTTTTTTTTTTTTTTAAATTTGCAGGCACTGGAGTTCTCAGTTGATTTCACCACCACCACCACCCGGATCATATTCATTCTGGATGAGAAGACATTTCCCTGCCTTGCATGGGTTGTGTACTTGTGTTAACTACCTCTTTAAGGCTTGACACTGCCCTGAAAAAATCTAAAGTGAAAGGAATATGAATTAGTCTTTGTTTATTTCTCAAGCTTATAATTGCCTCACAGCAAAATGTTGTTAAAGGGGTTAATAATAAAACAGCATAAATGTAAGGAAATTACAAGGAAACTCTTCACAACCAATACAATTTATTTGGGGAAAACTAATAACTAATCATAACAGAAAGGAGAAAAAAGTCAATAAATAACCATCTGGAAGGCAAATAGCTTCTAAAGCAAACTTTTCTTATGTGCATTCTCAAGATGGAGATGCAATGAGGAGGGTAAACATGTCTACACAAAGAAACCAATACCTGTTGCTTCACTACTCCATGGAAATATTAGGACCATTATTCAAATTGTTAGGCATGTCTGTCACAAGGTTTCCTTGGATTTTCTTGAAATTCAGAACTGGGGCGAATGTATGGAACTATGTTTTCATTCAAATAATTCTTATTTTGCTGAAGTTTCAAAATGGCTTTTATATTAAGTACATCTCATGACCTCTCTGTGTCTCCGCTGCAAGTACTCAACAGAATTACAGTAACAATATCAGAGAAATCACAACATAAACAGTATAGCCATTAGCAAATAAGAATACAAGCCCATTATGCAAGCTTCACTTCATGCAATTAGAATTATGTGTGTGTGTGTGTGTGTCTGTGTGTCTGTGTGTCTGTGTGTGTGTCTGTGTGTGTGTCTGTGTGTGTGTCTGTGTGTGTGCTTGGAGGGGGGAACCCCATAGAGTGGTTTCTCTGCAGCCTCCCATAAGCAACAACTTCTTCCTCATCTCTTCTTCATCTTGAAGGGCTTGTATTCATAGACTGTGATACTTGTGTTGATCTAAGTCCAATGTATAATCCTGATTACATACATTCTGTACATGAACAATATGAATAAAGCTATGAGGGTAAATCCAGCATTAGTGTGATGGAACCAATATTGAAATTTATCTGGTAATAAGGAAAATGGCTGATTAGACAGTGGTACACTGGTGTAGAACCAATCAAGACTCTCCAGAGTCAGTTTGCAAGTCTTGATGGCTCTACACCAGAGGAGGCAGTTGCTTCAAAGCTGTTACTTAAGGCAGTGGTTGTGAAAGAGCAGTTGAGAGGAAGGTGGAGTGAGGCAAGAAAGATGTGGAAATTAAGGTTGATACAGTATTGACAATGCAAGTCAAATAATAACTATATACAGGAGAAAGAATGTGTAATTGGAAATTTATGCACTCAAAATAGTGATTCCAGGTATCTAGCAGCATGTTAATTACATAGAAACTTCTTCAAGCTCTTCCCTGTAACTCTCCTTTAAAAAATATAAAAACCACTATTTTTGAGCACATAACTTTCGAATTACAAATGGTTTTTCCCGAGGGGACCCACTTTGAAGTTGAATAAATTGGCGTCCTTAAACCAAACCTCTCCAAATTTGGAGGATGTAAAGGGAAGAGTCCAAGGAAGCTACCCACCAACTTTGGTACCTCTAGGACCCAGGAGAGCCATTTTATAGCATAAATCATTTCATTTTGTTCTGTTTTGGTAATTCTTTTTAAAAAAAATCATTAATAACAAAGCAAAACAAAACAAAATAAAAATAAAACAAAATGGAATGGAACATTATATTTTCATTTCATGTCCATCTCTAGTTCTGGGAGAAGAAAGGGCCCATGAAAGGAGAGATTAGCTAGGCAGGGCTGGTCATGCTTCGTCCTACTTAGAGTAGCTCCACTGAAATGGAGATGACTTACTGATGTATAGATCAAGTCCAGTTTCAAATAATTTGAATAAGTAGAGTAGGACTGCCTAAGAGCATTCTAGACAGTCCCAACTAAAATGTAATATTAGGCACCTCTACACATTGTTTAATTATGGCTAATGGCTGAAATCCTTTAGCACAACCACATCATCCACTATGTTGGCTCTTCTGAAGTACACATTCTCCCACTCTACCTCTACCCTAAAAGATTCCAAGAATCCTTACTTCGAAGACAGTCTTACTGATGGCAATGACTTTCTGAAATTAAAGATCCCCTTTACCTCTCTGTGGCCTCCAACAGCTCTCTTTTATAATGAAAAACATCCCAAGGAGATTTCATAACGTTAATGGGGAGAAACAGAGTTTTTCTAAACAATATAAAACTTCCATGGCATAAAGTTATGCAACAGAAACTCATCTACTATCCTTGTTGATGCATTTTTTTCCCAAATATTTTAGGAAACCAAGCACGCCAGACTAGATACTATTGCTGTGCTTGGAAAATTACTTCTAAAAATTGATAAACTTCTATTATATCTTAATACACACTGATAGTTGAATTCAAGAGAAAATGAATGTCCTTCTTCCTGAAGACCTGAAGTACACAGGAAAGTGTGAGATCCATTTTTGTAAGGATTTATCTTTTATTATATTCCCAAACAAGTCTGAGATTTTGAAATCTATGAAAGCATTTCCCCATGTTTTGGGGAGGGGTTTGGTATAGAACAGGTGATCCATACTTTGGGTATGCTAGCCTAGGGCCTTCTCAGGTCAAATATTGCTTCAGACATAAGCAAAAAGAGCTTAACATAAGCATACTGAGAAAATGAGAAAAGAATAAAAAAACTAAGGGAGACGATTTTATCATCTTCCAGTATAGGGAGTCCTGACTTTTTATTTAGAAGTGAGGATTACAGGATTAAAGGCTTTAAGGTAGTAGGGCTTAAAGCCAAATCCTCTGTTTTTAAACTCTGAATTTATCATTTAGATGAAAGCTGATTACAAAGTGTAGACATTTAAACTATTAAAAACGGACCTTTGCTTTTATAGGTTCGAAAAGTGTAATTGCAGTGCATTATGCATTAACCCAAACTAATGATACCCACTTACTGGAATCCCCGGAGACATCCTTTGGTTGTTTATATTCTTTTTCTTCCTGGCAACCTTTTTCTGAAGTTATCTTTCTCAGAACAGATTGTTCTCCTTAAAACATTGTAGCACGAAACAATACAGAGTGTTGGGATCCACATGCTACTTGGAAACATATGTGTTTATTAAACATCTTTATTTACTAAGATGAAGGTGAACACATGGAATGTTTCTAGGGTCATCATGGAGCAGGAGGAACCTTCTTGTAGAGTAATTTTAAAAAAAAAGCTTTTTGGACCTTTGAGATATTTTCTTACATTTTTTTTTTCAAAACTGTGTGAAATTTATGTCCATAGCCAAATTTATGTCTACAGTCATAAATGTGCTCTACTCAGGAACCAGAGCCAAAAAGCGCAAGGCAGAAAACAAGAGAAAAATAAGATCAGATAAAAGAGATCTGCCACTTCCTATGTTATAGGGAATTTCGCAGCACATAGAAATTCCTGTATCACCATCTTCCCTGGTGCTCTGAATGACAACCAGAATAGGCCTCTTCTACTTCATGGTATCATTATTGACTGAAACATTTTGTTCCGATAGATTAAAGAGCACCATAATGACAAGAAGAAGAAGAAGAAGAAGAAGAAGAAGAAGAAGAAGAAGAAGAA
>JAHTLZ010000348.1:16579072-16602375 GCA_023846285.1 Phrynocephalus versicolor
TATAATATAATATAATATAATATAATATAATATAATATAATATAATAATATAAATTGATGGAATAAATGCCATAAAACAGAACAGGCTGTGTGTAATGGAAGAGAGAAGGGATACTCAATTATACTCATTGGCAGCTGTTCCCTCAGTCTCAGGCAATGTCTGTGACTTTGGACCTGGACAGTATATAGCATTGCGTTTTTTCCCCTTTCCCTTCCTCCTCTCACACCTTTGATTGATCAATCAATAGACAGATGGGACTTAAGTAGTTGTAACAGATAGAACCTACTTACCATAGTTTTCCTTGCATAGGGTACTATTTTTTTCTAAAATCGTGGCACTAAAAATTAAGGGGAGGGTCATATACATGGAAGTAAGTATTTCCTGAGTGGGGCGGAAGAGTCCCCAACTGATCTTGTTGTTTCCCTTTTTTTTCAGTAACCTTTGTTTACTCTCTGCACTTCATTTTCTTTTTTCAGAATTTGTAGGGTCTTTTCAGTGGGGATAGTCTTGGAGAATTGCCTTTGCATGCTGAAAAGCAAAGCAAGTGCTGCCAGAGAGAAAGTGAAACTCAGTTTGAGCTCTTCTCCACCCCACCCCCTGCTGTTTTCTTTTCTTTCTGGATTGATTGCCATCTTCTTGCAAATGCAAAGCAGACAATCAACCAAGTCTTCAAAATGTGGCAAGGAAAGGAATCATTTGGGGGGGGGGGGGGGCAGACCTCAAGGAGGATTTACTAATTTTATTAATTTGGAGTCTTAAAATTGTGTGTATATGGCATGGTCTTATAGACAGAAAAATACCATATGTGTTGCTTATTGTAAAAATTTATCCAATACCAGTCTAATGAGTCTAAAATCAAAGGAACCCCTGTCCAACAGCTATTACAGACTAATAGGTAGAGACATAAAACTTGAAAAGAAGAATACAAATGAGAGAACTTCAAAAGGGGATGTGATGTACAGAAACAATGTACATAACATAACAGTAACAAAGAACAATGGCACTGTGAGTAACTTAAAACCTTGTAGCCACAGTGCAAGTAATAAGCAAGTAGAAATGAAAGAAAAGAGGTGGTGCCCTTTAGAATATCCATCCTCAAATCATGCACATAATTTGTCTTTGCTCTCTGCAATGATTTAGAGGTATCTGATCACTCAAGTGTGGCTACAGAACAACTTGGGGAAAAACCTCTCACAAATTTCTTTCTGCTCGCTTAGGAATTCATCACATGGGGAACTGACTTTTCATATTGCTGTATTTGCACTACACTTGGGATGCTGCACTCATACCACAGAACAATTAGGGGAGTAATTTGATAGCTATTTGAGGCATTCTGTCACTCAGGATTTCCTGTTTTGTCCCTGCAGCCCTCCCAAAATCCAAAAATAATATCAGTCCCTTAGCTTGATCCAAAACTATTATTGGGAAAGGCAGCATTCACAAAAAAACCAAACTTAACTCAGATATCAGCCATTTAAGAATCACAACATATATAACATAAATAAGCAGAAATAACAGTAACATTCCTAAAATGGTGTGCCATTTAAAAAATAAGCAGCAAGAAAGCAAATACAAAAGCATAGACTGCACCCCAGAGATCTTAAATAGAAAAAAAAAGCCAGCTCTTCACAACCAATCATGTGGTCACCCCTATCCAATCAGCCTCTCAGAGTGCCTTGATCAACTAGAGGGGGATATCACCTCAACAAAGGTTACTGAAGAAGTTACTTGGTTGAGTAGCAAAATGTTTCAATCTCACAAGAAATGAAGTCCAGTTGCCATGTCTCAACTCAATCTCCACAGACACACCTCAACAAAAAAGCACCTCCCACAAATTTAAGCACAGTTGTCCAGCAGCTTCATGACATTTGTATGCTATCTCATTTCAGTGTTAATTCATTAAAACCTTGCTTTGTGCACCTAATTACTCTCCTCGAGTGCATAGTGTGCTAGTGTCCCTAAAATGTCCCACTGGTGCACGGTATCAAGTTGAGGATGGCAAAGTATGTGTATGAAACCCTTCTTTGTCCACAGCCATGTGGCCGTTTCAACTTGACCAATAAATACTCCAGTCCAGGGGTTTTCAATGAGAGTGTAGCTGAAGACTCCCTACCCCAAGAGAGCTTCCCACTAGACATGGGCACGACTCGGCGAAATTGTCATTTCCCTTTTTGGTTGTCATTTCCGTTACGTAACGGAAACGGTAACGATAATTAAGCCATCAGAACTCGAATTCGAACCGAAAAAAGAAAAATTTGGTTGGGTTTATCGTTGTCGTTCATGGCATCGCAGTGATCGCACAATGCCATTGCCAAGCAGCACAGAAAAAAAGTTTTAAAAAGTAAAACAAACAAACAAACAAACAAACAAAAAACGACTCCTGGCCAAAAAAGCAGGCGAAAATATGCCTGCCTGAGGACACCTACCTGAGGGGTGGTTTCTGGGGGGGGGGTCCCCGGCCTCCCCCCCTCTCCTGTCCTGGGCTGTTTGCACCAGGCTGGGGGGGCATCCTTGTTGTCTCCATTTGTCATGCGGTGGGGGGGATACAAAATGGCGACCACAATTTTTCTTTTGAAATCGTGGTCCCAAAACCCACTAAAGCACCACAGAAACATTTGAAAATTAGGTATTTTAAATACCTGATTTTTATAGTAGTGACAGTGGGGTTTTTTTTGCAATAAAACATCTCCATTGATTTTATTTTTATTTTTATTTTTATTTTTATTTTTTTACACCTGAGCAATGATGGGCTGGCCATGGGATGAGACCATGCATTTTTTTGAACCATTCCACCAATGGCATGGCCAGGTTTTGACTGACACTTCTGGATGTCGCCCGCCCACCTGCGCCACCGCCCGCCCACTTACCTGCCCTCCCGCGGCCACCGCCATCGCCGCCCGCCTGGCCCTTCCCCACCACCCCCCGCCCCCCGCCTGCCCGCTCGCCCACCCGCGCCTCCCCCTGTCGCTGTCGCCGCCTGTCCGCGGCCCCCCGCCACCGTCGCCCGCCCCCCGCCCCGCCCAGGGCGCAAAAACCACCTAGCGCCGGCCCTGATTGCGGGAAGCCCCAATGCTCTTCGCGCTAAATCGCGTTGGAAACGACAAACGACAAACGACAAACAGAAATGACAAATTTTTGAAAAATTTCACGACAAACGGAAACTACCTGAAACGGACCCGTTCTGACAAATGACAACTCGAAACGTCATTTTTTCTGGTCGTGCCCATCTCTACTTCGCACTGCTCATCAATGCTGCCCCCCACCCAGTGTGGCTAATTCCTCCTCTGTTTCTTCTGAGTTTCCAAATTTCTCCCCACTTCCCCAATGGTTATCCTCCCAATTTTATCTTGGACATCTGGGAGAAGATGTCTACCCACATCCCATCTCCTAGGTTTTTTTCCATCTGTTTCCCCTCTGTGCTCTGAACTGAACAAATGCCCTCAGGGCCTGCTTGGGTCCTCGCAGAGGGTGGCTCTAAAGGAAGGCATAGGGCTAGTGCAGATAACACACCAGGGTTGTCAGAGGCAACCCCTTCACTTACTTCTTGAAGAATTCAGCAGTTGTCCTAGTTTGGGATAATTTGTACAATCATGCAAATTGCACAATTCTGAATAGAGTGGGTAAATGCAGACAAAACTGTATTCTCAGCAGTGGAAGAACTATGTAGATAGTATCAAGAAATTCCTCACCATCTCTTCCAATTAAAAAAAGGACAATCTCATTTTTGCTTAAGAGATCAAGTGATGATTTATATTCCTTTTCAAAGGCTCCAAACAACTATAGTAATGTGAATGCTCCTTATCCAATTTTTGGTTATTTTAACTTCCCTTTCTTGCAACTCCAGTTCCTATTTCAGAAATAGTCCGCTACTTTTAAAACAAAACTTACAAATCATCTGTAAACGACAAGAGCTCTTGTAGTAGTTAATCAAAAAGCTTTCAGGAGAAGGGACATATTTGAATAGCAAGCTCCTCTCTTTGCTATCCATATGAAGATAAAGCTTCTTCTACAATCTTTTACAGCTTAGGACCTCTTTGTGGATGATGGCAAACTCATGAGAGTGGAAGTTCAAATGGAATAGTCAGTCACATTGGATGACTGTCTCTCCCGACATCTTCTTTAGGTCTTTAGGTCAGAGTCAGCCTAGAATGGGTGGATGTCCTGTGACCAGAGCAGAGAATGAGCAGATGGCCACTGCTTGAGCCACTCATAATAGAATGTTCATAGAATTTAAAGTTATGGTTCACATTTGAATGTCCATTCAAGTATATTACCAAAATGGAGGAGTGGAGAAAAAGGAATTTGTTACTTAGGTCTGTGATGATCAAGAGGAATGGGGGTAGAATGCTGACCAACCCACACTGCTGTAAAGTAAAATGGTACCAGGTATGAGGGAGGAGGATATGGATACTATTTTCCTTTGGGGCTTTATATTTCCTGCGTACGTCTGGGCATCTATTCTGTTTTTGCATCTTGCTGTGTGTAATTATAGTCAAAATTTAGCACAGTTCAAATGCACTTTCTAATTTTGTCAAATGACAAGGTTGCTAGAGGAGTCTTGCCCATATTATACCCATTCCTGTCCCTTTAGACAGGCATTGTGAAGGCAGATTGACACAAATACTGTCTGTAACCTGTCAGATTGGTGGGAAAGTGGGGACGACTAATGAAGTTAATATAAAATGATGATAAAAACTGTACACAGGCAGCCAACCAAGAATGAGTAGGAATCCATTCAGAATAGATGGCAGGCAACATATAGTGATGATGAACTAGATACTATGGTGAAGAATAAGTCTATATAGACTTATTCTTTACCAGAATCAGGCAAAATTTGGGTAACAAGGAAAAACTCATTTATGGTCCAAACACCAGAGTAGAGACACAGAATTCTAAGGTTCAGGCACAAACTGTGATGCCATGATCATAGACTGATAACCAAGGTGCCCTCTCTGGATCACAGTTGGGTTCCAGATTAATTTTCCAGCCAAGAGTTCACAATGCAGCTCTGGAGGTGTTATGGGTTTTAATTTTATGCCATTTAATATCTGAGTGGGGGGGGGACCCCACACATTAGCTCTCCAGAGGCTTTAGAGTGTATCCTACAGTCCCTTGCCATTGTACCTGCTGGCTGGGAGTTGTACGCAAAAATATCTGGAGGGTAAAAATTTCCTGTTCCCTGTAGCAGTCTCTTTTAATAGATACAGTGACTCATTATGTGTCATGATGACTAACCCGCCTCCTTTTGAAAATATATTTGGCAGTTTCCCAACCATGGAAAGCTTAAGGAACTGAGCAATTGGCTTACATCTTCTCTTTACATTAAATTTTAGTTCTTTATTTAAAAAAAAAAACAACCTCCCATGTCTCAAGAGCCTGTGAAAGAGCTCTCTTGTTGCTAACTTTTGAGATTATTTGTATTCCCTTATATCACTGCCAAGGCATTTTGTAATACTGACACCAGTCTGCAAAAAAACAACAACAGCAGCCCACATAGTGGGTTTTGTGGTTTAGGTGAGCAAATTGCACATAACTACGCTTTTGAGATAAGCAGCTGTTTTTCTGCTATAATTCCTCTGGTGTTTGTGTATCTTTTGTGATGCTTTGATCCCACACCTTTCAAGCAACTGTCCCTTTGCTCTCCCTCTCCTAATAAACAGAACAGCATTTGGACATCAGTGTGGCATGAGGATGGGGTCCTTGCTGGAAATGGGAAATTCTGCCGCCATGAGTGACTACATTTATTCCCTGGAAAAGACATGGGGATAGTGGCAGAGAAGTAGTGTTTCCCTGGTGCATACCCTCTGGTGTTTGTTTGTTTTGCAGCTTCTTATTTGTATTCTGATCCTCTTGGACTTGATCTCACTTCCTACTACAAAAATACACTCCCCCCAATATCATGTAACCGTGGTGGCAGAACCCATCTTTTCCATCTTTCCTAAATATGTGGTTCAATTTAATGCACTTTTTTCATCAATTTAATGCACTTTTTAATGATTCCAGACACTATCTTTCATGCAAGCTGTGAGAAAACAAAAGTATTCAAACATTTTTTTTAAAAAAGAAGGCTGATATGAATGGCTTGTTTTTAATGTGGAGAAAGGATTTTTCCTAGTAACTTCAAACCCTCAGTGCAAAAGAATTACATGTTCGTGAGACAAGAGTTGATAAAGAAATAACAAAAAATGGCACCCTAAAGACTAAAGACATCTAATCTGGCATAAGCTATTTAATTGGGTCATGTAACCTTCTTCCTCCAGTGCAATAGCCCTTTCAAAGCTACACAAAAATAAACATTTTACCCCTTGAACTGCCACCTGAAACTATTAGAGATGGGAGTTGTGATGTTTTAGATTACAAATTCCATAATCTTCCATCCTGGGAATTCAGCCTTCTTTGTAGGCTGCTTACAAAATCCTAATGGAAAAAGAATGGAAAGTCTTTGAGGCTTAATTAGGCCAGGCTCTGCCCAAGTTTCTGTTACTAGCTAGGAGTTGTATTTCTCAGCCGGAAGTTTGGGCAGAGCTAAGCCTAGCTAAACCTCAGTGCCTTCCAATTCAGCCTTTTCTCCCAAGTGCATCATATTCAGTGTTTTAAGTTGTGCGTAAGGTAGGCTGAACTCCTAGAATGGAGGACTGAGGTATCTGTATTTCAGAAAATACAAAAATGCAACCAATAGACTCTATGGTGTCTTTACTGAAACAGTCAAATAGAGATCTTGTCCATACAGGTCCTTTTGGAGTAGGATAAATAGAGGTACTTCGAGTTGGGTGAAAGTATAATATGCTGTTTGGTGTGATCCTCACATCCTAATGATATTTTGGAGCTCAACATTTTGTCTGGAATTTCTGATATTGTGAAGGGGTTTATTAAGTTAACCACTTCAGGATATTGGCAAACTGAAAGCTACCTTTGCTTCTCAGCAGAAAGGCAGAGAAAGTGATTGTTTTAAAAGATTATAGTAGACCATTGCTGATATGCTGCATCACTAGTGTAAAAAAACAAACGTATAAAACATGGATTTTGCCATTGTCAGTTTCTCAACTGGTCCTTTAAATCAAAGCAAATATTTACAGTATAATTTTTAAAAATGGATTCTGGTTTGCTCCAGATATTATATCATATGATTACTGGATAAAGACGTGAAGTAATCTGCCCATGCAGCATACCAAACAGTGAGATTCATGCCTGTTTGATCCCACACAAATCTACTTTCCTGGAAATATCAACTGTCTGTGCGGCAGTACTGCAACTGTGACAAGCACTGGCGTAATTAGGGAGGGACAGAAGAGTGCATTTGTCCCAGGGCATGCAGCAATCTGGGGGTGCCTGGAGGGGGAGAAGGAGGAGGAAGCCATTGCCATCCTGCCAGCAGTCCTCCTTTCACCCTCCCAAGGCTTGTCAATCCTTAGTCAGGTGAAAGGAGGAGAGGGAAGCAGGTGATTTTTTTTCCAAGCAGCACCTCCGTTGATTGCTCCCCCTCCTTCCCCCCACCCCTGCTAAGGCTTGGTGATTGTTAGCTTGGGGAAAGGAGGAGAGGGACGCATGCGATGGAGGTGCTACTTGGGGAAAAATTCCCATCACCTGCTTCCCTCTCCTCTTTTCCCCAGGCTAACAGTTGCCAAGCCTTAGCCTTGGGAAAGGAGGCATGCTTCCCCAGGTGATGCTCGGGGGAGAAATTGCCTCCTTAGTGCTATCCACGCGCTGTGCGGTTTGCGCAGGAGAGCCTTGTCCAGGAGACCTCCGAAGAGGGCACGAGAAAGAGTAACCCTTCTCCCTGCTGTTCCCCTTTGCTTGGTGGGTGAGACACCGTTGGGGGGCAGGAGGCGGCACAAAAACTGACTTTCTCCCTGGGCACTCCAAACCCTAGCTACACCACTGGTGACAAGTAGCTTCCAGTGCATCAACACTGTCCTCCATCTTGCAAAATCTATAACAACTATGTATACTGTATTTAGGGGAAACCATTTAGATTTTCCTCTGAAAGGATGTGTGCCTATTTAAATAGTCTTTGCAGTAGTTGTGTTTTATGTCACACTTTATCTGCCAGTCATGTGAATTTGGTAAGGCTGAGAGAAAATGATTGGCCTTAGATCATCAAGTGAACTCCATCAGCACATTTAGAACAATGATGGTTCAAAATAGAGATGGCCACGACTTAGCGGTATTTTCGTTTTCGTTTTTGTTTTTTCGTTTTCGTTACGTAACGAAACGAAAACAAAAAACGGTTCAAAAATGGACCGAAAACGGAAACGAAACGACTAATTTCGAGCCAATTTTCGTTTTTTGTTACTGGAAAAACACATAATGGAGCTAAATGAGGAGAAATGAAAAATTTTTCGTTTTCGTTTTCATTTTTTCGTTTTCGTTACGTAATGAAACGAAAATGAAAAATTTTGAAATTAGCTCACGAAAACGGAAACGAAACGAAACAGACCCTAGCCAAAAATGAAAACGAAAACGAAAATTTTTTTCTGAGTTGTGCCCATCTCTAGTTCAAAACATATAGAGCTAGCAGCTAGCTGAACAGGACAGTACCCGTCACAATATTTATGCAATGGCAGAAGCTGCTGCAACAATTAAATAAGGTATTTCATGTGCTAGTGAACTGCAACAGCTTTCACAGTTGCAAGTTATATTGGATCACAAACAATTTAGAACACACACACACACTGATAAACAATCCAGTGATGGAAAAGAGTTTAAATATCACCAAATTTGATTGGTCTTGTTTCTAGGTAAATATGTTTATGAGGTAATCTAAACATTGTAGAGAGAAGCTACCGGGTGCAATTTTGCTTTTGTTCATTAACCATCTAGCGGGCAGAAATCTGATCTTTTCCAACCTTATTTTAAAATGCACTAAAAGACCCAGAAAATCTTCATATGAAGCCTGTTCACCAAAAAGATGTGAAATATTGCAACCTACTTGTGAAATCTAAGTTGAAATTGACACTTTTTTTTACCCCAAATCATTTTTGATGCACTATTAAAATAGATCAATAATTCCATCATTTTTTTTTTTGAAGTGCATTTTATGGAGTTTATGAATTATCTCTCAATAAACCACTAATGCAGAAATGTTATAGGACAAAGAGAGCACAATGTGAGTGATGACAAATTAGTGTGTTTGCATGGCCCAGTAACTAGCACCAACAATCATGTCAGGATGACAGTTTCTAGGATTCTCTATTTAATCTTCTAATCATTTGAGAACATTATGGCTACACATACACAGTATATATAAAAGTGGTAAGAATAATAAAGTGTATGGCTTTTCTGCATCTCTCTTTATGGCAACAGATGCAATGAACTGGCAATATTAAAATGAATGGCTGAAATTCAAGAGACTTAGTAAAATACAGAACTTAGTACAATAAGATTTTTAAGCCAGAGTGCCATCTAGTGAAACCATTTTGCAGACAGAACAGCAGCCACTATCCTTTAACAGCTTAGAGTTCCCTGACTTGAGTCCAATCATGATAGTCAAAAAGTTCAGAAAAGGAACTGGAGTTAAACTGGTCATTTCTGAGTCCATTTTAAGCCCTAAAGTAATTAGTCCTGCCTCTTGAGTACCTTGCGCTGGATTGTGTCTAGAGATGGGCACGGCTCAGCGAAATTTTCATTTTCATTTTCGTTTTTCATTTTTGTTACGCAACGAAAACGAAAATGAAAATTTTCCAGAAAACAAAACGAAAACGAAATGAAAAATTTTGCCGTGTTTTTCGTTTTCGTTATGACAGACACATCATAATGAAAAGAATGCTAACGAAAACGAAAATTTTTCATTTTCGTTTTGTTTTTTCGTTTCGTTTCATAACGAAAATGAAAACGAAAAATGCGCAAAAAACCACCAAAAAATGAAAATGAACCGAAATGGACCCCTTAACGAAAAACAAAAAACGAAAAATTATTTTTTTGAGTCGTGCCCATCTCTAATTGTGTCCTATTGGACCACTTTGTTTTGAAAGCCTGCAAAATGCATGATGTACCAACTCAGGCTTGGGGTGCAAGTGTGCATTATGGAAAAGTATGCTTTAATCTGCAATTTTTAAAATTGAGTCCCTGAAAACAAAATAACTGTAGCCTGCTAGATGACAGAGGCAGAGAAAGC
The DNA here is from genome assembly GCA_023846285.1 of Phrynocephalus versicolor. Taxonomy (NCBI): domain Eukaryota; kingdom Metazoa; phylum Chordata; class Lepidosauria; order Squamata; family Agamidae; genus Phrynocephalus; species Phrynocephalus versicolor. Next base: position 16,589,188 of record JAHTLZ010000348.1, read on the forward strand.
TGTGAATGTTGCACTCGCATGGCGCTCCAGCGGTCACTGCCTTTGATCTGACAAGGTGCCAACTGGCAATTTCCACCAGGACAATCACTTCCCTTTGACTCTTGTCTCCTCCAGAGTCATCAAGCTAAACTGAAGCAGTGCTGAGTTTGATAAAAAGGAGAACTGCTAAGTCCTAATTGTTGATGTTCATTGCAACAGGAATATCAGTGTGGGTCCATGGCCTTTAAGGTCCTTATGAAGTCACAGGTGAAGGAGTTGTGATATCATACTTATGGGTCTGTTGTGGGAGAGGGAGCTAGAATAAGAATAATATTTTGGTCCTTTACAGAAAAATAAGCACTTTTTAAAATGGGAGGAAGGTTGGCCTATCCTCAGTATTACCAGATAGTGTCACTGAGCAGATTTTGAGGGCTAATACATCCTTCTCATGATTGCCATTAGCGCAACCATGGTTCTAGCCAACATTTTACAACGTGTTCTGTTTTTGAGAGGCTCAAGTGAGGATCCAAATTTCAACATGAATTGCACTAGAAGAGGAGAAATTGTTCTTTGTGACATGGAGCTTGGTTTTAAATATTAGGGGACCCAAAATGCTTTTCATATTGGTACCAGTACTCATTGACTTAGGGCACTTTTACATGACCCCTAAGATCTGGTGGCAACTTAAATTAGGACCAGAGGTCTTAGGGGTTTGCTCCTCTTGCTGTGTTCCCACCCCTCCGCATGCCATTGCTCCTGTCTGCATAAGGAGAGGGAGAAAAAAAGGGAGAAAAGAATGCAGGCTCACCTCTGTTTGCCGGGAGCAGCCCCGGAAGCATTCCAGTCTCTTACAGGGGGCAAAAAAACCAAATAGAAGGCAAGGAGAACCCGGCACTCACTGCTTTACAATCTGCATCAGAAATTTTTTTACGTCCGGAGACCAGGTACTTTTAAAATGTGCTGGGGTGTGCTTAGGTGGGCGTAGTCGTACTTAATTTTTTTAAAAGTGCACAGCTGGTGGGAAAACAATTTTAAGCTCCGCATCTGGGAGCCCTATGCCTCGGATTTTAGGGGTCATGTAAAAGCATCCTTAGCTTAAAGTTTTTTGCCTAGGTTGCATGAGGGCAGTGTTGTTCAAAGTCCCCCCCCCCCAAAAGTCAGAATCAAAGAAAGTGAGGTGAAGGGACAGGGTGGAAAACCAATTAAGTGCCTGTACTTGGTTTCATCATATTATTTGGGGTGAAGAATAACACAAGTCTTCTTCTGCACCAATTCTTGCAACTATACATGGTCTGGCGAAACAAAATCTCTAATGAGAGTTAACAGTCTTCTGTAAGTCCCAAAACCAGATACTTGGAAAAATACCCCATCTGCCTTTTAGTTCTGTAGGTATGAATTCCAGAAGATAGCTGTAGCACATCATCTGTTCAGGGTATTTGCCCACCTACCCAGCCAAATTTTCTGTTCTGGGTTGCTATACATTTACATTTTATGCAAAATTTGAGCCCATTCAACTGTATATACTCCCACATACTTGGACAGTTGTTCTGGAAACATGCCTGTAAACCAAAACATTCTTATATCAAAGCAAATTTCCCCATAAGAAATAACGGAAACCCAGAAGATTCGTTCTGGGATCCAATAGACCACATGCTGTACACATAAATTGCCAAAACTCACAAAAAAAAGTTAACTGGAAGTCAATGTCCATACCGTGGTTAACTACCGGGCTGTAGAATCTGTTCTGCTAGCAACAGGATTTAACTCTGTGTTTTTAATGTGACAATTAGAGATGGGCATGAAATATTTTGTTTTGTTTTGTTTTTCATTTTTGTTTCATTACAGAATGAAATGAAAAACGAAGTGTCCTTTAAAAATGAAATGAAATGATGTAAATGATGGAATAAATGAATTAATAATCCCCTCACTCGCACCGCACTAGCTCCACACCCTCACTGACCTTGCTAGAGGCTTGAGCCCCTAAACTCCCCCGCCCATGAAACAATCCCTTCCTAAAGCACTCTGCAAATGAAATAAAACCCTTGATGAAAATAAAATTAAACTTACTATGAATGGGTTCAATGTGAACCCTTTCCCTGTGCCTCCTAACACCCGGACTGCTGCTCATGACCACATGGCTCCATCTAGAATCACTACCTTCAGCTGCCACGACTCATGCAAAAGCCAAGAGCCAAAAGAGAAAGGGGTCAGGAGGGCAGCCTGTTATATAAGCTGCCCATCTCCACACTAACGGCTACAAAATTGGCATGAATTTCTGTCCCTGGTCCGATCGGAGGACAAAGAAGCCCTGCCTGGCACAAGTCCGAGTGAAGCTGCCAATCTTCTCTGTAAAGGAAGGATATGGAAATGAATGAATGAATGAATGAATGAATGAATGAATGAATGTGCATCCAGACGTGAATACAGACTAACTGAACACATAAAACTTCTTTCATATCAATGAAAAGAATCGGACCATTGTTCCTAATTCTATATGAATTCTGGAACAAGGATCTCATCCTAGGGAGAAGGGATTGGACCAAACCACTCTTTTAAAAAGCCTATGTAAAAGACATGAAGTGTGCTATACATCTTAGGTACAGTAAATCAAGGTACTAGGTATCAGAAAAGGCCTGACGAGATAGGATGTTCCTTGAATTTCCTTCCATAGCATGGCTAGTATGAAAAGTGACAGAGAAAGACAGAACTCTACCCTTAACACCTTCATCAAGAGATACAACTTTTCTCAGTGCTGCATGTGTCTAGATTACCTTCCCAATCCAACCAATATAGGTAGACAATATCTATCCTCCTTCCCATCTCATCTTGTGAAAGACAGCACAGATCTTTAACGGAATAAAGTTCTGAAAGTTTTGGCTTATGTCATTTATTATTCAATATAGTCTTCATAAGGTTACATATTCATTTGTAATACAGCATGATACAATAGTATTTTAAAGGCAGCATTAAATATTGTCATTTCACTAACATGAATAGTGTTTAGTTCAGGGATTTCTATTTCTAGATTATGTACAAGGTGAGAATGTACTTGGTAGTTGGTTGCACAAATAGTAGCATGCCAGAAGACCAGAGGAAAAATCCACTGCTCCTTGCACAACTACAAAGCCCTAAAAGCTAATTCTTGGCTTTCCTCCACTAGTATCAGATTTTATTTAGACCTATGTTTTTAGATCTGCCTTGATTTTCTGATATTTTATGTAGGTGCTTAGTTCAAGTGCCATCCAGCTGAAGTTAAGCATGTATCTCTGTGTTAGCCTCAACGACATTATTAAGCATATCCTTAATTATCCCAATGGAACAAGATTTTAAAATACTTACTTTTGCCCATATTATGCTCTTTGACATTAATAAAAGTTCTGAGTATCCCATGAGCCAAATTCTTCATAAGAAATGAGGAATGTTCTTCATCAGCTTTTATATTAATTGCAGTATAATTGCCTGCTTTATGAATATGCGAATATTGCACCTGAAGGAGTAAGTAAAGGATCTGATCATGTCTTTCCTTCCAGCTCCTTGCCTGAGATCATAAGGAATAGTTAGAGTTGTTAGCAGTTATGTCTCCCATCAGATTTCTCCAGATCATTAAACCTGGGATTTTGTAGGACAAAGTAATCAGAGTAAGGGAAAGACCAAGGATAGATGTGTAATCTCTCTGTGTGTATGTTCTCCACTTCTCTTATCCTTTCAGATGAAGTAGCAGAGGAATGAAAAATAAATATCCTAGTACTAACATATAAATAAATATAGCAGTTCCCCATGAGTTAGTAGTTTCATTATTGAATATGGCATTGATTCTTTTTCCAGTGTGGAACATGTTAATGACAAGTTAGAAACAGCTAAAGTTAGCAACTTTGTAGCAGGTGATTTTAATAAAGCCAGATACTGTATTATAGTCTGAGATAAACAGTAATAAAAGACACCTTATGCTGGAGTTCTATCAACTAGCACTTTCACGTGTACAGAAAGCAGAAAAATTGGAAACTACCAAATATCAAGACAAGAAGTTAAAAGAATGGGAAAGCAAGAGTGGACCACCTTCCTCCCCATGCTAATTTTAGCAACTGGAGTCATTGCAAAGCCTTTGGTTCAAAATTTAAAACAAAAGACAACAGCTGCTAATTTGTTTCCTGATTTTAAAAAAAAATCAGTGCTTTTGCAAATAGGTCACCTCACAATTCTTGAAGATTTGACTCCAAAAAATGTAGACTTGTTCCTTTAGTCTACCCTCTGCATCAGCAATGCTGTGAGAAACCAGAATCATAATAATGCAATTTTAAAAAGATAAGCCATGCCAAGCAGACTGTGGTGCTTCCTTAACCAATTAAACTAACCCAGCACATTCCCATGCAGTGTGTGGTAAACTTGAAGGATATGTTTTAAGGTGAATTTTCAATTGCCTTTCAAATTAATCCTTACACTTCCAGTGCCAGCAGTGTCCTCTGAAGCATGGCATAGTGTAGATTATACCCATTTAACCAACCAACCATAACTGTCAAGGATTTTTTTACAAAAGAACTCTCACTCACTCTGTATCCATTTATTTGTAGTGTTGCTCAAGAGTTAATGATTCTATCTTTCTGTCTTGTTCATTGTTATGACTGCACGTTACCCTTTCAAAAGAAGTGTTGTGATATTAATGGAAAGCTTTCAGTACTTTCCCCACACATGGATGCAGATGATGTGGCTATTAGACACATTAAGCCCACTATAGCATGGGCCACAATAAATTACAAAGTCTGACACATGCCTTTAAATGTTTTTTAACTAAGGACATCTAGTTGTATTGAACAAAATCCACTGCATGCTTGTCTTTTTGAGTTTTAATTTAACACTGTCAGTTTGATGTGAGATATAATTTGTGTTTCTGTTTGGTTCTTGGTGAAAGAGGAAAGTAATTTTAAGAGGGTTGCCAAATGTTTCCCAGTGATAGCTGTTTTGCAGAGTTGTGATATTTATTTATTTATTTATTTATCTATTTGACCTTTACAATCCTAAACAAGTTCATTTACAGGTGTACCTCGGTTGACAAATACCTCCATTAATGTAATTTTCAGTTAACAAAAGGAAATCCATTGGAGGGTTTATAAAACCCTCCATGGCTTGGGACCGGATTACCTGGCAGAGCGTATCGCTCAGCGATCAACCTCGGCCCGTCCCGTTCGGCAGGCGCGAGCGCACTTGCTTCGGGTCGCCACCCCTCGTGAAGCCCGGAGGACGAGTACTCAGACCCGGGCGTTCTCAGTGGCGGCCCCCAGCCTCTGGAATTCCATCCCCAGTGAAGTGCGCTCTGCAGAGTCCCTGCTGGCCTTCCGGAAGGCGTTAAAGACCTATCTTTTTCGGGAGGCCTTCGGTGATTCTTAATTGATTTTTTTTTCTTTTCTTTTTCCTCTCCCGCCATCGCAATCTGTTTTTATCTACCACTGTTTAGTGACTGAGGTGTCATAAGGTTTTAATTTTTTTTTTGTTTTCTGTTATTATCATTTGTCTTGTCTGTGCCTTTATTGTAATTTGTATGGCTATTGTAGTTTTGTAAGCCGCTTAGAGTACACAATGTAGATAAGCGGGGTATAAATGCAACAAATAAATAAATAAATAAATAAATAAATAAATAAATAAATAACACCTCTGTTCATGATCCCCCCCGCGCAATACATCAGTTCATGTAAAGGTAAAGGTTCCCCCTCCCAACACACATGCATGCTAGTCATGTCTGACTCTAGGGGTGGTGCTCATCTTCATTTTCAAGCCAAAGAGCCAGTGTGGTGCAAGTCCATGGCCATATGGACAGCATGGCTGCAAAGAACACTCTTTACCTTCCTGCTTTTTACGGAGGTACCAAAAATTGCCCAGGGTGCATTGCACCCCTGTTCATTTCCAGTTTACAAATTTTCCAGAATATGAAAAGACCCGGAGAATGGATTAACTTCATAAACCGAGGTATGCCTGTATTTGATGGTGATGCCATGTTTCTGAAGTTTGGAGGACATGTATTCTGAAGAACCTCCTTCCTTTGCCCACCCAGCTCAGAATAAAGAGGTCGCACACATCCATATGGATTAAATAAGGTCCACAATTTATTAATACTGAATCTTTTGTCTTCAAAGCGCTGAACCTTGATCCATGGCAAGAGGGCAAGAATGTAGTGGAAGGAGATAAAGGGTCTGGAATCTCCTTACCTCCAGCCCAATTACAGATTGTTTCAGAATTATATTCAGAAGGGTGCTGCCCACCTGTTCAGCATCATTCTAAACTCTCTAAGGGCCTTTTCACATGACCCCTAAACTCCGCGGCAAATGGCTCCCAGATCCGGAGCTTCAAATTGTTTCCCCACCAGCTCCGGAGTTTACAAAAAATTAAGTGCAACCACGCCCACCTAAGTGCGACCCAGCGCACTTTTCAAGTACCTGGTCTCCGGAGCTGAAAAATTTCTGATGCGGATGTAAAGTAGTGAGTGCCGGGCTCTCCTCGCTTCTGTTTGTTCTTTTTTTGCCCCCCGCCCCTTTAAGAGATCTGAATGCAGTGCCGGGAGCAAAGTGAGACAGCAGAACAGAGGTGAGCGGCATTCTTTTCTTCCTTTTTTTCACCCTCCCCTCACGCAGACAGCAGCCAGGAGCGTGGAGGGGGTGGGAACACAGGAACAGCGACAAACCCCTAAGATCTCTGGTCCGAATTTAAGTGGCCAGCAAATCTTAGGGGTCATGTGAAAAGGCTCTAACTCCAACTAATCAAAAGCAGCTCTTGTCAACCCTTAACTCTCAATTCAACTTCAGGAATATATTCTTAATTTCCCACTCTATCTCTCCACTATTATATGAGGGCTGCCAAACAGCTTAATGTGTCTTGCCAAAGGAATTTCAATTGGTTATCTCTTGCACTACCTGCCAATTGTGACTGGTGTTATTAGAGGACCCTGCACCCAAAGAGAGAATGGATAGGCAAAAACACACTGTCAATCTGTGCCAATCTGACTGACAGCCAAAAATTCCCATTAGCTCCATTACACAACCATCTACCCTCACTCTGTCTTATAAAATCAGGGTGGGAGATTGCAATTTGTAAGGGAGGCTGAACTCTAGGCAAGCAAGCTTATATAGCCTGCCTTGACCCTACAAGCCAGCCTCATACCCAAATGCACTTTCCATGCCAGGCTCCATGTGGATATGAAAAGAAGCCCCACCTTGGAACTTCATCCCTTTATGGAGCCACCAGACCATTTAAGATTGGTGGCATGTGTTCAAGAGCCCAAAGTTCCATTTGGAGGCACTCAGTTCTAGTTCTTTGTCTAAAGTTGTATAGAACCATCCTTCTTATGTCTCAAGGACCAGCCAAAGACCTTTTGGTTACCCTGAGGCACACATTGTTCCAGAGTCCATCCATAACTAGACCAACATTACAGCTATTTCACACTATTGTCACATGTACAGTTGTAACTAATTAATTCACATGAATCCATTATTGCAATGAACTGTCCACAGTCAATGTTAAAAAAGCAAAAGTGCATGGGGCAGAAATGTGGATATGTGGTTGAAACCCTGTTGCACAGTTTTGCAGAAGGCATAAGCTTTGGAAACAAATTGCAATAAATTAAGAAATCTTTGTAGGCTTGTGCCTACAGAGATGTTCAACTCAAGATGCAAATTGAGGTTTTTTAACTGGTGGCAATTTGTATTTAATGGTTTACATAAGCACACATAATATCAGCCAGTATATTAATATTTCTGCCACTTACCTTACTATGTATATCTTTGTTGATTTTTTTACAGTTAATAGCAACAATAAAAGCTAAGACAAAATTATCTCAAGAAATTATTAACTTTTTGGCCACACACCACCAGCTCCTTTTCTTCATTCTAGCCAATGTAACACATTAAGGTGAAAGCCATGCTTTTTATTTTGTGCAAAGCAGAGCACAGATAAGCAAAATTTACATATTTGGATTAACAGTAATTTTGGAGAAACTGGATTATTTTACCCAGGGGAGGCAATTAAATTCTCATTTGGAAACTCAAACCTGAACCTGTAAAGCAGCCAGAACACAATAGTCCGTGTTTGGGTGGAACCTGAGTGGAGTTTGAATTTTGACAAGAGTTAGAAATATATCCACATACCACTGAAAAAAAGGGGGGGGCTTTTCTTTCCCTTTTGCCCTTTTGCAGTAGGGTTAAGTAAATTTATATATCAGTGTTCTTTGTTGGTTTTCCATTCTCTATGAACATTTTGTGTTGATGATGTTGATCCATGTTTTGTAGATGTAATTTGTGCAGGGTGCTAGAGGTAATGTTATAAAACTATTTACTTTTGTCTATCTTGATCCTCTTCCTATCAGATATCCCTGAGGTCTAGTATCACGCCAACATTTGTATTATGAGAAAGGGTGAAAAAAAGTCTCTTATCAAATTTCTCCATGTCTAGCAAGATTTTACAAGCCTCTTACTTGTCCCCTTTCTATATTAAATATCCCAAAACATGACAGTGTTTTCTCACAGGCAAGGTGCTTTACGTGCCTAATCATTTTGCTCACCCTTTTCTCTGGACATCTGAGATCCACAATATCAGATTCATTTGGAGATAAGGATAACCAGAAGTGCCATACAATAAGAACATAGAGATATCCGGTATCAGTAAGGGGTCATGACCCCAAATATCAAAAACAAAATAAGCTTTCTTCAAAGACATAAGGCTGCAGAAATGATGGACACTTTAGATAACCCCAAGTGGGATTTCTGTGTGAGGATATTATGAATTTAGTTCAGTCCTGCTATGGAAGACAAAAATGTCTTTATTTTATTTCAGGTTGATGAACCTTGGCATTTTAAAAAAGAAAGGAAGGAAGGAAGGAAGAATGGACGGATGGACGGATGGACGGACATACATATGGATGTTTGAACTAGGACTTCAGAAAAGCAGAATTTCTAGGGATACGCAAGAGCAAAACATCCTGATACTGGAGTTGTTTCCACTTTTCTCAGATGTCTGCTTATTTCTTTACTGGTCTTTGGTACTGGCTCTTGCGGTAAACCTGAAAATACACAGCTTTGAGAGATGGTTTAACTTTGTTCTCCTCCATTCGTTTTTCAAGTTGCTCAACTGAGTGAAGCACAGAAAAACCCCAGAAGTATTCAAACATACAGAAGAAAAAAATTAGACAACATCTGTCAGATATACTGTGATTTGGATTCCTGCACCGAGCAGGGGGTTGGACTCGGTGATTTATAGCCCCCTTCCAACTCTATGGTTCTATGCTTCTATGAAAATTAAAAACAAGACAAAACAAGGTCATGGCAACAATAGCAAGCAAAACAATATCAATTCTAGAGGAACAGACATTATCATGAGACCCATTCAGCAGGCAGCCTTTACATCAAATCACATGCTTCTCAGCATTATATGAATCCATCAGCAGCAGGAAACAATGACTCAGGCAGATTCATCAGATCATCATCACTATTTTTACCAAAATGTTGTAGGACAGTACTACTTGATTTTATCTCATCACCATCAGTAATCAAATCTAGAATACCAGTGAGGTCATCTTTAGGCAAGCATCATCAGGAAGGAATATGAATGAGGAAATATAAATGAAACAATATATTGTAGTTTTGTTTCCCCTCTCATTCAGAGTCCTGAATCATTCATATTTCAAAGGCGCTGTATTGTAAGGCCACAAAAACAAGAATAAAAGTGCCTGCTTGGTGTCAGGGTTCATTTGGGTTAACCTGCAAGTACCATCCTTAAGAGTTACTTTGAGCTCCATGAAGGAAAAGTATAATAAAAACTTAATTAGGGATAAGACTGCACGGAAGTTAGCCCCAAGTTGATGCAAACCTCTCTATAATGCACCCTGGGACATAAACTGCTGTTCTCATTCACACAAAAGGGTTTAGTTGCCATGTCACTCCTCTTTTCTCCCTCTTCTCTTCCACTCTCCCACTTTTATCATCCTGTTCCACCAAGCTTTCAAAATCCCTTTCTTTTTTCCCTACTATTATTTTTTTTTTGGGGGGGGGAGGGGAATCATACTGCCTTGACAAGACACAGTAAACATTTGTGAATTAGAGCCAAATTAGTTAAGTGCTAAGGTCCACTCTGGAGCTGATGAAGTTCAGGTGTGTGGCATCTTTGCCCGCTTGCCCCAGGCATTTGGCACGAAGTTTTTGCACACATCTGGGGACTTCTGCCCATGGCCGGGAGCTTTCATAAACCAGCTCCCGCCCCACCCCAGGCTCTTTCTGGGTGAGATCGCCAGCCCCACCCACCTACCCTAACAGAATGAGATTCGCTAGTCACTACAGGGCTGGATGGGAAGTTTTGGTGGCCTCTCCGATTGGCACTGGAGTGGTCACGCATTTTCACCCATCCCATTCTCTTTTCGCGTGATTTGGGTGTTATTTCCTTCCCTAATGGTCACAAACGTAGTAGGTGGGTAGTGCATCAGGTAATGGTATTCAGGTAGGCCTGAGTAAGTTATCCTTAAGGTGCTAGACAGCCCTTGAATAAAATTCACAATCGTCGGTAGGCCAGGAGTTAAAGTGAATATTAGGCGAAATTGTGGGCTGTGATGGGCTAGCACGTTCAACCAAGCTGGTACGATGCTGAACATGTGGACAGCATCTTGCCAGTGGTGAATCTCCCTGAATACAGAAAGGGTGAATAAGAAATTTTGCACGCTCATTACCTGCTTGCACTACAGTGGCAGGTCCCCTTAACAGGCTTCAGAAACGCTGGTTGAAATAAGTTAATACGTTATTAATAAAGCTGTGGCCCAATTTTTCCAAACCTGAAATTGTCCTGCCTGTTTATTTCCCGGGCTTGGTGGGCAAAGTGGTAAACTGATAAAAATAGGTTTGGAATATATTGTACTTCAATTGCTTTCTTCACTAGCACAAAGAGAGGGAAGGCCAAGGAAGAAGAGTTCATCTACACATCGCACAGTCTGGACATGCCCAAGGACTTCCCCAAAGGAGGGATACAGGTGACCACAGATTTCAAAAGCATGACAAAATAAGAGAAGATATACTTAGAACTAAATAAAACACAAAACCAAGTCCTGGGGAATAGGCAAAATGCACTGTATGTTTATGCTCAAAGATTGGATGTACTTATTATTATTACTAATGTGTGTAGTCAATAGAATAAATATGGAAGGCAACAGCAAATAATATGCAAAAAACAGTGGGGCAAATGCTCATTTAGTCCACAGTACTTATTTGTGATCACCTATGTGGCCAACTTGTCATATAGAGAAGCAGGATCTGTATCAGGCCTGCCCAACAGGTAGACAGCGGGCTAGCAGTAGTCCACAAAGGGTTCAAAAGTAGCTCACTGGCCATCAAAAACAGTAAGGGGATAAGTTATCCACCCCTCCCTCTCCCAGCCCAAGAACCACCACTGCTCCAGCAAAGTTCTGGGTCTTCCAGCCCACTGTCTCAGCTGAGTGGGGCAGCTCAAGGGCCGTGGCACAGCCCCCTGCTCCCCTCCCAGCCAGATGATTGGCATGCCAATGTCTCATGACCAGCAGAGCTGCTAGTGCGGAGCAGAGGGAGGGGAGGAGACAGCGAGAGGTGGGGTTGCAGGAGTTTCCACCTCCTTTGTGTGGTGATGTCTCACCTCTTCTTCCCTGGAGAATTCCTTCCTCCCACCCCCATGGCTGCCTCACAGAGACCATGACCTGCTGCCGCCGCCGCTCCTCCTACTCCGCTTCTGAGCTATTCCCTGCTTGTGCTGCCGTGGCAATGTGATTGCCACGCTGCTGGCTCAGCCCACCCCAACTGTGTAATGAACATGGCAGAGGTGAGTGAGAGCTGCAAGCAGCAGCAGCAGTGGCAGCAAGGGGGCTGGAAGGGGGAAAGGGGGGGGAGGAGGCCAGAGGGAGAGTCAAGTTGAGTCACGCCCCAGGCAGTTTGGGAGGGAAAGTGCACCTTTTTAAAAAAGTCTTCCAGAAGCCTGGGCAAGCATGCACACGTCTCCCTTGTACCCACCCATACCAGCTTGAGTTGGGTGCAAAGGAAGCATGTGAATGGTCAGCCTTCCCATAGGAAAATACTGAACTATGTTCCTTCCAGAACACATTAATTGATTTTCAATGCATTTCTATGGGAAACTGCTGCTCTACTTATACTTATAAGCATGTGCTCAGAACAGATAAAATTTGTAAGTAGAGGTTTTAGTGTAGTAGCCCTCAGGCACTTTGGGCTGGAAAAAGTAGACCTCGGCCTGTTCAAAGTTGGACAGCCCTGATTTATATAACTCATTTTCTACATAACCAAAAAAGAAACTGTGTTTATTAAATACTGTGTTACATAGGTTCCAATAATATTCTTATTACAAGTTTAGGCCTTATTCTTTGTTTCTCTTTTCTAACCATTGATAGAACAGATCCCATGTTCAATAATATTGTCTTCTTTTTCTTTAATTCTCATTTTCAATATATCCATTTCTGCACATTCCGAAATTTTCTTAATTATTCCTTCGTCTGTTGGTATTTCTTCTTTTTTCCAGTGTTGTGCCCATACAATCCTCACTTCTGTCTGAATGTTTAATGTTAGATAAATATTTTGCTTATCTAAGCTTTCTGGTACTATAACTAATAAAAATAATTCTAGTTTGAAATCTATACACTCTTAACATTTTAACAAGATAAATAGGTAGTTGAATCCAAAAGCTTTTAGCATTATCATTGTTCTACCATGCATGATAATATGTCCCCAATTTTGCTCACATTTCCAGATATGTCACATTACTAGACATATTTGAAAACATTTGAACTCGTCTAAGAAGTGGTAAATGCCATCTATAAAACATTTTGTATATGTCACTATTACAGAAAATGAAAGAAGAGAATGTTGAGAGGTCATTTGTGTAGTTATAGAATTAGAGATATTTGGCTGTTATGCAAACTGAGCACAATACAGCACACGATATTCCCACACATCACAGGCAATATTAACTAAAACACATGTGATTCTGGTGCTCTACAAATCCCATGTTTTAATGTTTCACACACTATGGTATGTTCTCCTTTAACTTTTTTTCAAGAATTAATTCACCTTTTCTTCTAGTATTTTCTTAAGTTTGCTCATAAACCTGTTGTGGAATCCTCTCTTGTCTGTAGAGAGAGCACTTTGCTTTGCATATCTATTTGTGTGTGTGTGTGTGTGTGTGTGTGTGTGTGTGTGTGTGTGTGTGTGT
>JAHTLZ010000348.1:16602385-16618928 GCA_023846285.1 Phrynocephalus versicolor
AAAAAATAAGCAACAGTTATTGCCATCTAAATTTGAGTTGGAATGAACTTCTGGGAGACAGACAGAGGATGGTGGGGGGGAATAACTGTCAGGAAATAGGAAGAAACAAAAAGCATGGCATCTCAAAAATAGCTTCTTTTTTAGAGCCTTAAATGGAAATTCTGGACTTTGAAGTCAGCTTATTTTAGATGTCACATTTTAGTCATTTTATATGTCATATCATTATGTGTTGTTGTTCCTGCAAGGGGGCAATGACAATAAAGATTCCTATTCCTATCCTATTCCTATTCCTAAGAATTCTGAAATTCTATTGTTTTCATAGTGGGAATCCACAGTTTAATTAATGACCACCTCTGGTTATCTTCTCCTAAGACAGGATGAATCACTGATTCAGGTAGTAGATTCAAACTAGAGATGGGCATGAAACACGATGAAGCCTCCCCACCCCCTGCCCCCAGGCCAGCTTGCCCACTTACTAGTCTTTGCACACCACCAGGTTCCTACTTCTCCGGCAGTGCTCCACTCAGCCATCCTGCCCCTGCCTCTTCTGACAGGCAACTACTCAGCAGCTGCACAGAAACCCCATTAGACCTCCTCAGTGAGTGGTCAGCTGCCACAGGACTTAGGGACGGACAGCTGAGCCCCTGCCTGGACTGAAGCATAACTAGAGAAGAAGGACCCCAGCCATATGCAAAGCCAGCTTTGGGTGAGGGAGGCAAAGTGTAGCCCCGTGGTTTTGTACTGACAGGTTTGTATGAACTGATCACGATCCTTTTGTGCCTACCTTAGAGTTGAACCATTCCCCAGGTCCTGCTTTGTTCCATTTCCCAACCTGCTATAAATAATGCAGTCTGGGTAGCCTACTCAAGTGTGTCATCAGGCAAGTTTTCCATCCCAAGGTGCTTGGCATTCAAATATTACAACCTGATCCAATTTGCCAGGAATTTTTTTTTAATTTGTCTGTTATCAGAGGGGACAATGATGGTTCTGAGGTGGGCACATTGGGGTGAAATGTGTTTTTAAACAGCTTGAGGGTGAAACAGATGAATGTTGTGTTGTTTAGATTCTTGGGGCAAATGTAGGTAGTGCTTTGTCCTAAACTGACCATGGTTTCTGTGTCCCTCAACCATTCTCAATTTGATAACAAGGTGCTGTTTTAATTAATTTTAAAAAGCAAAGGACAGAGCAACTTGGTGAAAGGCTGAGAAGTTCTTGTCCTCCCATTAGTTAGGAGGTATCAAAGGGTATTTGTACATGACCCCTAAACTCCACCGCAAATGGCTCCCAGCTCCGGAGCTTAAAATTGTTTCCCCACCAGCTCCGGAGTTTACAGATAATTAAGTGTGACCACGCCCACCTAAGCGCATCCCAGCGCACTTTTCAGGTACCTGCTCTCCAGAGGTGAAAATTCCTGATGCGGATATAACGTAGTGACTGCCAGGCTCTCCTTGCTTCTATTTGTTCTTTTTTTGCCCCTGCCCCTTTAAGAGATCTGAATGCAGTTCCGGGGCAGCAGAACGGAGGTGAGCGGCATTCTTTTCTTCCTTTTTTTCTCCCTCCCCTCACGCAGCCAGCAGCCAGGAGTGCGGAGGGCGTGGGAACGCAGGAACAGTGACAAACCTCTAAGATCTCTGGTCTGAATTTAAGTGGCCAGCGGATCCTAGGGATTGTGTAAAAAGGCTCAAAGATGCCTCTGAGTATTCTTTCTTTCATCATATAGTCATTTCTCCAGCAATTATTATTATTATGTTTAATGGGTGTATCTGTTTGTGTAACCCTGTAAACCAACCAGAGTGGCCTTTGTTGCCAGATGGTGCAGTTTACAAGTCTAATAAACAAACAAATAAATAAATCTGCAGAAGAAGTTTGGAGAGAAATCTAATAGAAAACAGTTACCTTGGTCCTCTTAATAATTCTAAGTAGAGATGGGCATGACTTAGCGAAATTTTGGTTTCCGTTTTTGTTTTTCATTTTCGTTACGCAATGAACCGAAAAACGAAAATTGGCTCAAAAATGGAACGAAAACGGAAATGAAACGACTAATTTTGAGCCAATTTTCGTTTTTCGTTACGGCAAAAGCATTTAATAGCACTAAATGGGGAAAAACGAAAAAAATCATTTTCGTTTTTGTTTTTCATTTTTGTTACAAAACGAAACAAAAATGAAAAATTTTGAACATTAGCTCATGAAAACGGAAACGAGCCAAAACGGACCCCTAAACGAAAAACGAAAAACGAAAAACCATTTTTCCTGAGTTGTGCCCATCTCTAATTCTAAGGTAATCTCAAAATAATCAATACCAGATGATGATACTGATTAACAATAACAACAACAAACAACTATGAATGTGTCCAGGGAAAGAGGAAGGAAATATGACCATTCTGCAGGGAACAAAAACATTTGGGAAATGGCAAGGTGTTTTTCACTTTGTCCTGCCCTGTCGACAATCACAATGAAAGAGGCTTAGTCCTGGGAGGAGCCCTGTTATATATGGTGCTCCTCCCCATCCCATCCCGGGCCACAAGAAGCACAAAAAATATTCTTCCAAGGAGGGCAAAAGAGCCCTGCCTTTCAGAGGCACCCTCCAGTGGAGCCAAACCTTTTTATCTAGAAGTCTATTGAGAAACTTAACTTCTAAAAATTACCATGTAACTCTAGCTTGTAGAAACAGAACATATTCTGACACTGAATATTGCCATTTCATTGGCCTTACAACTGATTTCATTCAGATGCTATAAGACAATAAACCACTGGACTTGCACCGACCTAAATGTTAGGCCTACAGTTGCACACCAGTA
Organism: Phrynocephalus versicolor; assembly: GCA_023846285.1. Lineage (NCBI taxonomy): Eukaryota > Metazoa > Chordata > Lepidosauria > Squamata > Agamidae > Phrynocephalus > Phrynocephalus versicolor. The sequence goes on from JAHTLZ010000348.1 coordinate 16,605,184, forward strand.
CTTATTTACAAGTCAGCAAGCCTCACTGAGCTCAGCAGGACAAAAGTCTGGAAGCATGGTTCTTTTAGACAGGCTAGCAAAGGTATTCCTTCTGGGAGTTGAAAAAGAATTTTTTCTTTTCTTTTTCCTTAGAAAAAAGAGAAAGAAAGAAAAAAAGGCAAAGTACTGTGCTACCAGTAACATCCCTGTGATTTACCACTGTTCGCATCTTTACATTAATGGCACTAAATCCTGTTTCCCTCAACTGGTTTGTGTGATATGGGGGTGGGGGTGGGGGACATGAAAAGATTCCTTCATTTTTGAGAGCGGACAGTGCACATTAGTGAATATTGGCTGCCATCTGCTGGTAAAACTTGGACATACTTTCCACAGAAGGAACAACTTGATTTGTCCCTGTAGGAAGAGAGCTGCTTCCTAGTTTTCATGGTTGCTCATTTTCAATGTACCAAGATTATAATAGTATTAAGCTTTTTGAACTGATGCAGCTGAAGGGTGGGGGAAGGCATGTAACAGCTGATTCAGATGAGTGGAAAGAAATCCTTGGTTACAAATAACATATTACTCTTGAGGAAACATAAGCAAAGTTATGGCAAGGAAGGAACACAGTGTTTTGTTGTGTGTTTGATTATGCAAGGATGCCCTATTAGAAGTGTGGCATACTTATGGAGGTTGTCCTGCTGTGCTGTAGCCTTTTCATTGCCAACTTTGTGTCTTCTCAAGTATGCCTGAGTGAAGCACAAAAGTCAATGAACTGAAGCTGGGTGGAATGGCAGGTAAATCCATTCCACATTGGCAATGGGGCAGCATCTTCTCCTTGACACAGTTGGCTACTTTTGTGTGCGAGAGATTGGTGGCATATAGTGCTGGGTTCTCCATGAGAGGAAAACAACTGCAGTATCTGCCCATAAGGATCCACTGCCTGAGGTGTCTCCTCCCCCCTCCAAATCTGCTTAAAGTCCAATCTACTTTGAGACTGGTATTACTATTCTATGGTAACAGTTATATGCAGTCAATATAAGGATGTAGGAAACAGTCACCTTTTTTCATCTGTCAAAAAAATTGTTGACATTTATTTATTTATTTATTTATTTATTTATTTATTTATTTATTTATTTATTTATTTATACCACCCAACTTTCCGAAGGAACATGTAAAACAAACCCAGTCTATCAAGACATTTTTTTTTTAAAAAAAATGGGATGTACGATGGCAGCAAAAATGAAGGGGAAAGAGAATAGGATAAACCACCATTGGTCGCCAAAAGCAGCCTGGAAGAGCCAAGTTTTTCATAGCTTCCTAAAGGCTGAGAGGGGCTCCATGGTCCTAATATCGCTGGAAAGCTGGTTCGACCAAATGGGACCCGCCACAGAAAAGGCACGGCTCCGGGTAGAGGTGTTATGAGCTTCCTGCAGGGTAGTGGCTCTAAGCATGAGGACCTGGGATGATCTAGAGGGGCAGGGCCAAAGAAGATCTTGGGATGATACACTCTGTCAGATAAGCTGGTCTCAAGCCATGGAGGGTTTTGTAAATCAAAACCAGTATCTTGAAGCTAATCCAGGAGTGAATGGGTAGCCAATGCAGGTAGGCCAGAATGGAGGTGGGGTGGTCATATCTTCTCACACCAACCATATTGAGTCACCCCTTGACAAAATTGGCAACTGCTACAAGATTCTTCACCTCTGCACAAAAACCAAAATAACAGGTTTTTTTTCCTACCAAAGGCACTAGCAAAGATACCGTACTTTGCCCCCAAATTTACATTTTTCAGGTAAGCCCTTGTATCTTCAAAAAACAGACATTTTCACATAAAAATAACAAGGATTTTATATTTTCAAAATTATCTAAGTATAGAAATACACAAACATTTTCAGAATCTTGCCTAGAATCTATTACCTACATTAATATAATGATATGAGAGAATATTTTGCATCTCTAGCTCAAAGTAATAACTGTACATGTAACATAATTGTTAGGATGCATAATTTGAGCAAGTATTTCTCCCCTTTTACCTTGAAAAAATCTTGAAAACGGGGGTCTAGCCTGAGCCGAAGAAAGGAAAGTATGGAATCGGTGGCAAAGTTTCCTGATGCACCTCTTCAGATAACCTTGACCATTATAGAATCTCTGCTCATAGTGATAGGATCTGCCATGCTGTCATTTGTCCCCATTTAATTAATGGCACCACTCTCTTTAAGGCCCAAAAGTTGTTTTATCATGCCAAGGCTTGTTTTAAAGTTGAAATTATGCCAGGGCGTTGTGGCTAATTTACTTCCATTAATTCAGTGACCGCACCCATTGCCTCCTGTCATCTGCATTATAAGAAGCAAAAGTGAATTGCTGATGCACAATGGCATCTGGCTATGGAAGCAGTATAACTCTGTGTGCGTGTGTGTGCACATGCTCCCACTATTTCTATCAGCGGGGTGGGGGTGGGGGTGGAGAGACAATTGGCTAAGCTACTTGCTCTACTGGGAAATCTCTGCGAGAGGATTAAAGAAATGTGTCAGTATTTTTAAAGAAAGCTAGGGGCATCTGTTAAGATTCATTTCAGTGTGTGCTTGAAATACAGTTTGTCAGGCTCTGTCAACTGAGATATTTTTCTCAGTTGCTTCTGTTAATCTTTCTGTAGTCGCCTTTTGTGTCAGTGAATGGTCAGGCCCAGAGTTCCCTCTCATTTTCCACTGGCATTGGACGGACGTCCTGCTCCATGTACATGGATTGGGGGCCATGAACAGAACCAGTGGGACATTGGGACTGACTGTGAGTGCATAGCACGTAAGCAGTGTTCCACAATTGTGTGTCTGTGCAGTGCACAGGGAACATTGCTCAGGCCCATTTCTAGTCACAAAAGTACAAATGGCAGACAGAGTCTCTAGAAATATTATCAACACATACATTTCCAAAGTATCATATTGGGAGAGCCCATTAAATTAAAAATAGTTTAATTTAATGGTTATTTTTCTTTTGCCCTTTCTGGACAGATTTGACAAGGAGAAATTGTTTTGCTTACTAGAGAGCTAATTCTCAGTTGGCTCAGAAGAACAATACAGAACATGGTGAAGGGGAAGCATCACTCTTATAATCTATCTATCTATCTATCTATCTATCTATCTATCTATCTATCTATCTATCAAAAGATTCTGCAGGGAAGAATTCTACCTTAGTTGGAAGGAAGATTTCTCCTGATACTTTAGCCTCTCTCTTTGTTCCCTTTCTTCTCCCACCATGTTTTCTATGCAGACTGCAAGCCCTGGAAGATTTGAGCCTTTTCCCTCCACATTGCATTGCAACCACAGTACTGTATATATTTTGTTGTTGGTGGTGTTCTCTCTTCTTCTGCTACTTTTACAATGGTGGCACTGTGCCTCTCTGCAGGTGAATGAGAAATGTCACATTTCAAACACTGGTTCATGCTGCGTCCCATGCTGATGCTTCTTACTAATTATCTATTGTGGATATTTAAGTGCCAACAAGGTGGATTCAGGGAGAGTCTGTTTTGCACCACAAAGCAGTGGCTTGAAACATTTAGATGAGTTTGCCAAGGTGTTTTTCTCTCTCTATCTTTGAGAAGCAAATTCATTTGAAAACAACCAAAAAGGAAATCCACCACTCACATAATAGCATCCTCTTACTTTTAAAAATTAATGGTCCAAACTTCAGTGATGATAAAAATTATAATATCCATCCCTTCCAGCAGAACGAATGCATGGGACTGAGAAAGAGAAAGAGTACTCTTGATACAACCTTTGTTCAAAGGGACAAGAACCAGTAAAACATACTCATATGCCATTCTAGTGCCTGTTTATAGTGCAGCTATGCTCCCTACATGCTTCTTGATTAAAGAATAGATTTCTCTGCTTTATTTTGCTTTCTTTTCATTGCTTTTCTATTGTATCTCATCTTTTTTAGTTTAGAAGGTGTATGGCAGTGGGGATTTCTAATAGGTATCATATTCATTTTTCTTCCTCAGCATGGTCTTTCTCTTTTTATTGTTGTGAGCCACAGTGGGAAGGAGATCACTGTCTGGAAAAGAAAAGTACTAATAGAAAAGTAATTGAGAAGGATGTAAATTCATACTTGTTTAGTTCTTGGGCAATAAAGAGTCAATAAAATAATTTTTATCCATCTTCCAAGAGGGCAATTGCTCTTTTTCTGGTCCCAGAAACACATTGCACATTGTGAGGCAGACTTTTACACATTTCTATGCAGTACTTAAAACTGTGGTATTTTTTTGCCCCATTAAATGAATCGTTAACAGGTAGAACCATTGGGTGGCTTATTTGTGTTTTTTCCTCCATCAATCAGCTTATCCTTTTGCATTTGCTGTGCATGTTTGCTGTGTCTGAACAAAGGGAATAGTTGCTAGTTCTAGACTAGAGATGTGCAGGAAACAAGAAACCGAAACACTCTTTCGTCATTTGGTTACATAACAAATTGTTTCATTAGGAAATGAAATGCCATTTTTTTCTCTACGAATGAAATGATTCATCCTAGAGGCACCAAAATTGCAGGGTAGCTTCTTTGCACTCATCCCTCTAACTCCATACAGGTTCCCTCTAGGAGAGGAGAAAATAATTTCTAATTGTGTTGGGAAGCTGTTAATACGCCCCACCCACCCACACACACCATGGGCGGGGGGGGGAGCTTCCTCAAGTGGTTCTCTTAATTACAAATGATTTTCTCCTGGGGGAAACCCCTTTGGAGTTTAATAACTCAGCCCCTTCAACCCCAAACCTCTCCAAATTTCAGAAGCTTACAGGGAAGAGTCCAAAGAAGTTCCCCTGCAATTGTGGTGCTTCTGGGACCTAGGGATGCCATTAATGAATCATGTTGTTTCATTTCATTCCAAAAACTCTTTAAAATTATTAGTAATGAAACAAAATGAACCTACTAAAGAAACAAAATGAAATGAAACATTATATTTTCATTTCATGCCCATCTCTATTCTAGGCAGATTCATTTTGCACATATTGCACGGAAAATGACATTGTGTAATTTCTCCATCTTCTGAGGCTGAAGCCTTACCAGGCTGTTTCAGCATGTCAAGATGACCTATATTGACTTGGCTTGGGACTTTTGTGCTTTGATTAAATTAAAAAAATGTTTCATATATATCTGTCTTGCATGGTACAAATAAATTAAAAGTACATCCAGAAGAAAGGAGGTTTATACAGGGTGAAAAATATTCCTCTGGGTCACACTGAATTTATACCCTTTAGAAATATATGCTAGTTATGAGACCACAATTTTTTAATTTTCCCCCAGTTCTATCAGTGTGATGGCCAGGGTGTAGGCAGCAGCTAGGATATTGGCATGAAGGCCAGGACCAGGGTGTCCCAGAAGCCATATGGGGTTGAGATGGAGACTGTGGTCAGCCAGGTCAGGTTCAAGATTCAGAGAGATGGTAGTCAGCCAGTCCAGGTTCAAGATCCACACAAAAACAATCCAACAGGGAGGGGATGCAAAATAGAAAAACTTACAGAGCAACAGAATTCTAGGAAAGTTCAAGGTAAGCCAGTCATAGCTTAGGACTCCAGAGGTCTCATGTTGCTGAGGCAAGGAACAGGATGTGCCCACTGCTAGCTTTATGCCAGTAGCAGGCCTACCAGCTACACTACCTGATTACCTCAGCCTGAGTGGACCTGACTATGCAAGGAAGTTTATCCTTTGCCAAGTCATTGTGGCCCTGATCCTGACTATCAGCCTCTTAAGGGATGTTTGGGAACATTCATTTTTCTTTCATTTCTTTTTTGCTTCTTTAATATTTCTAATCACCCTTTGTCTGTCAAATACCCCAGATAAACCAGATGTGGAATGTGTATATTTCCCCCTCCTCAAAAGAGAACTCTCAAAGAACAACAATGGTACTACCTATCTCAAGTACTGGTGAATGGCAAATCTAGGTTCCCCCTGCTCACCATTTGGAGCCTGGAGACTTCAGTGCTAGGGATCAATTAAAGCCAGAGATCTTTTGGGCAGATCCTCCCTACTAAGAATATCCAAGGACAAATAAATTAGCCATGTTGGCCAATTACCTGCTAGTTTTATTTGTCTTAATGGCCAAGGTGATGTAAATTTTAAAGAGGTTTTATTTGGCTTAATGGCCTAGGTGATGTGAATTTTCATGGAGAGTTCACATGTCTCATCCCAGGGAATGAGTGTGCTAGATTACAATCTGATCTTTTCCCTGGACCCTCTACTTTCCTCTGTGCTTAATTTTAAGTTTGGGACAGTGACACTCAGCGACCCGTAGTTTGTACCTTTGCCTTCCAAACAGAATCCTCTGAACTATTTAGGACAGAATCCCATTCTAACACCGTGCCATCTTTCACAACCAACATGAAATGGGTCTCTGCTGCAGAAAACTCTCTTTGACTGCTGCCCTTTTATAGACTCTTTTGCTAGCACCCCTCAGGCATATATGAGCAGATAGAGTTTTGTTGACACCTTAACAGTTTATTTTGGGTAGATTCTATTCCCCCAATCCTCACTCCTACCTGGGAACAGTACTTTTTGACACTCTACTATGATGACTGTAAAAATAAACTCCAGTTCAATCAGAACATGTTCACTGGGGTACCTGACTGTACCCCAGTTTCTACCATAGAAATGAATCAGCTCTTAGATATTCTATTCCATATGGGGACACACTCTCCATTTATTTGTGCTGTTGGTAGCTCTAAATCTTTTTTTTTAGATGCCAGTAAAGATTATTGACTGATTAACAAATTATGTAGCAAAGTTTTTATTCAACAGTAATGCAAAAACTGCTATCAGCATCCAATCAGAATGCTAAGGAAAGGGAGGGACCCAAAATTTAAAGCTGTATAGGGGCCTTGAGCTGCCTAGATGCCCTAAGCACATCCAATCTCACCTGATCTCAGGTTGGCCCTGGTTAGTACTTGAATGGGAGACCACCAGGGAATATCAGGTGCTGTAGGTGCCTGGAGTAGGAACTGGCAAACCATTCCAGTATTCATGCTAAGAAAACTCCATGGGCATGGGGTCACAAAGAGTTGGTCACGACTGTAACAATGCAACACAAACACAAGGGCCTTGAATCATTGGTACCCAGTGGAAGTGCTCTTTTTTGTTTATTTCACTCATACTTTGTGCGTACCCAAGCTCTTGGCAGCCTCCATCTTGTGCTGTGTGTTTCTTAGACCCTCCTCACTTGTGTGTGTGTGTGTGTGTGTGTGTGTGTGTGTGTGTGTGTGTAAAATTCCCCTCCATTTTTAAATATTAATTTTGCTGCCATGGCCAGAATGTTTGGCTGTGCCAGTGTGTCCTCTTAGATTAATGGTTCAATTCCTCCATTTATTTGGTCCTTCCTTTTCTTGGATTGTTTTTTTGTTGCTTGGCTTTATTCAAAAAAGAAAAGAGAAGAGAAGAGGACATTCAGTGGCCTGTCCTCCAGTCTAAGACGGTTTGGTTAGGGAAGGCTTTGATTGTATCTTTCACCCTTATCTGCTTTCTTGCTTTTCTAGATTTTGGAAGAGGGATCTGTATGATTATATGTTTTCTTTTGCCTTTTGTTTGTGTGTGGTGGAGTGTGATTGGTTTTTAACATGCTGTTTACTAAATATGCATATTTTGGTGGGGGTGGTACTGTTTTGATTGATAGTTGTTGCTTTTGGTTTTATGCTTCTGGGCTTGATTCTTTCTTGCCTTGCCTGGAGGTAAAGTTGGTTTGGGGTTCCTTCTTTTGTGATCATTCTTGAGTCCAGTCTGCAATATCTACAGAAACCAAAGTAGTTCAGGTTTATGCATTGGTTATGTTTGTCAATAACTTTCAATATGGATGGGAACTGTTCTAGTCTTGATTCCTTCATAAATACTAATTTCAGTTTTGTTTGTTTGTTTGTTTGACTTTTATACTGCCAATATAGAGAGTAGCTACTCTGGGCAGTGCCCAAACATGATAAATAATATAATCTAAATGCAAAAACAATTGAACACAAAATAAAAATATATAGATATTATTTTACAACCTGTAATGAGTCCCATTTAAACCTAAATAAACCAACAGACTGCATTACAGAAATTACAAAGGTTGAGGCAGAGGCAAATTAATAGAGAAAAGACATAAATGCATATTGATGACATGTCAAGGTGCAGAAGGATAGACCAGGGAAAGCTTGCTTAAAGAGCCACCCTTTTAATTGATGCATAAAAATTCTGAGTGAGGAGGCCAGCCAAATCTCTGGGGGCAGCTGATTCCATGAACAGGAAAAGGTGAGGCTCAAGGGCAGCCCCATGTAGAGAGCACTGCAGTAGTCTAATACTGAGATTATGAAGTCATGGACCAATGTGGTGAGGGGGCCAGTATCCAGCACAGCACACAACTGGGAAATTCACTGCAGTTGGAAATGTGTAGAGCAGACACCAGACACCACCTGGGTTTCCAAGGTGGGCAATGGGTCCAAAAGAATGCCCAACTTTGTATGTCATCCTTGGCAGGGAAAGTTACCCCCTCCAAAAGGAGAGGGAGCTTCTGAACCCTCACCCAGAGGATGTCCATTTTGTACAGGTTCAACTTCAGCCTGTTTGCTCTCATCCAGTCCAATAAGATATCCAGGCAGCACTCCAGAGGTGGAACAGCATCCACTGCAGATGGAGGAAAGGAGATGTAGATCGGGGTGACATCAGTGTACTGATAGCACAGCTCTACATCTCCTGAAGACATCTCCAAGCAGTCTCACATAGATATTATATTAGCATGGGTGGGATGATCAACCCATGTGGGGCCCCACAATTCAGGGTCCAAGGGGTGGAAATAATCTTGCCCATCTGTAGTCTCTGGGGACGGCCCTCCAAAATGGTACTGAAGGCCCCTGAGAGGTCAAGGAGGACCAACAAGGTCACCTTGCCTAGACCAGTCTCCCTCAATTGGTCATTGTGCAGAGGGACCAATGCTGTTTCCCTACTGTGGTGTGACCTGAAGCCAGACTGGAATGGATCACGACTATGTACACATTAGGATCTAGGACAATAGCATTTGAGATTATGATTATTTCCAGGTTTTGTTTCCATTATCTCTTGTGGATTACCTTCTAGCATTTTATCTATATAGTTTCTAGGTCCCAACACTTTGGATCAGAGGAAGTTGCACACACTATTTTCACCATCTGGGCCTTATATAATAAGATTCTGTACAGAGTTCAGTATATTCCTTTGAAAAACACATTTCTGTATCCTTATTGCAATGTTACTGTGGAATATATTAGTCTACCTAGGTATTAACAAACGTCTATGGCATATTGCTGATAAAAATAGTCTCAGTCCATAAAAAGTTTTTTTAAAAACCTAAAATGACAGCTCTGAATCTGATTCAGAAATCTCTAAGAAACTAATTAGCATTATAGCAGAGAACTGAAAATAGTAACAATTAGACAGAGTTTTCTAATAGAAAACCTTGCTATCCCAGGAGGCAAGTTTAGCATGTTATAGCTCAAGCAAAGACTAATGAACATTTCTTCATCAGTTGCAGTGCCATAATGATGTGCATTCATTAAAGTATTAAGAACACCTGTACCTTCATGGGTATTTTTCCTATATTTAATCCATGATGGTAAAAGTTGCTAGTTGCTCTATAACACAATCTTCTTATGCCTCCTTGTCACTATTATTAGTTATTTTACTTAAATCTGTGACAAAAATATCTTGTTTCGGGAAATATTGGCCTTTCAGACTATGTGCTTGATCTTGCAGATGGAGCAAAACTGTGTATAAATACTCAGATCAGTGTCTTCTGAAACAATATTTTTGTCATGTGCCATCAAGACACATTCAACTGATGGTAGCCTTAATAGGGTTTTTGAAGTATGTGTGATATATAAGAAGTGATTTTATCACTGTCACTCCCAATGGGTTTCCTTGTATGCATGTTCATTTGAATCCAGGTCTTCTAAATCCTATCCTAAAAATCTATCTATTACAGCACACTGACTTGGAAATACTATATTATTTACTAGAAATTATTCAGAACAATAGGCTTGCTCTAAAGCAAAAGAAAAAAAAGTACCAAACCATCTGACAACTGAATAATGTTTTGGTTACTGCCTAAAAGTGATATATTTAGATCTAACAGTTTGCACTCTTTCTAGTTTCAATGATTTAACAAGTGTGTTTTCTAAGACTTTAGGACTTTAATTCTTTGTTGATATGGTCTAAAATAACGATTGTTATCAGTTGCAACATGCCAGAGATTAAACTGCTGAAACAATTGAGATTTCTATTTTGAAAATTCCCTCAACCTCTAAGCTCCTAGATTTCCAAGGTTGGAGATAAGATTTTTTTAGCTGATAAAATGAATGGTAAATATATAAATAATTGCCAGAAAATATAGTCTAGGCAAGGAGCAAAGGACGGCAGGGGAGTAGCATTAGAGAGTAGAAGGTTCAGGAGTGAAAGAATTGAGTTCTTTTTATGTTCTCATGTTATTTCAAAATCGCTTCTGCTCTAGGTTTTGTTTCTACTTATATAAGCTTATTAAGACATTTTTCATTGATGTGACTTAATTGATAGTTCAATTTTTATAAATTAGAGAATATGCCTTTGTAATGTATTTCAATATTTAATCTTAAGTACCTTAAGTATTTTGATTTATTATTTATTCCATTTTTAAGCACTCTATTAGTTTTTGTGGAAGCATTTTTAACTTTTGATTAGAATAGTTACTTATTTAGTCCATTAAATTTTCATATTCTTATATCACTGCATTAGGCTTTGAAGAAGATTTTTTTTAAAAAAATATTCATTCAATATACAATCATATATCTATTTATATATTTCCCCATATGCCTGTTCCATAAAAGGAAGAGAAATAGAGAATTTTTGGGCAGTCATATATATCTGTCTCGCATAGAACAAATACATTAAAAGTCTATTCAGAAGAAAGGAAGATTATACAGGATACAAAATAATCCTCTGCATCACACTGGATTTATGCCCTTTTGAAATATATACTAGATATGAGAACACTTTTGATTTCCCCCTGGAGATCTATATAGTTCTATAGACCTCTTAAGGGAGGTTTGGGCATCAGCTTATCTAACCTGACATCAATCTATCATTACTTTCATTTGTCTTAAGCTCTAGTTTGTTTTCCTCTATCTCAGAATTGGCTCCAGACCTGCTTAAGGTTGCTACTGTTCACATGTAGGCACCAAAAAGTATGGGAGAGAGAAATGAGCAATGAGGCATTTCAGCAGTCAGTCATCATTCTGTGTAATAGTCCCCCAATACTATCTTCTAGACCAGTGTTGGTGAACCCATGACATGGGTGCCAAAGGTGACACTCAGAGCCCTTTCTGTGGGCACCCAACATTGCCCCTTCGCAGCCAACTGTATTCAGGTTAAACTGCTGCATTGGCACTTTGCAAAAAAATAGTGGGTTTTGAATCGCTGTTTGGGCACTCGGTCTCTAAAAGGTTTGCCACTAGAGATGGGCACGAAACGAACATTTTTTGTTTCCATTTTTGTTTTTTATTTTGTTATGCAATGAAACAACAAATGAATTTTGTCTCTAAAATGAAACGAAACAAACAGAAACACCAGAAATTTTGTCATCCGTTTCGTTTTCGTTACGGCAATACATTGAACTGCTTTAAATGCTAAAAAAAATCACAAAAAATGAAATAAATGGTAATGAAATGGTAACGAAATGAACGAAAACGAAAATGATTTTTTGCAAAAATTCACAAAAAACGGAAACGAACCGAAATGGACCCCCTAAATGACAAACAACAAATGAAACACCATTTTTTTGATTCGTGCCCATCTCTATTTGTCACCAGTGTTCTAGATCCACTGTTCACAAAGAATTTTATTCACCATAATTCTAATAATCATAGCTCACATTGACAAGACAATCTGGTCAGTGGGATCAAACCTAAGGAGAGATTTTGAAGAAACCATTTTAGTATTTTTTTCAGCATTTCTAGCTGTGTGTTTTCAGGTATGGAGGAACTGCAATGGTCTATGATCTGGGATGATCAGACCTACACAGCACAATCAGTTTTGAGAAGGAAGTGGATCTTCAGTATGTAGACAAAGCATCTGCCACCTTATTTACTTCATTCCTGAATCTACTCTTCATCAGCCAGCAGCAGACATTTAAAAATAACGTGAAAACAATGATGGAGGGAATGTGGTACCTGGAGCTGCACAAGAATCAGTCATCCACCCAACATAATTCTGGGTATAGTGCAAAATCGGTGTAAGAACCATGAGGGGAAGAAAAGGCAGAACATTCTAAAATGTTGCTAGTCTATAAGTGATGCTGCACAAACACAGCATTTGTCATGGCTAGATATGAAATGGCTGCTTGGTCACGTGGAAAAGTATACGTAGAGACCAGTGAAAGCATGTCCAGGGGTGTAGTAATTAGAATTTTGAGGGGTGATTTTGGCTTTCATCTTGGCTTCACCTGCTGGATAGCACAATGGTTTAGGTATCTGGATAGCACAATGGTTTAGGTATCTGGCTATTGAGCCACAGATTGGAAGTTCAGTGCCACACTCTGCCTCCTTGACAGGAGCTTGACTCAATGATCCATAGGGTCCTTTCCAACTCTGAAGTTCTAGCACAATGATTTCTAGTCCTCTAGAATTTAGAGATGGATACCCTAACAAAAATGAAATGTGGTTTTACCATTTTGTTAGCTTAACAAATCATTTTGTAAGCTAACAAAATGAGACCCCATTTCATTTCAGATAGTAACAAAAGCCATTTTCCCCATTAAAAATGATCTGTTTCATTACTATCGAAAATGGGCTCCCCAGGGCTCAAGGGGCACCCATTTTTTGGTAGCTCTCTTGGACTCTTCCCTTTAAGACCTCCAGGTAAGGGGGTTGAGCTATTAAGCTCCAAGGACAGTGCCCTTAGGAGCCTTTTTTTTTCTAATTGGGAAGAAGCCAAGCCACGGCATAGTGATTTGTTTCCTTTTTTGTTACTAACGAAAGTACTTTAAATTTTTATTAGTAACAAAATTAAATGAAATGGGGATGGAAACAAAATGTAACAAAACGAAACACTATTTTTTTTTGTTTCATGCCCATCCCTAGTAGCATTAACTCCTTCAATTATAACAACTGACACCAAGCATTTTCCCCCAAAATCAGCATGTATACTACCTCAAATTCCAAAAAAAGAAATCCTGAGTGATTTGTAGGGGTGCACAAACCAATATGACAGAACATATGTGTAGCTGATTCTGGAATGCACAAATGTCCTTACTCCATCCTGTTTGTACACTTTTTCTCTGGGGCTGCTGCCTATAGCTAATCTAAATGGCCATGTCCCCCAAGTTCTATGGGCTGATGTCAGGTGACAACACAGGCCCACTATCCATCCTCTATTATTGCAAAATCCTATGGGACAGTGGATACCCTCCATCTTTTAATTTCTCATGGAGTTTTAAACTGTGGTGATTTCTAAAGAAGGTAGTATCTGCTATCTTCCCAAGAATCATATGAACTTCTATATTCTATAAAGCACCCCCATAAACTACCATCTCTTCTATTTTGCTTTTATTTAAGTTTTATGTGCTGCAGTACTTTTACTTCTTATTGCTGGTTTTAGCTTGTGTTTATTATGAGCTGTTCTAGTCCATGGCTTTTCAGTTTTACATTTTTCCATGTATTACAGCCTTCTAAGGGAACTCTGCTTGTTCTGCAGTCAGAAATGAAATACTTGCATACATGCATACATGCATACATGCATACATGCATACATACATACAT
>JAHTLZ010000348.1:16629783-16646946 GCA_023846285.1 Phrynocephalus versicolor
GTGTGTGTGTGTGTGTGTGTGTGTGTGTGTGTGTGTGTGTGTGTGTGCTCAAGAGCTGGATAATTGTCTGGGAGATGCTTCCGAGCCATAAATAACGCAGACTGGTATCTCTGTTGCCAGGTGCAGGCTGAAAACATCCCCACACACACACACACACACTTGGATAAAAGCACAACAGGCGTGGCTGCCTGTTCTGCCTACTGCAAAAGGCTATTTGTTGCTTTTTTGTTTGCTTGCTTGCTTGTTACAAACAGGAAGGAATTCCATGTCTGGAAGAAATGCTACAATGCCAGAGGGCGGGGGTCTCCATTGATTATTTAGGCACAGAGTGGAGTGAACAAGAGCTCCCAGGGTACTGCCAGGGAGATGCCACCACTGCTGCCGCCCACCCTTTCTCCCCGTTCAGGAATTCTTCTATCATTTTCATTTTGCTATTACCTGCATCCTTTTGAAAATGCAAGGGACATAGGAGAACAATTTTTGTAGCAATACTGAGCAGAATTTGTACAGCAACTAAGTGGACGTGGTATAAAAGCCCTTAGTAGGATTTCCCCCTGCTTGTTGCCTTTTTGTGAGTGGTGGCATATAAAAGAGGGTATCCTGTAAACCACTTTGGCCAAGGTCACACCTGGGTTTCGATCCTGATCTTCTGAAGGTCCGGCTTTTCCTCTTCTTCCCATCACATGATTTAAATGTGGGAGAAGAGGTCTCACCTCAAAATCTGTTTTTTCAATTTTAAAGTGCAGTTCAGCCCCCTTGGCCAGCAGGTGGCGCTAGCACTTGAAAAAAACGGAAGACTTTTCTGGGGGGATTTAATTCTGTGTCAGACTTCCTGTTACTCCGATATGGAGCCAAATTTAAAAAAAGCACCGATCGGCCCCAGGAACAGCCAGTGGGTGCTATGCAAAAAATAAATAAAAAGAAACCCGGATTATCAGCGGGGTCACACAGTGTCTGCCTCCTTAAAAACCGGATTTCAAAAGGGAGGCAAAAATTCCTGAGCCTGGAAGGTAGGTCACAGAAACCTTGTTTAAGGGAGCTTTTTTTTCAAAAAGCGGGGTGGCCATGAGGACGGTATTTTTGGGCACAATTTATTTAGTAATTTAAACTCTCTTTAAAGGGACATGTGACTGAGCCCTTTGACTGCTCCCATTGGTGTTGTCAATATTAAAGCTGCCTTTTTACTATGAGACATCATTTTTCTTGTTGAGAATATGGTCAATGTTCGGAATTTTGAATTGTTGATGAACAATATCTCATATTCCCAAACCAGAGGCATTTAAAAGAGTTGAGTTTCCTGTTTTTTTTTTAAAAAACAGACATTAGAGTATACATACACTACATACAAATTCCAAAGGAAACTTCTCTCAGGTAGACTTATCTAGTGCTAAAAAACACTGAAAGATGATCAGATTTTCTGAGCTATAGTTGCTGTGACTTGAGGCACATAACATTTTTGAGTTTCTTTTTTTTTAATTACCAAATAATTTTATGTATAGTGACAGGAAGGCTGAAATGATTGAGACTAGGTTGGCACCAAATCTCTACTAACATCAAGTAAGACCAATACAACCACACAGCAAAAACAACAACCAGTTATTTCGCAGCTTAATCATGTTAACTTGAGTATTTGTTCTCTATTCTTTAATATTTTTATAATATTTTTACAAACAGACAGAGACTTCCCTTGCAAGCACAACTCCCCATTTGGCTAGGAAGCAGTAAATAATTCAACTCAGTCTTGATTAACAAGTTCAGATTTTATCAGACCTGAAGCTGAGTTCCCCTTTGAAAATATGTTTTAGGAACCTGGCCTCAGAAATCCTGAGAATGTTTACTGAAAGCACACAGGGCTAGTGTAAAACATGACTGCTTGTAGCTTTATAATGCACAATTTTGAATCTTCGTCACAAAATTGTACATTAATTCTTCAAAGACACATGGCAAAATGCCCCCCCTTCTGCAGGACTAGCACTCCATTGCCTTCTTTAAAATGAGTCTTTTATTTGACTTTTTAAAGAAAAATCTTTTAATTCTGCTTCTGCAGCCTTTAATGATTGCATTACACCAGAGGCATAGCTAAGATGGAGTCAATCATTCTGTTTTATGAAGAGCAAGATTGGGCTTTTCAATTGATTTAAGCTATTTTAAATATGGAAATGTTTCTGAACAGGAAGATAAAAACAATTCTACATTTGAAAAAAAATCATTACAAAAAAACTTTTTGCCCAAACGTCCCCAAACCTAGCACAAGATCAAGAGTTATCAGTCTGATGTACTGTGACAAATTTGGTGTTGATACAAAGTCCAGTTTCAAAATTACAGCTTTTTTCATTGCTGTTGTCTCATTTTATGAAATTTATTTATTCCTTATAGAATGTTGATTTGCTGTGCTAGCATAAGATCATTACTGCACTCTTCTGCAACAATATTTATTTCATAAACATCTTTTGTATCCTACAATGTCTTCTTGAGCTACTACAATCCATGTCTTTCCCAACCAGGAGGAACAACATTGGAGCCATTCTGGGAATTTCTGCACAGGACCTCTAGATACACTCTGGGTAAAAGGCTGGTGGGTTCTCCTTCCTGAAAGGCGGTGAACTCATCCGAGTGCAGAGCTCAACTACCACCAAGATCTCAAAATTGCTGGACCAGTTTTTGGTCAAAGCAAAGCATTCTGCTTACAGTATATGCCACTCCATAGTGCTTGGGAAATGAAATGTCCCAACATATCTCTTACTTTTTTTGTCACTGGGGCCTTCTCTTGTCTATCCAATGTAATGCACTGGGATTCCCCCCCCCCACACACACACACAAACACACACAAAGTCCCATGCAACTTTCCAGTTAACCATGGCACCTGGATACAGAAGTAACAATAATCCTATCATAGGCAGATTCCAGAAATAAAAGAAGTTCATTAAATATCAACCCTAGTCTAATTCCAACACAATCTTATCCTCAGTTCATGGACATTTTATGGATACAGAATAATTTCCAATGACCAGTGGACTGGTACATTTTTAAGGATTCATACTCCAAAGATTCTTTCATTGTTTGGGAAGTTCATTGACACTTTGGGATTTTCAGGGACTTCATGTTACATGCCATCACATTGGAAATGACTTATAATGACCCAAGTATGGCTTTCAAGGTATAGCGTGTCAGGATCCTGCCTGTGTCAGACCCTAAACCTGAAGTGTTAAGTGTAGAGGAACTGGCAGGTGAGCCTTCAGGGTCATTGCCTCTGCCAGCAGCTGTGCTGGGGGATTATTAATATCCAGAGATCTCTACTCTTCCCAGAAGAGCTGTGGGAAGAATCCAGCAGCAACTTCCAGCTAGGAGAAACAGGGCTAAGACAGGCATGTCCAAACTTTGGCCCTCCTGATGTTTTGGACCACAGTTCCCCGAATTCTAAGCTTAGATTGCCAATGGCAAAGGACTGGGAGTTGCAGTCCAAAACATCTGGAGGGCCAAAGTTTGGACATGCCTGGGCTAAGATATATGAGGCTTGGAGGACATCTGTGCCAGGAGCCCTGAATACTAGCAGGATGGCCTCTTGGAAAAGAGTGAGTATCTCCTGTTTTGGGATAAAGTTGGCATCCAGGGCTAGCGTGCTTTGTGGAAGCAACAAGTCATTTCATCCTGCATCCACCTGTTCCTGATTCCTGCTCCCCTGTCATTGACTTCCCCTCCTGCTTAGCTTCCTGACTTTGGACTGGTTACTGTGGCTATGGACCTGTTTTCTCCTCCAGCTTGGTGTTTGGTATCTGTTGGACATTCTGGCTGCTGACCTCGGACTGGTAATTACCATGAAATGAACTCTGTGTGTATCCCTGGCTTCTAACCTTGGCAAGGACTGGACTCTGTTCGTGGGGGGGGGGGGGGCTCTGACATAGCATTACTGTGCTTTTCCCCTGGCCCTTTCACAGGCTTCTAATTTTCCTCTTTCGCTGCCACCAACTAGCTTCACGAGTAAATTAATGCTTTCAAACCGATTTAAATTTAAATAAAGATAAAATAAGTTTATTTATTACAAAGTAGAATCCAACTCATAAAGGGTAACAAGCAAAAAGAATATAGCTCAAACACACTAAAGTTATGATACAGACTACACTGATCATTTGCACACCTAGTTCTTAAGCTTTCAGACACTCATCACTTAGTTTTCCTCACAGAAATTCTAAATCCTATCTCTTCTCTCTCTAGTAAGTGTAATTCTGATAGTCAGACCCTATCAGTCCCTATCTGACTAAATCAGTGCTGGGCAGAGCCTTACATCCCTCAGGCTTTCCCCCCAAACTCTCTCATTGGTTAACAACCAATCAATCACTACAGACACCTCTCATGAATTATTCATCACCAAGGGGTAAACACCACACTGGCCACTGGCTCTCCTTTCATTTTCTTTTTCTTGAGCAAGTAGGCCGATCCTCACTGGCCTTTTACATTACGTGATCAGTAAAACAAAATTTCAGATTGAACCATTGTACTTCAGTCAAATTCTGAAGTATTTATCAGTTTAGCCACACCCTTACATACTAGCTGTGTGGTAGGATTCTGTTTCATTAAACCTTCTGCTGATTTTTTTTTTTTTGGATTGTTGTCATCCTCCACCTCTAAATTGTTACATTTAAATCAAATCATACCATGTTAGATATTGCTGTGAAGCTTAAATTTATTTATTTATTTTAAATATTTTACCCCACCTTTCTCCTTAAAAAGACTCAAATGGAGTGTAGCAAATACAGAGCAATGAGGAGAATTAGCAGAGGTTGAGTTTAGGAAGCAACAGGATCAATGAAAAGAAAAGGCAGAGGAAGAAGTGAAAAAGCAGACATGAGGAGGACGATTCCTAGAGTCTGGCTTTAAATGATTTCTAACCTTAGTGAACCTATGAACCACTTTTCCATCTATAACAATAAAAGTGTGGGGGTGGGGTGGGGGGTGGGGGTGTACGTGTGTGTGACTTTTAACAAAACAGTTGAGAAGCTTGGCTTAGACTGGGAGACTGCAAGGATGCATCCCAACATTATTTGATTATAAAAACTCATCAATTGGGTTTAATTTCTTTAAATCTGCCGGTAACTTTCAATTCAAATTCAGTCACTAAGTGGCAGACTAATACATTTTAATGTGTGTAGCCTCTGCTACGTTTGAAACCCTAAGTGACAGACTCCTTTAACTGCAACATAACTGTTTTTCAGAACAATAGCTCCCATTAAAAGAGCCTCCATAACAGGACAGCTTAAATACAGAAGCAGTTAACAAAAGCTCCAGTAAGAGTTACTAAGACTACAGAAGTCAAAGGGAGTTGGAGGGAATTTGTGTAGAAAAGCTGAGATTTCAGAACAGAAATGTGCAAGAACAAGAGACAGAAGAGAATGGTCAAAGCTAGGACACTCCTGGTGGAAATAGCAAATCCTCCATTATCCTAGGATCTAGACTTGGATTATGGTCCTGATATCTTAGTCCAGTGGTTCTCAAGGTGTTCATGACTGTAATTCCCAGAAACCCTGGCCAGCACAGCTGTTGGTGAAAGCTTCTGGGAATTACAGTCCAAGAAAACCTGGTTTACCCATTATTGGGAACCACCGTTATAATCTCAACTGTCTCAGTTTTTAGAGGCCAAGTTGTCTGTCAGGTGATGGGAAGAATTTCTATGGATATATTGAAATGATTGCAATATTTCACTTCTGCCCGCCAATGGGTTTGTCTGCTCTGAATAATATCTCTATGTGAATATTACTCCTCTCTCTGTCATATCTTTATGGATCTATGGTTTCACTCTCTCACACATATCGAGCAATATGTTCTAGGTTGACAGGCTGATATGTTCCTTGAAGGCTTCACATCAAGCTCTATCATCCCTCAAGGCCTCCTCAGATATCCAAGCCAGGGCTTGAAAAAGTTTCTTCTTCTAACTACAGCTCTCCACATCTTTCAGATGATATGACTGCCAGCCATGGTAACTGGGGAAGAATGGGCATATCAGTCCCAAAACCAGTGCTTCCAAGCTTTGGTTCAAACCATTCCTGCCATTTGTAAATGTGCCTGTTGTGTCTCTATGTGTGTGTGCATGCACATAAATATGGTGTACATCTATCTATGTGTACATGCATGCCTGAAATACACAGATTGTCCAAATTCTCTATTAAGAGTATGGTTGCAACTCTTGCATACAAATACTCATCTTTGTGCCCCATATCTAGTCTTCTCATGTGGAATGGGAATTATCTCCAGAATGAAAGATCTGCCCATAGATGGTAGGCCAGGATTAATATAACGTCTGCACCACCAGCAGTACTCTGCTGGCACCTGAGAGAGAAGGAGGGCATTCTGGAGTGTGTGCATGTTAGGGGTGAATGGACATGAGCTTTGAAAATCTCTCTAGAATAGGAAGGAAACTATTCCAGCCTGATAGGAAACATATACAGTGGTACCTCTACTTACCAGTTTAGTCCATTCCAAATGCATGCTCTTAAGTTGAACAACTTAAGTTGAGCATCTGTATCTAAAAAAAAAAATTAAAAAATTATTTAAAAAAAATGTAAGTAGAGCAGACTGCATCTAAAATTTGTAAGGCTGCCAGTTAAAATGCCAACGGTTTTCCACTCATAAGTAAAGGTACCACTGTACTGTATCCCGCCCCCCATGAAAACCAATATGAAAGTAGTGGGGGATAAGGAAGTGCTGAAGAAAAGGTTGCAAATCACATGTTACCCTCTCTTCTGGCTGGCATGAGAAGGCCAGCACAGCTTCGGATGTTGTGATCCTTTTGCCATGAATAGCTGATCCAATGTATTCCCGAAGGCTTTCACAGCCAGCATCTGATAGCTGTTGTGAGTTTTATTGGGCTGCTTGGCTGTGTTTTGGAAGTTTTTCTTCCTGACATTTCACCAGACTCTGTGGCTGGCATCTTCAGAGGGCAAGTTGCTCAGGGAACTAGTAGTTCTCTGAAAATATCTGATCCCTTGCCCCTCCACAGGGCAGCTTTGAAATGCCACACTGCTATACCCAATGAGCAGAAATATGCTTCCCTTTTTACAATAGCAAGAGTTAAATGAGAAGTAATTCAGAGTCAGCAGGGCTCCAACATCCTGGAAGAATGATTATTATGATATCTGACAAGTGACAACAGATTTAACAAAACACAATTAGAAGCAAAAGCATTCTTAAAACAGATTGGAAAAACAACAACTATCATTTACTCTCAGTGCAGACTTATTGGTTAAAGAGACTTCTCTTATTGGAATTCTAAAATTTATGTGTGTAGTGCTGGTGGGGTTATGTGTGTTTGTTCCTAAGGCTATGGAGATTCAGCTTGATCAAAGGTGACAGTCTTACTTATTTATTTGATATTTATACTGCAGCCATCCAACCAAAGGGTTACTCTGAGAGGTTTACATGTGAAAATACAGTTTTAAATAAATGAACAAAACCCGACACAACATAAACAAAGCAATAAACCAAATATATGCAATAAATGAATTAAAAACATAAAATATAGAGGTGACACATAGTCAAATAAATAAAGAGAAAAATCACAGTGAGGCAGTAGAAAAAGAAAAGTAGCATCAGTTACAAGATGTTTAAAGAATTGTGGAAAGCCTACCTGTATAGCCATGTTTTTAGTGGTTTCTTGAATCTTTCAAGCAAGGATGCCAGGCAAATTTCCTGAGGGAGCTGGTTCCATGGGGGGTGGGGTGATCACTGAGTAGGCCCATCTCTTTGTCACTACCTTCCAGGCCTCATTTGGCATCAAGGCGCCCCCCCCCAAAAAAAAATGCTCTGCCTGGCTTGAATGAGTGATCCAGGCAGTTGTTCTTGAGAGGAGCTGCTCTGACATGTACTGAGGTCCCAAACCTTTCAGGGCTTTGTGTGTGAGTATTAGAACCTTGAAGTCAATGTGGTGCCCTATTGGAAGCCAGTGCAGATCAGCCAGTAATGTGATGGTACTTTTTTGATCCTGTTAATAATCTGGCCACTGTATTATGCACTAGCTGGAGTCTCCGCATTAACCTCATAGACAGCCCCACATAGAGAGCACTACAGTAGCCAAACCTTGAGATTACAAGTGCAAGAACCAAGGTGGTTAGAGCCCTAATGTTGAGGAGTGTCCCCAGTCAAGCAATCCTCTCCAGGTGGTAATAAGTGCAATGGACCACTGATACTACCTGGGATTCCATGGTAAGCACTGGGTCAACAGGGTGCCCAGGCTGTGGACCTCATCCTTCATGGACAGAGTTACTCCCCCAAATGAGAGGGAGTTCCCCAAACTACAGATATGAGATGTCCTCACCCTGAGGATTTTTGCCTTGCCTTGGTTCATCCTCACTCTATCAGCCCCCATCCAGTCCAGAATGGCCGTCAGACAGCACTCATGCGACAGGACAGCACCCACTGCAGGCTTTCTAAGGCCCACTTGACTTCACATTCCAGGATGTCTGGCTCCAGGTCACCAACTACACTATCTTGGTTATCCAGGACATCCAGATCTTTCTGATATAATTCCTCTGTGTATTCTTGCCATCTCTTCTTGCTGTCTTCTGCTTCTGTTAGGCCCCTACTATTTTTGTCCCTCATCATATCCATCTTTGCACGTAATGTCCTTTTAATATCTCCAATTTTCTTGAATAGAGCTCTGGTTTTCCCTTTTCTATTGTTTTTCTCTATTTCTTTGCACTGTTCATTCAAGAAGGCCACCCTGTCTCTTCTCGCTATTCTTTGGAAGAGTTGCTTTTTGTGTTGTTGAAAAAGAGTGTTTGCAATTAGAGATGGGCACGACTCAGAAAAAAAATTTCGTTTTCATTTTCGTTTTCAGCTAGGGTCCGTTTCGTTTCGTTTCCGTTTTCGTGAGCTAATTTTCAAAATTTTTCGTTTTCATTTCGTTACGTACCGAAAACGAAAACTGAAAACGAAAACAAAATTTTTTTCGTTTCTCCCCATTTAGCTCCATTGAGTGCTTTTCCAGTAACGAAAAACGAAAACTGGCTCAAAATTAGTTTCAAAACGAAAATGAAAATTGCGCTAAGTCGTGCCCATCTCTATTTGCAATGACCAGCTTGTTCTCTTGACAAAACTCTATTCTTACCATCTCAGGCTTGACCACATCCAGCTTACCCTGGTTCATAGATATCACATTCCAGGTTCCTATGCAGTATATTTCTTTGCAGCATTGGACTTTCTCTTCCAGGCATGTCTGCAGCTGGGCCTCCTTTTGGCTTTGGCCCAGCCACTTCATTAGCTCTGGAGATACTTGTATTTGTTGTCCGCACTTCCTCAGTAGTGTGCTGGATGCCTTCCAACCTGAGGGGTTTATTTTCCAGCATCATATATTTTAGCCTTTTGTTTATGTCCATGGAATTTTCTTGTCAGGGATACTGGAGCTTGTCAGTTCCTAGCCCAGGAAGTCTTATTACAGTCCTCATTGTCACCAGTAGAATTGGCCTTACAATGATGGAAGCATAGCACAGCCTGTTGTATTCTGTAGCCTCACTGATCAACAGGGACACAAATGTAACAGCGTGCCCCCATTTATAAGCCTAACAGGGCTTATAAGGCAACAAGGCATAAACATAGATGTCTAAAACAACCCAATTTCAGAGATATCTGGTCTGTATGTTTGAGTTTAAATAAGCTGGTTCTGACACTTTTAAATGTTATTCTTTTTCCTAATAGTAATAGTAGTAGTACCACTCGTACTAGCACATTTGATTAGGGACCGTGTGAGAACAACTGAATTTGAGGAACCATTTACAAAGGCCCAACTTTCATCTTCAAAGTACAGATTGCTATTATGAAATATCTTCCTATGGGGTTGAAGTCATCATTAATGCAACACATTGTGACAAATCACACACACCCCGAAATTGCCAAAGGAAGTCTTTAGTCAGGCAATTTGCTATTGATGCTGACATCCTCTCCATGGCCCATGTAGAGCTAGATAACAAAATTTCAGGCAGTACTTAATTTCATTTGCCACATGGAATAACTCTACACTTACACATACAGTATTGATGAATATGAAATAAGAACATAAGAACATAAGAACAGCCTTGCTGGAATTGGCCGCAGCCCATCCAGTCCAGCATTCTGTCTCACACAGTGACTCACCAGTTGTGTCAGGGTATTCCCAAGCAGATGTCTTCACCTGCTTGGGATTCCCTGCAAAGGGCATTGAGAGATATCCTGCCTAGCTCTCCAACCCAGAGGTGGTCCTTAGGCATCCATAATGATAGCCATTGATACCTTTGTTCTCCATGATCTTGTCCAATCCTTTCTTGAAGCTGTCAAGGCTGACAGATGTCACCACTTCTTCTGGCAGAGAGTTCCACAGACCAGTGATCCTATGGGTGAAAAAAGTACTTTCTCTTATTTGTTTGAGATCTAGCACCCCAAAGTTTCATGGAGTGCCCACTAGTTATTTACTTATGTGTAATGCTTCTCCCTCCCCTCCACGCATACCTCTTTCCCAAATCCTAAGATTTCATGGTTATTGAAAAAATATTTCCAGAAAATGTTTAGCAAAACCACACCAGATAATCCTAGAGCAACATGAATACATTCTGTTCTATTATGCATTCTCTAACATAGTAAAACAACTTTTTTCAGGCCACCTTGACTTTCTTTTCTCTTAAAACTATTCAGCAGCATCCCTATTATTCAAGCAGTAGTATCTGAAGTCAAATGAAGGTTCCTCCTAGAGATTGTTTATCTCTACACTGTAGCAAGTTTTGGACAGGTATTTAGCAATAAGAAATATAAGGGCTTACAGGTCAGCCATAAGCCATCCCGTGCAAGCTAATAGAATTGGTAATTCAGCAATAATCTAATAACTTTCCAATCTTTAAAGCTAGATACTGTAACTTCAAGAGAAGGAATTGTGTTCTGCAAATTCCACAGCCACCCATTTGATTTATTACGTTTGTGATAAGACACAACCATTTGGATGGAAAATATATTGGGGAGTTAGTCAGCAAGTCCCGGAGCCAAAGCAGTACTTTCGAAATCCTTCTTGTGATTTATTGCTTTCACATTTGCACTGTGTACCCATGTATGGGGAGTATTAACTCTCCTAAACACTTGCTCTTTAAGAGGCAATTTGTCAATATAAGTAAACAAAGAAGAAGTCTAAGTGAAAGACAAACATCGAGTCCTCAAATTTGGCTTTAGTGAAGATGTGCTGTGCATTTTGCTTTGTTTTGGAAAGGAACAAAGGGCTATTTCTCCATTTCCTACTTGACTTATGTTTTACATGGATACAGCTGGGACTGGAAGCTAGAAGCTGTCACTGCAGAGACAGAAATCTTTGTCATGAGGTGGTTTTGGTTAGTGTTGAAGCAAGGAAACGGAATCTTTGTGGGGTGGGGAGGGGAGGGGAGGGGAGGGGAGTTGCTGTGACTCAAACATTTGAAAGAGAGAGAAAGATAACCTTATTCCAGAAAGAAAGCAATGTTACCAACCTTATTTTCTTGCTTTCTTAGTACCAACACAGTCAAGGGATTACCCCCCCCATAAAGAACCCCCAAAATCTGCAAAGATAGAAACACAGGTGGCTTGTTATCATAGGTGCAACCTAGCTTTATTGAGTCCATCTCTGAAATTGAGTGGATAGTGCCAGTAACCAACACTTATAGATAAAAGTCAGATAGTTGCTTGGAACAGGTTAATTTAGTTTATTTTTATTATAGTGATCCCCCACCTATCATGGGGGTTAGGGACCCTACCCGACCCTCAATAATTGAAAATTCATGATATTTGGATGCAGGTTGGTTTGGGCCTGGGGGCTCTTGTACTTACCCCCAGCCTGGGGGCTCTTGTACTTACCCCCAGCCTGGTGCTGCCCCAAACGGGCCTTCCTGGGCCTTCTGAAGGCCCCAAAAGGGCCTCCCTGTAAACTGGAAGTGACTTCCAGATTATTGAAAATAATTTCAGAGGCATCAGAAATCATTTTTGGCGATCCAAAAGTTACTTGGGGCCTCCGGAAGGCTTGGGAAGGCCCTTGCAGGCCCATTCGGGGCAGCACGAGTCCTGGGGTAAGTACGGGAGGCCTGGAACAGGCCTTTGCCCCTTAGTCCAGGGGGCTTTTTTTCATATACTGCAGTCCCGCAATATAGTGGTAGTATTTTTAAATACTACCAGGTTGAACAAAGGCAACTCAATGTGGTAAAAATAACAAAGCCAACCAACCAAAATAAAATACAAACACATAATATAAGTGTAAACAGTATATAATTTTTTTAAAAAATACAAAAATAAATAAATACCCAAAACACCAAGAATATAGGTGCCTGGTAGAGCTAACCACAACATAATAACTACACAACCAATAGAGCTTGGTTTGAACAGAGGGCAGGCTTCATTGAAATCAAGCTGCATTTCTGCCTCTGTCTCTTTGGTTCAAGAGAAAAACTGAGCTGCCTGTGCTTCTACAGCAACTCTTCCAGAAGCAAAGTGAGCGTAGAGCCATTATCCCAGGAAACAATGCCCTAATCTTGGCCAGCAAGATGTTTTCCATCTCACTATTGTCTGTGGACAGATAGGGAACCACCAGCAAGCCCTACACCTCCTTAAAGTCATTCTAGATGAGGTTCTCCTGTATGCTGGTGAAAGATAAGGATTCCCTTCCAAGGCATGCTCCTCTTCCTTTCTTTTCGATGCAGTTCAAGGCTCACTCGATGGGTACCAGAACCCCAAACGAAAAGATCTTTTGTCAGCAATTCCTTGAATACTGGTTCAACAGTGATTACAGATACGGGTTGGTGAAATGTGCTATTCAGAATATATTCACAAACACAATTAAAGCCATTAAGATTCTCAGTACAAAGAGATGGGATGCAGCAGGCAAGCAATGCACTAAGTGGGTAAGGTAAAGAGTGAGAAAATGGCTGCTTATGTCTAATGTTCATGTTTTAGGAAACGAGAGTCCAAACAAAATTTCATTTTATAATGTGTTTTTGGTTTTTGCAAAAAGATCTGCATGTTTTGGGAATAATTGGGAGTTTTAGGTTCATCAGAGAACAGATGTCACAATTAAATGTGTGTTCTTTCCAAGCAATAATAAAACATGGTGCAACAGCTGATGCTCTCCTGTGTTTGGTTTTGAAAAACTGTAATCCCATAGCTACAGAATGCCACATTTGAAAGAATAAACTACATTGTTTAGCACATTAAAGTGGCCATATTCCTAGTATAAAATTGATTATATGGTGCAGTAATCAGATACATGCCAATCAACAATCCATTTGGAAATACTGTGGTAGAACAGCTGTGCCCAGGCTGGCTATTGAAAAAAAAATGGTTATAATTCAAAGCTGATTCACATCTGTTTAGTGAAATCTGCATTTTTCAGTATGTCTGAATCCACAGACAGTTTGAGCATGTGCTGTTCTAAAATGTGTATTTGTATATGGGGAACACTGAAATATTTTTTTTTTACATTGTCTTTGAGGAAAAAGTATTCCCCCAAAAAACTTTTTATGACTTTTCACATGTTTTCCTATTGCATTATGATTATTATAAATAGTGAGAAATGCAAAGCAAAATCAAATCATTTTTAAAACATTAAGGTGGAGGAGGCAGGAGTGCACTATAGCTCATGGCAAAGTTTCTCAGGCACCATGGAATTGGATGGATCTTTCTGCAGAAATCTACAAATGATTTCTCCATCTACAGAGAACAACCCCTCCCCCACAAAAAAGTTCTCCTCACCCCTGGGTTTATGCAAAAGATTATGGCCTTGGTTTAGATGAGTGTTTTTCAGGATTTAAGGATGAGACTGTTTTGAAGTCTGATTTTGAACATCTGGAAAAGCTGTTACAAACTCCTCTGAGAAAAATTGATGTTCTTTCACCATGAAGTGCAGGTGATATCTAATACCTCTTCCTGACCTTTACAACACATGAAACAGAACAAAATCATGAGGTTATTCATAAGGCATGAATAACACACTTAAGACACAATGTTCAAAATAAAAGGATACTATCTGAGAACACTGCTGACAAGCTCCCTGTTTATCAAAAAATAACAGGCCAGGGAGGAAGACTCTAAACTAGTTCTTCTTTCTGTTGTCCTTTTGTGCTATTGTTGTTTTAAATCTCCAACTGACAATATAGCCAATTTGGAAGAAGTTTTAGTAGCTGACTGTTGTGACCCTGTTCTTTTGAGACTGAATACAAAAGGGCTGAAGAGCAAATGCAATGAAAACCTTGAGAGGAAAAGTGATTGTGTTCCTAATTCTCAATAGAAGAATTGATTGTATGGGCTCCACGTCAGAGGTATTTAAAAGGAGAACATGTGCTTCTCTTTCCAAGAGAGAGCATCAAATAAGACTACATCTAAAGGTGAACATTGTACAATATTTTAACTTACAGCCCACACCTGTACAACTTGTGGTCAATTACACAGAACAGTAATACCTTGGTTTAAGAGTAACTTGGTTTAAGAGCATTTTGCAAGAGAAGCAGACATTTCTTCTAAATTTTGCCATGATCAACATGCAACGTCCTGCAGTTAGGGATGGGCACCTTATGAAAAATGAAACACTGTTTTGTCATTTTGTTAGTTTGTGAATCATTTCATAAGCTAACGAAATGACAGGCAGTGTTTCATTTTGGATAGTAATTAAATGGCTGTTTTTTTAATTTTAAAATGACTCCCCTGGGTCCAAGGGGCACCAAATTTGATTGGTATCTCGCTTGGATCCTCCCCTTTAAGCCCTCCAAATTTGGAGAGGTTTAGGGGGCAAGGGGGCAGAGCAAATAAGCTCCAAATGGGGTGCCCCTAGGAAGCTTCTTTTCTAATTGAAATCAAAAGCCAAACCATGGCTTTTCTGATTTATTGATTTATTTATTAAATTTATACCCCTCCCATCTTCCCTAAGGGAAATCTGGGCGGCTTACAAAGCTAGTAGAAACAAATATACAATCCCAATGTTTAACAACAGCAAAATTAAAACAATAAAATACAGACATAAAATCACGAACACCCTCCGTTAGTATAAGTCGCTCGCAGAGATCGAGCTGTGGGTGAACGAGCAGCAGATGGCGGGAGGGGAGGGGGGAAAATTGAAATTAAACTTAAACTAGGTCACCAAAGGCCTCACGGAATAGGATGGTTTTAACCGCTCTACGGAAGGCCAGCAGGGACTCTGCAGAGCACACTTCACTGGTGAGGCTGTTCCATAGTGGTGGAGCAGCCACTGAGAAGGCTCGGTTTCTGGTGGAAGTGCGTCTGGCCTCTTGGGGTGTAACAACCCGAAGCGAGTGCGCTCGCGACTGCCGAACTGGTCGGGCCGAAGTTGATTGATTCCAATTAGAAAAAGAGCTTCCTGGGGGCACACCCTTTGGAGCTTAATTACTCAGCCCCCTTACCTCAAATGTTTCCAGATTTCAGGGGTGTAGGCAGACAGGTCCTCATTTCACTGTCCTTCAGATTTTGGCAATACATGGTTCTCACTGTGGTCTCTCATGCTGCAGTGCTGTTAACCTGGGGGTGTGGAGCCAAG
Organism: Phrynocephalus versicolor; assembly: GCA_023846285.1. Taxonomy (NCBI): domain Eukaryota; kingdom Metazoa; phylum Chordata; class Lepidosauria; order Squamata; family Agamidae; genus Phrynocephalus; species Phrynocephalus versicolor. The sequence goes on from JAHTLZ010000348.1 coordinate 16,645,295, forward strand.
GCAGATTGAGCCAGAGCCAGTGGAGTTACCCAGCCCTGAGGGAAGCCAGCTGGAAGAACACAGTTTTGTTACCCACACCCACACCCCAGTTGGAATATACCCTGCTTTGTTTGAAATACCTGGTGTTGAGCCCATCAGTCAAGAAAAGGAGAAGGGACAAGGGGCCACCCATTGACCCTGACAGGTCTGCTGTGACTCACAATAGGCAAGACTAGAGCAAGGTGTGTTCTTAAAAGAAATGCAAAGTCTTATTTTAAAAAGGTCTTATTAAACTCATGTAACTAAAGACTGTACTAGAGAAAAAGCAATTATTAAATCACATCAGCATACAAGAAAATTCTGACACGCACCCTGCCCCCTAGCAGAATTTTCTAGCTAATGATGTTCCCTTCACATCTTTTGATCTTTGCCTTGGCTATCTTTCCTACCAAGTATTTTTATCCTGATTTGTTCTTCCTTTAATGGCCACATTCTTTCCTACAGACTTTGGTCTGTAGAAAGAAATATCTTTTGTAACTCTAAGTGTCTGCACTTTCTTATTTGGCTAACTACCATTCTTTTGTGTGTGTGCATGTATGTGTTTGGTTATTATACAATTATAAGGCTAGATCTTATTACATTAAGGTTTTAGGACTTGAGAGCATTGCAATATTTAGACAATTACGATCATCAGTAGGGTGTGCTATAAGACCTACAAATGTCATTTTATATGAGCATCATATGAGCAACAGCTCTCAGCTAACAAAATCTGAATCTGGGAATAAATATGTGCCCTTGCTGTGGTTTCTTATTTTACTTTACTAAAGGAAACTGTTTCTATGCTGTAGGAGCTCAATGTTGACCCAGCCTTCTGTCTCAAAGAGGATGGTAAATTGAGTACCTAGTTCACTAGGGGGCAAAATGTAGCCTTTATAAACGTCTCATAGAATGCCTTAAGAGTAGAGATGGGCACGACTTAGCGGTATTTCCGTTTCCGTTTCCGTTACTCGTTTCCGTTACTCTACGGAAACGGAAACGGGAATTACTCCGCCAGACTTCGAGCTCGAACCGACGAACGAACAATTTGGTCTGATTTGTTGTGCTCGTTACTTGCATCGCGCGATCGCGCGCGATGCCAAGCGGCACAGAAAAAAAGTTTTTAAAAGTTAAAAAACCCGGTTCCCGGCCAAAAAGCAGGCGGAAATATGCCTGCCGTGCCTCAGGGCACCTACCAGAGGAGTGGTTTCTGGAGGTCCCTGTCCGGCCTCCCCCCCTCCTCCGTCCTGGGATGCTCTGGTCTGGTGGTGGGACTCGCCCGCCGCAAAAAGCCCAGTCTCGCCGCCGGCTGCCAAAGCGCAAGCAAGTGGCACGGGCGGCACAGGAAAAAACTTTTTTAAACTCTCCCCCGGGTCTCCCCCCCACCCATTCCCGGGCCAAAAAGCAGGCGGAAAATGCCTGTTTGACTAAGGGCACTCACTCAGTCAGTAGGGCACCTACCGGAGGGGGGGTTTCTGGTCTGGAGGGGGGGTGTCCCGGCTTCCCTCCCCTCCGTCCTGGGCTGCTCTGGTCTGGTGGGACTCACCGCAGGCTCGCAAAAAGCCCACTCTCGCCGAGACGCTGACGGCTGCCGCAAACGCAAGCGGCACGGACGGCGCAGGAAAAAACTTTTAAAC
>JAHTLZ010000348.1:16646956-16660855 GCA_023846285.1 Phrynocephalus versicolor
TATCAGTAGGGCACCTACCGGAGGGGGGGTTTCTGGTCTGGAGGGGGGGTGTCCCGGCTTCCCCCCCCTGTCCTGGGCTGCTCTGGTCTGGTGGGACTCGCCGCAGGCTCGCAAAAAGCCCACTCTCACCGAGACGCCGACGGCCGCCGCAAACGCAAGCGGCACGGATGGCGCATAGGAAAAAACTTTTAAACTCTCCCCCCACCCATTCCCGGGCCAAAAAGCAGGCGGAAAAATGCCTACCGTGCCTCAGGGCACCTACCGGAGGGATGGTTTGTTTCTGGAGGGGGGGGGTCCCGGCCTCCCCCCATCCTGGGCAGCCGGACTCGAGTCGCCTCGTCGCCATGCCATGCAGTGCGGGCAGGGGATCGAAAATGGGGCGGCGAATGCAATATTGTTTTTGAAATCGTGGTCCAAAAACACACAAGCACAACAGAAACACGTGGAAATGTATGAACTGCCAGATTTTTCACAGTAGCAGTGGGTTTTTTCTTGCAACAAAATTTCTCTCCTCTCCTCCTCTGTCCTCCATTGATTTTATTTTATTTTATTTTATTTACACCTGCGCAGTGCGCAATGATGTGCTGGCCCAGTGGCCTGGCCAGCCATGTGGGAGGGGACGACCATGCAAATTTTTGGAGCCATCCCACCAATCGCATGGCCACTTGGCCACTGAGACTTCTGGGATGTGCCAAAAAGCCCCCTAAAACTTGCCCTAGCCCCCTAACCCGCTAAACCTAATCCTTGACTCCTTACCCATACGTCAGACTGTCTTCTTAGTGGGTCAGAGAGGCACCCAGATGTGCAACCCAATAGCCCACCGTAACCTTACCCGTCATTAGCCTAACCCTAGCCCTAACCCTAATCCACCTTAGCCCATAGCCAGATCGACTTGCATTGCACTACACGCAAGTACGAGTCCCTTCTTTGTGGGACATGGCAGGTGCGACCTACTCGTAGGGACCAGGTACTTGAGCAGGTGCAGTGGCACTGCCTGGCCTGCAAATGGTGACACGCTCGTACCAGGGTATCAAGTACTTGAGCAGGTCTCACTGGCTGCCTGCAAATGGTATGCATAACCATATGGTTGTGCATGCCATTTTGCAGCAGCAGCAGGTGAGGATGGGAGACCCCCATGTTGAGGAGTCTCTTGGAGCGTGCTGCTGCTGTCCCTTCCTTTATAGCGGGCCGGCGGAGGCACCCACCCCACAGAGGTGCCTCCAGGAGCCCGCTACCCCCCCAAAAAAACCAGTATAACAATAACGAAAAAACAAAAAAACGAACCGACTAATTTTTGCGGTTTTTCGCGAAAAACGGAAACGAGCCGACACGGGCTGCCTCCGACACACGACAACTCGAAAACGTCATTTTCCCGAGTCGTGCCCATCTCTACTTAAGAGCTATGAGGTGGGATAGAACCAGGACACATGGCTTTGTAATTAGAGATGGCACATGAACTGCTGCTTCAGATATTCATGCCAGTTCATCCTTCAAACAAACAGATGTTCAGTGATTCCCAGCCATGCCTCTTCCAGTGGGCACCCACTCAGAGGCAGTGGCCCAGATCCCCTGTCCTGACTCCTCCGAGCACTGCCTCTGAGTGGATGCCCAACCAGAGGATATAGGACTGGAAACTGCTGAACATCTATTCACCCAAAGAAAGGACCAGCAGAAACTGTCAGTTTAGCCACAGACTATTGTAGCTGCTTGCACAGAAATTCTTCCCATCTAAAACAAGAGGGAGGAGATTTAATATGGCCAACTGAAATTCACCTTAAAAATTCAAGCAAATCAGAAGTTCAGCAAATTTTCTTCATGGAGTAGGTTTGTCGAGCTAAAACGGAAACAAGACAACTGGGATTGATATGGGTGGGCTCCAGAATGGCTTGGAGCTGCCTGCATCAGGTCTGAATCCTTCTGGGCTGATTGACAGTAAAAATACTTCCAGAAAGAATGTATCCCAATTATTGTTAAATAGCAACAGAGAAGGAAAACACTGTGGTAGACAGAGATGAGAAGGGTAAAGGGAGGTGCTTACTGGCAACTCAGCCATTCAGTGGGAAGAAGCAAAAACCTCAGCAACATATTCCAATGACAATCATTGAGGGGAGGGATTATACATTTTCACTTATATCAGTTTTCATTGACTGTGAAATTTGCTGCTGCTGTTTTCTTGCGACTGGGACCCAAACTTTAGTTCTTTCTTAATTCTTTTTCCAATACATTCTCCTGTATTGGACATGGGTGTTTTTTCAGTTTGAACATTAAATAAATTATTATATTCATCAGTTTTGGCCTATTTCTTAGACAACTTTTGACTTCAAACATGAAACGTAAGTACAGACAGTGGTACCTCACAAGACAAATTGAATTCATTCTACGGGTCAATTCATTTTACAAAAAAAATCATCCTACAAAATGTGGTTTAATGCAATTTCCTATAGGAATGCATTTATGATCATATGACCTTGAATACTGATATATTTGTCTTGTGAGGCATCCTGTAGGCAAAATTTGTCTTACAAGATTTTCCTATTCCGGGAAATTTCATTCATCTTAAGTAGCATTCATCTTATAAGGTACTACTGTATACTGTACATATTAACAAACACATTAGTAAAATGTATATTAATGTTGCTATTGAAGTTGGAAAGAACACAAGTGCTTGGGCATATCTGTCTGGAAAAAAAGAATGAAAAAGGGAAAATATTCTCATGAAGAAGTGAGCACAAATGTTTACTACCTGTTAGGACAATTACACAGGCCGCCAATTGTGTGATGTACCTCTCAAAGCCGATACACATATCATTCTTCTCCAGTCACACACAGATTAATCCTAATACAGTGATATCTTGTTTTATGAGCATAATTCATTCCAGAAACATGCTTGTAAACCAAAACACTTGTATATCAAAGAAAACTTCCCCATAAAAAATAATGGAAACTCAGATACTTCATTCTGAGGTCCCATAGACCACATGCTGTACACACAAAATGCCAAAACTCACAAAAGTTGGCTAGAAGTCCACATCTTCACCATGGTTTATGTACCTGGCTGTGGAATCTGCTCTGCTTGGGACTAGCAACTAGATTTCACTCTGCGTTTTTAATGTGACAGTAATAAAGTGCAATTTGTAGCCCAAATTGTCTAGCTGCCCCATGACTGGAAATTGTTGGGAAAAATAAGAAAAATGTTTTAAACAGATTAAATAAAATATAAATATAGTGGTACCTCAGATAACAAATTTAATTCATTCTCTGAGGCAATTCATTATCTGAAAAAATTCATTCTCCGAAACATGGTTTTCCATAGGAATGAATGGGAAACCAATTAATCCATTCCTAGGAAAATGACACAGACACCTGGTTTTTTGCTCAAAACTCTTTAAAAAGTGCACTTTAAAGGTACAGATGTGATGCAGCCTGATATAACTCTTTTTTACTGATGCATGCTGGAAATTCGTTATCGAAGGCAGCCCATAGGGAATTTTTTTTATCCGAGGCAGCCCATAGGGAAAATTCATTATCCGAGGCAGAATTATACCTAGAAATTGTGATTTGTTATCCGAGGCAGCCCATAGGGAAAATTCGATATCCAAGGCAGCCCTATACTTAGAAATTGCAATTTGTTGTTTGAAAAATTCGTTATCAGGGGCATTCGTTAGCCGAGGTATTACTGTATAAAGAAAAATAAAGCCCTAACCTGCACTCCCCTTTGAAAATGTTCCTTGTTGGTGCAAGGGAGCCCTCTATTCCTCAATCCTCCCTCTGCTTTGGAGGCTGCCAGAAATGGAATGTTCAAGACAATCACCCACAAGCCTGTCGGGGGAGAGAGGGGGAGACAGCCACCATTGGCTCACTTATTATCATATGATCTGACTTGTACTGCAAGACATTGCTTGTTGATCAGGGCAAAATTTAGAAGAAATGTTTGCTTTTCTTGCAAAATGCTCTTAAACCAAGTTACTCTTAAACCAAGGTATTACTGTAGTGCATGCATGTCCAAACTTTGGCCCTCCAGATGTTTTGGACCACAACTCCCACAGTCTTTGCCACACAGGCTTGGCATTCTGGGAGCTGTGATCCAAAACATCAGGAGGGCCAAAGTTTGGATATGCCTGCTGTAGTGCAATAACATTTTAGTGAACTAAACCAAGTCAGAGAACAATGAAAAAGAAGAATATGCCAGTGTAGAAAAAGACTATATAAATGGCAAGAGAAGCCTTCCATTTTGCATGTCAGCTCTGCAAGATGGCTGACAGAGAGGTTGAAAGAGGACCTATATACCACACAGTGATCTCAATCTGGGTCCCTACTAGAAAGTCATTGGGGGAAGTGTCCAAGAGAATTCTTAGAATTTACTGGGCAATTCAGTTGTCACTTGCCTCTCCCTTTTCTGACAGCAGTTGAGTTTCCTGCATCACTTCAGCTTTCCTCTGTTCTTAAACAGCAGACATTTCACCCCACTCTACAGATGCTGAATGGGATATGAAGGTATTTCTTGTTGTGTTGTTCCAACTCAAGGGAAAACAGAACCTCTTTGATCTTCAGTCTGGTTTTACACATTTGTCTAACAACAGTGCACATCCCTGTTATATTATATACAGTTATCTTGAAGTGCTGATTTGAACTCATTTCAGGAGCACATTGCTACTACTTGTAGGGTAAAATTCACAAGTGGCTTTGTTGGCTCTTCTGTGAACTAATTAGACATAAGTTAGAACTTAGATAACTAGAAAATTCTCTACTTTCTTTTACTGGTTTAGTTTCCTTTTGCGTTTTAATATTTCTATGTATATCGTTATATCCACACTGTTTTTGTAACTTTACAATTTTGCTACCATGTTTTAATGATTTTAATGATTTTTATGGTTTTATACCGCAATAAAAACCTGACTGACTGACATAAGTTATGAACCTAGGAGTTTGAAAGCATGTAAATGCAAGTATATAAATAGTTACCACCATAAAAAGCAGGTAGGTAAAAACAGTGTTTCCTTGCAGCCATGCCAACCACATGGCCGTGGAGTTGCAAAACACTGGCTCTTTTGGCTTGAATGTGGAGATGAGCACCACCCCTAGAGTCGGACACAACTAGCAAGCATGTTTGGGGAAAACCTTTACCTTTACCTTTTTATGAACTTCTTACAAAAGAAATTAGGGAAGATCTTATTTTAGTGCTGTTGCCCATCACCTCTGATGTTCTACTGTCAGTGTTCAGCTTTCATTGATATTTGTGACTGTGGAGTATGCCTAATGGAGTTGAACCCCTTTTTCATGAAAATTCTCTGGCACAGAAATTAATTTTTCTTTAATGGTTGCTTTTTGTTTTGTTTTTTAGTCAAGAGGAAAGGTTATGCAGTTGCCAAGTTAAGTACAATTTGGTACAGAAAAAAGAGAATAGAATTCAAAAGTACCTACTGCTGAATTTAAATACAGCGAAGCAGGTCAAGCAAGCCTATTCAAAGCAACAACTTATCTCAATTTTGCAAAGCATGAATGGTTTTTAAAAATGTGTTTACTTTCAATTCCTGTTCTACCAAACACCTCTAATGTAGTTCAAAGTAATGCCTGCTCAGAATATTCACTAAGCCATTAGTATTAAATGTCCCACAACATGCTTGAACAGTACAAAACAGTTTTCCCTATGTTCATACATATAATTACTGCAAGTGTTGCAGTAGTTGGGAGTTTGAAGACCATCCTACAAATCTTCACGGTTATTCAGACCCTCAGCTCCAACACTTTCTTACTATATTTTGAGACTGGTTTGTTGATAGCATTTGAGGAAGTCTGCAGATTTGTATCAAACAGCTTGTGATAAAACCTGCCAAATCCTGAGGTCATAACATAATGAGATGGGCAGTGAAAAGCATATAGATAGTAGATGAAAATCTAATTAACCGTACTAACAGATATGACTATTTTGGGATTCATTTTCAGTAGTTTAGTACCACACAATTATATTTTGGATGCAAGTTCTGAACACATCAATATTTTGTTTCCAAATGTGTATGTTCGTCGTTTTAGATGGAAGAAGGAGATTCTGATATCTTTTGAGCTGTTAACACCCCTCTAGCATCTAGGAAACCTATACGACTTCAATTAACATGAGGGGAGGGTGTCATTCCTCAACAGAAGGACCAAACATATAGACAGAAATTTTAGGATGACTCTTGCCCTGGACAAAACAGAGTGCTTTTTGGAAACAGAAATGCCATGAGTAGGGATGGGCACCTGACGAAAAATGACACACTGTTTCATCATTTCATAAGGTTTTGAACCATTTTGAAACAAATCAAAATGGTACACAACATGTCATCCCAAACCAAAATGAAATGGTGTTTTCGGTTTGGGAGGAACCAAATCGGGGAGCTGCCACCAAATCTCGCTTCAGCAGCGAGATCTGCCAGCTGTTTCCTGCTCAGTTTTTGCCTGCCACCACCTCCCAGCTGGTTTTGATAGCCCAAGCTGTCAACAAATCCCAATTGGGAGGCAGGCGACTAAGGAGAATGGAGCAGCCAGGCAGAAAATTTGCTGCCTGAGCTCGTTTCTCCCCTGCCTCCCCCTCCTCCCAGGATATTGTTTTGGACAGGGAGGTCTGTGGGCAGTGGGGGGGGGGAAGCATGGGAGAAGGATAGAGGCAGTGCTAAATTCAAGCTCCATTTGAATTTACTGCTGCCTCCTTCCTTCTCCCTGTGATCACTGCCTCTAAGCTGTTTTTTTTTTTTTTACAGGTAGGGCTGTAGGGAGGGAGAACACCCCTCTCCCCACAGCCCTTCATGTTAAAAAAACCCCAGCAGGGAAGCACTGGAAGACCAAGGGATTCCCTGCTCCCAGTGCCTCCCAGCTGGATTACTTTACAGGGAAGGATATGGAGGGGGTTCCTCCTCCCCCCACACCCTTACCTGTCAAAAAGCCCCAGCTGGGTAGATATTTCTACCACTCTGTAAATGAGGTGGACATGAGCAGAGAACATACAAAGTGAATTGACATAATAGTCCAGAGAAAACATCTAGTGTGGCATTCCAGGATCTAGTGTGAAAGCACCCTGTCTTCAGAAACAAAAGAGGAAATATTTATTCAGATTGGTTCCAAGTTCAAATCCAAACATATCCTGATGCCAGCATCACATCCTGCCATTATCCTTTTTGCTATGTGTTTGCTGAGTCTTCTGCTATACAGAATGAATTTTGTTTCAAAAGAGTTGAACCATCAACAGACAAGAAGAGCCTCACATTGATCTGTATGTTTAATAAAGCTAAATGTTAAAGAGACTAATGTACCATGCTGATGTTTTAGGAATTTCATTAGCATAGTTGAAAGACCGTCATAATTCACTCACCTCAGCTAGTTTATGAGCCATGGTTTTTTCTCCAGCTCATAAAATCAGCTTGCTTAACACTACAGGGTGACTAATAGCATCTGAGATGGCACTTTTTCTCCATAGGCAACAAGGTGACTTTTAAAAAATACATGCAAGCTTTACAAGTCAATGGTAAGAAAAATACCAAATCACAGTTAAGGATCTAACAAAAATAGAGTGATGGCTGCAATACAAATAAACCCAACTCTGTTGGTGCCCCCTAACTTAACAGAGCCTGTGGTAAAGCTCAACATTGAACAGGTGGAATAAATTTGCCCTCGCAAATTCAGTATGTAGTAAACCTGATTAACACACTCATATTACAAGTATTAATTTTGCTATCTCTTGTTGCAGGAGTTGAACTTGTATGGTGCCTTCTTTTTAACAAATATCAAGACAAGGCAATGCACCACTGAATTTGACTTCTGATGACCTCTTGTCAGTTTCAGCACCTTGCTGACTGAACAGAGTTCAAGGTTATCACTTGCTGCATTTTAAGTATGCCAACTAACGCGGCTAAGGCAACCCAATTTGCTCTTGCCTACCTAAATAAAATCCCAGTGAATAGCTGAGAAGTTAGTTCTCTCTTTTAAAAATCTCTTCACAGAAACACATACAAAGATTCTCCTCACACTGAGGATATCTGACCACCATTTACAGAAACCATGTTGGCCGCTGTTTCCAGTATGGCAAACGCCACCATTAAATAATGGCTTGCACAGCTAACCAGAGAGGTCACTCTCTGTGCTTGTCAAATTGAAGCATTATGTGCTTGGAGACAGTTTGTGGCATGGTAGAAGGGTTATTCTGAAGACACTGAGAAAAATGGGTAATAGGCATTCTGAGAGTTGATAGTAGTAGAAGGAAAGGATAGCATCATACACCTGCTCACCTGAAGTAGCAGGGCATTTTTGCAGCAGCCTTCTAATGCAAACTTTTAAACCTGCAAGATCTCTGGCAGCCAATAAGTAAACAAAAAATATTCATATTGTTTTGATGATATGGGAGATATATGTTCCCAATACTCACTTTCCCCATAGGAGCCGAGAAACCAATTTCTGTGTTGTCATCTTTTTTTAATTGTTAGTCACCACTAATGTAAGAGTCTTGCATCATACATTATGATGTCTTACATTATATACTCCTTTATGTTTCTGAGAAGAATAGCATATGTCATGGGGACAAGGGATTTTCTGGAAAGAATTATAGGAAGAATACTTTGGGACCATATGTTATTTATAAAGTGAGTAATCCAGCCGAAATGCCTGAGAACAGATGTGATACAAACGAGACTGCAGTATCAGTGGTGACCTGAGAGGCAACATGTTCATTCCTTTCTGGGTAGTTTACTGGAGAATGTTAGAAACATTTAAGGAGGTTCTCTTCTTTTCCCCAATAGTTTTGCACTTGAGAAAGAAGATCTGATTGTTAGATTAAGAAGGCCAAATGGGAAAGCAAGCAGGCTTCATTTACTTTTAACATCTGTGGGTTTTTTTTAAGTTTCAGCAGTTAAAGTAGCATGATAAGCTACACTTGCTGAATAGCTACCCCACTGTAAGACCATTGCCCTCTTTTTCTATTTGGTCTCTCTATATCAAGGTTGTACAAAATTTGTTCTTCAAAGCAGAATTCAATTCACCTTTTTCTTCCTCACTTTGAGTAAAACCTGTTATAACTGCCATGTTTTCATCCATGAATGTCCACTAATGATAACTCTCTCTCTCCCTCCTTCTCTCTCTTTCAGTCTGGCTCTCATTTTCTCTGGTAACATAATTTTGTGTGTTTATTGTAACAGAACAAGTTCAACGGAATACCAAGGACATCGACACCATGATATGCAATAACATAACAATCAAAGAGAAAAAGTGTTCATGAAATCAAAATATCAAAAGTTCAGTATCATCAGTAACAGAACAAGTTCAACGGAATACCAAGAACATCGACACCATGATATGCAATAAGATAACAATCAAAGAGAAAAAGTGTTCATGAAATCAAAATATCAAAAGTTCAGTATCATCAGTAACAGATGAAGTAGCACAAATACATTATTAGGAACACAAAAGGGATCAATGCTTTAATACTGTGTTTCATCTCTTCCAACAGAGCAGAATCTTTCAAAGGAGAATAAAACCTAGCTACTATTGTCTCCTTGGTTTCAAGAAACAGCAGTTGATGGTGCTTTTGATGATCATAATCCTAAAAATAAAAATAAAAAATAAATCAGAAGTTTATCAATCATTTGCCATCCTATCAATTTCCCACCCTTTCGTCTACCTACAGATTTCCATCTCTAAATGAATGAAGGAGGATCAAAAAAGAATAGTGTCCTAATGGCACTTCATGTTAGAGTGTGTGGTCTTTTAAAAGAAAACCAAAGGTGCTCTGAAAGTCAAGATGAGCAGATTTTGGGTGGAATATTTACCTGCCCTCCTAGGTTGAAAACAAGAAGAGTGGCTGTAGTTCAAGCAAAGATCACTTCTTGATGGACGGTGGCATAAGCAACAAGAGATGGTGCAGACCTGGTTTTATGCCTTCCATAAATGGGAGCTCCCATTTAGCTGGAAAAGAGACAGGACAATGGTGTAGCACGGTGGGTGGGGGAGGCAGAGGGGCAATTGCCCAGGGTGCAAAATTCTTAGGGGCACACAGGATGGCTTGATTGCTGTGCTCTTGCTGCCATTCCTTGCACTCCTCTTCCCCTCTCCTGGCAGTTTGAGTCTGAGCTGCCAGAGCCACCTGTCCCACCTCTGTGGCTGCCACCAGCACAGAGCACTCAAGAAGCTCCAGGGCCACTTTATGGCACCACCCCAGAGGTTTCTCCTACTGCACCCCAGTGCTATACCCCTCCCATGCACTGCATCACAGAGCTGGCCCATGACCCTCACCCCTTGTCTTAACCTGGGTGTGTGAAACCTTCACTGCAAAACTGAGACAGGGCTCCCAATGCATGAAGGCTGGCTTCGTGTGTTTTGGAGGGAAGAAATACAAAGCAACCCTATTAGAGATGGGCACAAAACAAAACAAAAAAAATGTTCTGTTATTCGTTATTTGTTTTGTTATGTAACAAAATGAATAACGAAAATTGTGATGAAATTGGAACAAATCGAACAGAACCATGAAAATTAGGTTCATTATGTTTCATTTTCATTAATGGCGATGCGCAATGAAATGAGCTGTTTTTAAATGTTTAAAAATGTCCTGAATATCCGTAAAAACCCAGCAATAATTATTTATTCTGCCTGATAATACCTACCAGGGGGGTTGGGGTCCTTAAAACGTGCATTTTTGTCTTTTCTCATATTGCTGTATATTTTTTCCTTTAAGGGGAATTAGGGGACATCGACCCAAAATGTTTCCCAGATGCCTAATATTGATTTCTTGGGTATTAAAATGCCCTGGACAGCCGTAAAAACACAGCGATAATTCTTTGAAATTATTACCTACCAGGGTGTTGGGGTCCTTAAAATGTTTGTTTTTGTCTTTCTCCCATTGCAATGTATTTTTTTTCTTTTCCCTTTAAGGATGACACAAAATGGATCCCAGCCACAAGATGTGATGGGATCATGTAAATTCTTGGACAATTTCAACCAATAGCATGCCAAGGTTGCAGACTGTGTAGGTGTGGCAGCCACAGAGGGCATAAAAAGCTCTGGCAGCCCCCGTCCTCCTTGCAGTCTGCAGTGGGAGTTAGGGTGGGATTGCTGTGTCTGCTACTCATTACTTTAGGCCAGCAAGGCAGGTGTATGTCTCTGTGTTCCTGCTGGCTGCAGCCTGGCTCTTAGGGGAGAGAAAGAAGAGATTTCTCTTGCAGCCTCTCTGTGAGCATGTGTACCTCTAGGTGAGTACCCTCCCCTGCCCCGCAGTGCAGCCACTCTGTGGCTGCCTTACGCCCTGGGCAACACTCGCCGCTGCCTTTGCAGCCTCCCTGCATACCTAATCTATACTGTGTCTCTGCCAGCATCATTTTTTTGTGTTTTCTGGGCTGTTGGGGACGCCCGCACGCGGAAATGCTTTAAATTGCGTAAAAAGTGGGTAAAAACGAAAAATGAAAAAATGAAATGAATTTTTTTCAAAAATTTCATGAAAAACAAAAATGAACCGAAATGGACCCGCAACGAAAAACATAAAACCGAAACATCATTTTTTCGATTCGTGCCCATCTCTAAACCCTACACACAACACCACTAAATTCAGTATCTCTGAGAATCAAATCAAAATCACTGTCTGTACCTCCAATATTGTTCTCCTGCTTGTTCTCCAGCTTACTGACCTTCAGGAATACAGCCCCAAAAGAACAAGATTCAGACTGCATGTGTATGCTGGCGAACAGGAAATGTGTGACTTCCAGTTTAAACAGCAATCATAGATTCCTTGCCACTTCCCATGTTTAATAGACATGCATATATATCTGCTTCTATAACATCTCACAATTCTTTAGCCAAACACAGGCCTTGGGGGCACTTTCTAGCTGCAGAAACTATATAGCAGTAAAGATTTTAAAATGAATCAGCATTAATTATTCATATGTGCCTGGGGAGAAAACATGTTTCCATATACTGTATATATATATATAAAACAACAGTGCAAAAATGCAATAAATATTCTTATAACAATGGAAATAAGCAGCACTAGTACCCACCATATGTATGGAATAGAAGAATTTTTTTCTGGCTGCTAGAACATATCATGGTGACAAGTGAAGTTTTGCTGTTGTTGCCTACTGGAGATACTGATGATAATTTCTAGTTCTAGTTTGTTCCTAACAGATTGCCACAAAGCTAATGAAGGCTTGCCAAAGACAAAGCAGATAACCACACCACCCTTGTTCTTTTTTGGTGTGGAACAATTTCTGCACCATACAGGAATGTTGGCTTAGTGCACCCCTACCATGTCGTCAATCTGAAACTGCTGAAATATACTCTCTTCACTTGGCTCTCATGTCAGGCAGTAGTAGTGGCAGGAGTCATCTTCCCCATAATGTCCACTTCCTCCTTCATCTCCACCATTACACAGATGCACCAAGGAGCCAAGTTTGAGGCCACAAAGTTAGGGAGAAAGTGGGAGTATTCTGCTACCACCAAACACATCATATCACACTGATTCTTTTGCTTCATCAAAGATTTAGAAATAGCCTACAGTAAAGTCCTTATATTGCTGACCAGCATAATACCACAGTAGGACTGTGCACACTCAGACCACTGCAACAGCAGCAATAAAATCTATTTTGTTTTTAATTTTATTTCTTTATTTTGAGGGAGGTTGTTGTGTTTTCCATATAGGTGTCCTTTCTATTTATTTGTTTATTGGTCTGACTCTCTCTCTCTCTCTCTCTCTCTCTCTCTCTCTCTCTCTCTCTCTCTCTCTCTCTCTGTCCCTCTGCAAATAAACTAAGGGCGTTTATACACGACCCCTAAGCTCCGCTGCAAATGGCTGCAAGCTCCAGAGCTTAAAAATGTTTCCCCACCAGCTCCGGAGTTTGCAGACAATTAAGTGCGACCCCGCCCACTTAACCACGACCCAGCACACTTTTCTTGTACCTGCTCTTGGGAGGTGAAAAATATTTGATGCGGATGTGCCGGGCTCTCCTCGCTTCTTTTTGTTTTTGTTTTTTGCCTCCCACCCCTTTAAGAGGAACCAGGAAGTGACCGAGGCTCCCCCGGCAGCGTCCACCAACACTGGGAGGTAAGGCTTTATTCTTCTGTTCCTTTTTTTCCTCCCTCCCCTCATGCAGCCAGCAGCCAGGAAGTACGGAGGGGTGGAGATGCACGAAGAGCGACAAACCCCTAAGATCTCTGGTCCGAGTTTAAGGGGCCAGCGGATCTTAGGGGTCGTGTTAAAAGGCCCTAAGAAGCAAATAATAATTGTGAGCACAAATCAAACATTTTTTTAAAAAAAGCTAACAACAGTTGATTAACAATAATCACAATTTACAGATTTTAAAGAAAGCAGATGGTGGATATGAAGTCTTTGCTGGAAACCATGATGCATTAAGATATTGTCTCCAGGACAAGGGAAATCCTGCCTAAACAGCCATGTATTTAGTTAGCAGTGTAGAAATTACAGTGGAACTTCCTCAAGCTCTCCCCTTGAACCACCCCCAGTTTGGAGAGGTTTTAGGTGTGTGTGTGTTGCATTGTTACAGTCATGACCGACCCTTCGTGACCCCATGTCCATAGATTTTTCTACAGGGTATTACAGGTATTCAATTCCAAAGGGGGTGCCCATAGGAATCCATTTTAAAGTGCTGTTTTTTGTTTGTTTTTGTTTGTTTGCTTGGTGGGGGTTAGTGTGGTTTCTAACTGTCTGCTGGGGCTAAGGGATATAAAAGGCTGGGTGGTTTCATTTCTTTGTCTTCTGTGGGAGTGAGGGGAGTTACAGTTGGCTCCAGCAGTGCTGCTAGCTTGCTGTCTTACAGTTGGGCTAGCTTCACTTCTGCTGCCCCTGTGTGCTCAAAGCTGCTTTGTGTGTTGTGTGAGTGGACAAAGAGAGAGTGGTTTGTGTGTGTGTGTGTGTGTGTGTGTGTGTGTGTG
>JAHTLZ010000348.1:16672871-16683986 GCA_023846285.1 Phrynocephalus versicolor
ACACACACACACACACACACACACACACACACACACACACACACACAGCATCTCCCTCCTCCTGTCCCACACAGTGCCTGGAAAAACTTGATCGCTATGGTTTTAGTCTGGGGAAGGTGATTAGCTGCCAGGCACATTGGCTAATGTTGTGAATTTGTCTTTTGTGGCTAGACCAATGAAGTTGTAGTAAGAGTTAAGTAACAATTGCTTTCTTTTCAAGAAAGGTGTTGTGTTTCTACTGGGTGTGGTAACACTTTGCTGCAAAAGGCTTCTGCATCCTTTGCTGCTTGATCTTTAAGGATGTGTAGGAAGGAAGGAAGGAAGGAAGGAAGGATTGTGTGAGAAAAGGGGGCTCGGTCCCTTCTGGTGAAGTAGGATGTTATATTCTGGTTGTGTAGGTGGAAATGATGATATTAGACAAAAAAGCAAATGTATGGTGCCGCAGAATCATCGGGAAACTAAACAATGGAAAATATCAAGATCCACCATCAGCATTCTTGTATGGAAAACCCTGTAGTTCAGTTACCTCCCCCTATTCCTTCAGTTCATTGAGAGTAGGCAACCTTTTAAGAGTGCTTGTCAAATATATCTAAGAAGACAGCATTTCATTCAGCAATTCAACTGACAATGGGTATTTACAGTCTGAGATTGGATGCCCATTAAAATGCACTTAGCTGGAACATCTGTGAATTCACAGCTTGACAGAGGGCAGCAGAGTCAGTGCTATGAAACACTGTCTATGAAGTTTCAGTCATACTTATCTCCAGAGAACATCATTCTCCAGTTAAAAACCTATTAAGAAGAAAAAGGGCCTGTCTTAAAACAAGTTGATACTCTGAGGCAAGTGCAGTATAAAAGGCTGTCAGCAGGGTTTCTCGTGGCACAGGGTAAAAGATACTAGCTGACTTTATAATAGAGAAAGGGGAAAGCATCTGTTCCTTTAAACTTCCTTTAAACTTATATCTACCCTCCCACCTTTCCTTCCTTCTTAATTCTACAAATGAAAGCCAAATGGTGACATCCACCTGTAGTGGCTTCCTTAAACTATCTCACTGATAAGCAGAAGACACACAGGAGGAAACAAAGGTAATCTAGTACCTTTCTGGGGGGGGATTGTATATGGGTGAGGTAATTGTCACAAACATCATATGAACGAGTCCCGCTCTGTATTGCTGCCATTCACCTACATCAGGCCTGCCCAAAGTCCGGCCCGGGGGGGGGGGGCAAATCCGGCCCGTCAGGCCATTCTGAGTGGCCCGCGGCTGGCTGGCCTGCCCCTCCCTCCCCCTCCTTCACCCCATTTTTTTAAAGAAAGTGGGTGGGGCTTGCAGTGGGGTGGCAGGGTCGGGGAGCAACCGGCCCCTGACACAATCTCAGCCACCAAATCTGGCCCTCCTTACAAAAGGTTTGGGCACCCCTGACCTACACCATTCCTGTGCTGCCACCTGAAGGGATTGCATGCAAGATCCAAAATATAGATAAAGGGATCCTCCCAGGAGGGGAACCCTGAAAGGCTCCTGAGGTTCAGCAAACACAAGATAATGCCTTCATGAGCATTCTGGATGACTTGACTAACGGAAGGAAACATAAGCTAGAGAGCATCATGATGTTATGTGCCATCAGGTCAGGACCAACCTGCAATGATCCTAACAGGGCTTTCAAGGCAAGTGAGATGTTTAAGGAGTGGTTTTACTAGCTCCACAGCCCCAGTCAGTTTCCATGACTGAGTGAGGATTCAAACCCAAGCTTCATGAGTCCTAGTCTATCATTCCTTCCAATATATTACATGAGGTGTCCACCTCAAACACTAAAAGGTTTACACAATTTTAACAGCAGCAAAGTGATTATGCATGCCTTACATAAAGAAAAGTAACAATTACAACCCAAGTCACTGCAAGCAGCCAATTAATACAAAAGGGTGGAGAAGAGACTATGCTATTTTTTCCTTCTTTCGTGTCCGTGTCAGGATTGTTCCTAATAATGTATCAGAGCAGTTGGGGGGTCTTGTTAACAAGGCTACTTTGAAGCAACTGTCACTACTTACACATCATTATTTCCAATTTCCATTATTTCCAGAAAACTGTCCAGTTTGACTGCTGTGAACACCAACCCAATATTAATCCTGAAGTTCCATTCCAGGTCTGCTCTAAGCATCTTGACTATAAGTTATGGAATGATATCCAGCAGCACAAAGGCAAGGCCTTGTTAACATAAACTCTAAAACAAAGAGCACACTCTATTTATTTTAAAAAGATATTTGGAGAAGTTAGTATTTCAAAATCTAATTGGCATTAAGGAAGAGATTAAGGAAGATTAAGGAAGAGGTTGAAAGATCCATTCCATCAAATCTCCAGAAATGTGTTTGACGATATATATTCAATAGCATAGGCCAATGATGGTGAACCTTTTAGAGATTGAGTGCCCAAACTGTGATTCACAACCAACTTTTTTTTTTTTGCAAAGTGCCAATTTAACCTGAATATAGTGGTACCCTGGTTTACAAATGTTTTGGGTGCTATCCTTCAGGAAAGCAAAGATTGAAGAGTAGGGCTTGAATTTTCTGAAATTCAAAAATCTGCTCTTTGATCCTTGCTTTTCCCAAAGGTGCTGTGGCCACTGGAAAATAAAAAACCTGTTCTTCGGTCCTTGCTCTTTGATCCTCAGTTTTGGAATGTCCAGAGTGGTATTGGTGGAGAGTAAACTGGGGCTACAAAGGAGCCCACAAACCACTGCCTCCCCTTTGCCCTGTTCTTTTCATGGAGCGATTTCGGCAGTCTTGAAATGGTTCCATGCAGAGAGCCAGTCGAAGGGAGGGCAGCAGATTGTGGGTTCCTTTGCAGCCCCAGTTTACTCTCCAGCCACACCACTTTGGGGATGACCAGAGCGGCATGACTGGAAAGTAAACTGGGGCTATCAACAAGCTCACAAGCTGCTGCCCCCCCTTCATCCATCTCTCTGCATGGAGCACAGTGCCATGCTCTGAACAGAGGGGAAAATTCTGTCCTGTGAGGGGGCACTGTTGTGTACCCACAGAAAGGGCTCTGTGTGCCACCACTGGCACACATGCCATAGATTTGCCAACACTGTCATAGGCTATAATTCAAAGCAATAAAGCTGTAATGGTATATACAGCTCAGCTTTTGGGCAAAGCCTTGTAATTTACAGATGCTAAGTATTTTTCTAACCATTTTTCTAACCATTATTAGTATGCATCTTAATAATATAAATTGTTGCAGAGCTGCATTATTTATAGTTGTTCCTCTGTCTAATTTGAGACTTTTCATCTTTGAACCCCATGTTTAAGGAGTTATTGTGTCGCTATATTAGTTATCATCACAATAAAGTTGTACTCTTATAATTCAGGCTGCTTTCCCATTGTAGATGTTCTGAAACAACAAACAGTCACTTTTCATGGATTGTGTGGGAATTATACCCACCTTCTCGATTCATTATGCAGTCTTTGTCATTCATTTCAATACAGTACAAATTTTAATGTTACAGGAAGGCCATCTAACTCCTACACCGTGTGTTTGGCACATGTTAAAATAGTTTTATCCTTAGTAGTCCCCCTAAGTAAACCTTTAAAATTAAATTTAAAAATTGTTACACAGAGATTTATGTGCATATACCATATTTGACTCTGCTTTTTCATTATAACCTGTTGTGCCACAATTGTAAAAATAATTCAGTCAGAATTAGGTACATCACATTTTGAAGTTTTGTCATGCCTGGCATGAGCAGGACAGAAAATGGCAACTTTAAACTGCTGTTTAACATTTGGGACATGATGGTGGAATGAGGCAGGATTTTGTCGTTGTTACATGCAGTCGAATCACCTCCAAACTTTGGAATGAGTGATCTACGAAATGTCCTGCCCTGAACGTCCCTGATCAGCTCTTGTAAACTTAATTCTATAATTCCCTCTGGAAATTGATCCATCTCATACTTAGTCTTTCCCTTCTTCTGTTTTCATCTTTTCATAGCATTATTGTCTTCAGAGAAACTTGATTTTTCATTACTTGCAGGACAGGTTGTGAGTGGCTGTGAATTTTTACATCAAAACTAATTTCCATACCCTAGATTCCAAAACAGTTATTGAAAGTTCTGCAGCTGTCTTCCAACACTGAGCAATTGTTAGTCTGCTGCTATGCAGACAAACGTAATTAGCCCTTTATGGTGTAGCAATGGATTGGCATCTGAGAATAGATTCATTAATTCTGATGTTGGATTTATAACTATACTTTATGATGTTATAGTTCTGATTTTTACAAACACCTTGAACCAGAAATTATATATTCTAATCTAGGACAATGCCACCAGGAATGTAAATATATGCCAATTTGTTTAAAGCCTCTCAAACAATTTAGGTCCAAATTTATGTTTACATGATTCAGTTTTAATGGGGTAAAATATAATTGATGTTCCATTTTGAGGCAATGCTCTCTTACCGTAGTTGAGATTGATTGATTTATTTTTCCAATTCCACAACTTTTTCTGTCTTCACCACCAATAGTAAATCCAAAGTCTATCTTCCAGACTTCTTTGAGTTCACTTGTATTACAGTATAGAGCAGTGGTGCTGAACCTTTGGCACTCCAGTTGTTTTGGACCACAACTCGCAGAATTCCAAGCCTGTATTTCCAATGACAAAGAATTGTGGGAGTTGTAATCAAAAACATCTGGAGTGCCAAAGGTGCACCACCACTGGATTAAATTATAATAATTTTATCTTCCATACACCCACAATTCATTATTAAGGCTTTCAGAAATGAATTTTCAATGTACATTTTATTTATTTCTAACAACAATGGAATTCCAGGTAGGTCCCATGATAAGGAGAACTTTGCTGGACCTGTCTGTCATGTAGCTTTCAAAGAAATTGAATTTTTCAGAAAAGAGATGACAATCCTTAATTCAGAACTATAGCTTAGCATAGTAGCAACAGTAACTTCAAAATAGTATTTTTGTTACAGTGACATCTACTTTACTAATAGCATCAGTGTGTTACTGTTCAGAGATTTAATAAGAATATTTCCATCTGCTGGTAATCATGATGGATATGAAATGGATAGACATTTATGGATGACTTTAGAAATTGCCATTACGATTGCATTCTATGTGCATCAAGAAGCCAGACCAGCCACATTTTTAAATGTATGATGATCATAACAAAAGCATAAGTGAGAACCTTTATGACCTCTGCAATTGCTGAGAATGATCTGTTACTGAAAAGAGCAATACTCGGACCAATTTGGAATCCATTCCAATATATACTGCAATATGTCATGCCTGAATTAACAACATAACCAAACCGCCTATTTAATGAACTCTGAAAACCTGCAATCTCCTTCATCTCCCAGCTTAATAGAAATCAGATATAGTGATGTTGTTGAGTTGTAAATGGGAAATTCAAGAACATAAAGCAAAGCTGTAAATTTCTTTTCAACAGCATGCTACCATCAGGGTAGTCAATAATAATTGTTTGGAGAAAATTGCTCAGCCTTTCATCAGCTTCTGCTTAGGAAGTGATTTTATCTGAGTATATTAGGTTTTATCTGTCACTGAGGAATCCAGACAGGAAAACTGTAGTGGATCTATAAAGTGCAGTGGAACGTACATCTCAGGCATTTTGCAGAACAAAAGCAGGATGGACAACCAGTGCATGACCAAAGTGTTAAATGTGTACACTAACAAGTAAATTGTTTATGTTTCTTTTTATTCCAGGCCAAAATGGTGTTTTGTTTTGTTTTTTATTTCATTTATCTTCATTTCATTTCATTTTGTTTGAAATGATGTTTTTTTTAAAAAAAATCATTTTGTTTTTCATTTTGTTTCATTTTTCATTTTTAATGTCTTTGACGTGCGTGTTTTATGTAACTACTGTATGTGTGTGCTTATGTGCTTATGTGCTTTTATGTTTTTACTTTTGTTTTATGTGTTTCGGGGAGAAGCAGGAGCTTTTAAAACTTTTTTTACTCCCCAAAGGCAAGCACCAATCAGCTGGAATGTGGGGCTTGCTTTGGGGACTAAAACAAAAGGTTTTAAAAGCCTATGGTCCCCCCCCACACACACACACACCTGATTGTGAACATTGGAGGGAAAGCAGGGGCTTTTAAAAACTTTTTTTAGTCCTCTAAGAAAGCCTTACATGCCCCCTGATCACCACTTGCTTCAGATATTTTTTAAAAGTTTTAACCCACCCACCCACTTTCCCCCACCCAATCAGGTGCATTGGAGGAAAGTGGGGCTTTTAAAGCTTTTTTTAGTCCCCTAAGCAAGCCCCAGATGCCAGCAGATCAGCACTTGCTTCATGAAGTAAAAAAAAAAGTTTTAAAAGTCTGCACTTTCCCCCAACCGATAACACACATTGAGGGGAATGGCACAGGCTTTTAAAACTTTTTTTAGTCTCCTAAACAAGCCCCACAGGCCAGCTGATCGGTACTTGCTTCAGGAAGTTAAAAAAAGTTTTAAAAGCCCACACTTTCCCCCACCTGATCAGGTGTGTTGTAGGGAGTGGCATGGTCTTTTAACACTTTTTTAGTCTCCTAAGCAAGCCACATGTGCCAGCTGATCAGTGCTTGCTTCAAGGAGTAAGAAAATGTTTAAAAAGTCTGTGCTTCCCCCGCCCAATTGGGCATGTTGTGTGTGTGTGGGGGGAATCAGGGGCTTTTAAAACTTTTTTAGTCCCTTAACAAGCCCTGTGTACCAGCTGATTTGTGCTTGCTTGGGGGTTGGCGCTTGCTTGCTTCCCCCCACCTGATTGGGTGCTTTGGGGGGAATGAGACAGGCTTTTAAAACTTTTTTTTGTCGCTGAAGCAAGTACTGATCAGCTGGCGCACAGGGGTTCAGTGGGGAAAAAAGCTTTTAAACCCTGCACCATCTCCCCCTTCTGATCGGTGTGGGCATTTGTGGGCATTTTATGATGTGGACATTTTAAAGCGGTTTCCCATAGGAATGCATTGCTTCAATGCATTCCTAAGGGAAAACAAAAAAACAAAATGGAATGAACTGAAAAATTTTGTTTCATTTTGTTTCATTTTTCTTTGAAGGGGCAGTTCATTTTTCATTTCATAAGTGAATGAAATGAAAAATGAAAAATGAATAAAAAAATATTTGTTTTGTGCCCAGCTCTAATCCCAGGCCCTTTATGTGTAGTGTGAAAAAGTGTTGTGTTGTTTTAAAATGTGCTTTTGGAAACACTACTAACAAACACTTCTAAGCAAGAACTGTATAACTGGGATGCATATAAAATTGTACAGTAGATCTAGATATTCAGTGACAGACCAGACTTCCAATTTTTCTCTCTCCCTCTAATACTCTTCCCCCCATAATGTCTGTTCTGAATGCAGGTGGAATGTGGGGAAAGAACAAATACTGTTAGCTGACAGAGACTCCTCCAGTAGCATTCACAATAACTTCTATGAGGTTGGCCTCTATGTCACTGTGTGGAGGTTTGCATTCTTAATGCCTTACATTAACAGATACATTTTATTTACTATGAATTCCATTGGGAATGGAATTTTTGAACTGTAAATACCACAATTGCCCATTCTAAGAGTTCCGCCTACTTTATAGTCACCTTCCAAACACATGGAATCTGGGAGAAACACCTAAATCATAAGACCCTATAATGTAACCAGGCTGAGCTTTGTCCAGGCTTCCTGTTGAAAAAACACATGGCTAACATTGGGGGCAAGAAATGTTTTAACACTGCGAGATCCAGTTAGAGTAGGCCCTTTAGAATTAATGCAACTTTTGGAGGCATTGACACATCAAATTCCCATTGATTTAATGGTCCTGTTTTCATGAAATTGAATACAATGAGCAACAGAGTTTTGTTCACTGATAAAAAAAATGTAGACCTCCCTCCGTGATCTAAACATCTATGTTTCAGCAGATAACATTTAAAAACTTAGATCCATAACATCTGATGTCAAAGCAGTTTCTGTCATAACTTTGACCTGGGAGAATGCACCAGTGTTTTACCTCATTACACCACAAAATCATTAAAAGTTGAATAATTATTGGCAACGCAAGAAGATAATCATTTAATGATATAAAATGAGATTTATTGTGCAACATTCCCTCCTTTGCCACAAAATGGAACCGGGGCTTGAATGTTTAATGGCTTTAAAGCAGAGGAAGGTTTTCAATACGTGTCACACACTGCTTAGGATGGCAAGATGTAGCATCATAATGAGGAACAACATGCAAAATTCACATTGCCCTCCCAGCCCACAATAAAGAGATAAGACACAGAGAATAGGGGAAACTTGGACAACACTTTATTATTATTATGGATGAATTGTTAAAGCAACTTAACTGAAACAGGGTGTGCAGTAGTGCAGAGCAAAATTTGGGATGTCTAACCACTATACATGTCTCCATATGGGTGAATACAATACACCCCTTGATGAGCAGTCCTAAAGACAGTGGAACAGGGGCTGGTAAAATGACAGTACCATCCCCCTGGGCTGCCAAGCCCTATTATTTGGCTGCCTTCAACTCAAGGAAGATCCCCAGTGCATCCAGCCCCCAACACTGTAATCTCGTGATCTGCAGAACAAAACCCTCACCAAATGCTTGCACCATCCACTCTACCTGCTAGTGTGCGCTTACGCAAATATATCAGAAGAAGCCGATTGGTGACATATGCCTAAATGCATCCCATGTTACTACTTTCTCAGGTCATGAGAAAAGATAAGAGTCACTGCATTTCTGAGCACTGCTGTTTTGAGAAAGTGCACATACATTGTGTGGTCAAGCAAAACAGAAAATATGGCAGCTCATATTCATAGTTTTTTTTTTAAGAAAAAAAAGTTATGTATCAGCTTATGTTGGATTGAAATCCAAACTAGGGATGTGCACAAAATGGAATAATTGCATTTCTTTTCCTCCCCCCCCCCACATTTCCAGTACGCATGGCAGTGGCAGCTTCAGCAGTGGTGGTGGTGGTGAAGGAGGCCCTGGCCTGCCCACTCAGCCTGGCTGGGCAGCACTTGCAACAGCAGCAGCGATGGAGGAGCAGGAGGAGACAGAGACCCAGGCTGGCCTGCCAGGCTTGCTCTCACCCGCTCCGCCCTGGCTGGGTGGTGGCAGTGGCAGTGGCAGGACACCAGCAGGTGAGGGACCGGTTTACAGATGGAACAAAATGGTTCATTTCAATGAAAAAAACCCAACACCATTTTGTTTCATCTGTACGAAATGTTGCTTCCTCGTTTTGTTTTGTTTTTGTTTCATTACATAACAACACGACAAAACAGCATTCTGTTTTTCGTTTTGTGCCAATTCCTAATCCAAACCTGAGCCAAAAATTAGAAATCTGGAGGTTTATGCCCCTCTTTGACTATCATACATCAAATAGTGATATAAGAAAAACAGTTTCTTTTGGTCAGAAAAGGATGATATCTGTAGGCATGATAGTTCCTTGGGAGAGAATTAAACTTGCCAAATTGGAAATAAATAAATTATGGGCCTTAAATCTTTGTTTTTATTAAAAGAGAACCTGCTGATTTTAAAAAAAGCCTTGCTAATATATTTATTTATTCCTTTATTCATTCAACCATTGTTATTATTATCATTTACAATATTTGACAAGCAGTAAAGGCTCGTTAGATAGTGATATATAGTAGCTATGTCACTGAAGAACAAAGCACAGATAAGACATCATGGTTGTTGCAGTAGTACCAGGACTAGTCAATAGGGTCCCTGTTTATATAGCCTTCAGGTTTGTTCACGTTGATGAACATCTGCAGCATTTCCCATGAAAAACATATTCCTGAAATGCCAATCCTACTCATTCACTGCAACACCTTTGTTCTGGGGAAGAGAGAGGGAATGAAAATGCATGAGGAGAAGACACACCCTACCATCAAATCAAGCATCCTGTCATAATAAAGAACAATTGCCTGTTACTTAAGCAGGCTGATTCCACCTTCAGTCAGATGAAATATGCAGGATGGCATGCCACTGTTTCTCCAAGCCCAAGCTGCTTGAAAAGCAACAGAGAAGCTATTAATAGGCTTACATTAGTCGCACTAATGAGCTCCTCTGTGGTGCTGAAAAAGTGCCACAGAAGCACAGCTTATAGTTTCAAAGGCACTTTGTTGTTGTGCTTTTGCCTGTGCTGGTTGTGACTCCTGCCTATGTTTCCAAATTCATTTTATTTATTTAATTTTTATGCTGCCCATCTGGCAGAAGGCCACTCTGACTGGTTTAGAGCATATATAACCAATCAGGTTATAATGCAATTTAATAAGATAGAAAATAAAAATAATAGAATGCAAAGTAACAGAATCATCAAAATAAAAACACATTTACAAAACACAATCAGAACATTTAAAGCACCCCCTCCACCTTTTCCCACCAATGCACTGTTCATAGTTACATAATATAATCAGAATATTTAAGAGATTCCCTCCATCTGTTCCCCTTCCCCACAGGTCAAGGCGAGACCTGTCCTTCTTGTCATGTTATTCTGTGAAGCCATCATGAACAGAGACCAGTGGTGTCTTGATCCAGATAGTATTGGTTCTGACCTTTAACTGAGAATTCTTGGGGCTAAGGAAGGTTGTAACAAAAGAAGAAACCATTTCTCTGACACTTCCCCCACCCCGACTTTTTCTCTCCTTCACCCTCACATTTACCTTGCAATGATGGAAACCAATAATGAGGAACATCGGAGCCTTGTAAGATTCACACGTTTACTGCCCAGTGTCCTCTATAACAAAATGGACAAAAGAAGCTGCCATGTGATATTTTGATGGTCCTGGACCAAGAGAATATGTTGCTCAAGGTATTTGGCTAAGAGATATGAGATTTCTTTGAAATTTGAAACCATGACTAATCAAACAGACACAATTATACCATCTTCTGCTTCTAGTCCTTAAAAGTCCATGCAACAAAGCACCAGTGATTGACATTTTCTGCAATCTGCACAAAAATTGTTTTCACCGATGCAAGATCTGTCATAAAAACTAATGACACCCCCCAAAAACCCTATCCATCTCATGAAAGTATGACCCAAACATGAGTGTGTGTAGCAAAATGTCATTTTCCTGTTTTCATTCATTCATTCATTCATTCATTCATTCATTCATTCATTCATTCATTCATT
>JAHTLZ010000348.1:16683996-16703683 GCA_023846285.1 Phrynocephalus versicolor
ATTCATTCATTCATTCATTCATTCATTCATTCATTCATTCATTCATTAGTTGTTAATTTAAATAAAAAGTATGGTAAGTGAAAATAATAAATTTAAATTTAAATATTCATTTAAGTAAATCATACCATTACTCATTTTAGATTAAAAATACTGGCTACATATATGAACTGAAATTTTATGTAGATTTGAAATATATACCTCATCCATTTGTTATACATATTTGCACCAATATTTAAACCAATAGGCACGTTTAAAATTCATGGTTTGTGATGAACCATGAATTAGGACAAATTGTCATTTTGGTGGTTCATTCCCATCTCTCCTCTCAAAATTTTGATTGCCTTTTTTGATGGGATATTCACACAAATGTACGAACGTATGGAAATCACTAAGGGATTGCCAGTCTTTTTCCTCTCTTACTACAAATCGCAGAATTCTCCGTTCTGGGAGTCTGATCTGTTCTCTCAGAATGTGGCACAAATAGAAGAATGGCTCCTCACAAACTGGTTTCAGGGCAGGGCTGCTTCTTTGGAAGGGAATAATGAGAATGCTTTGGGACATCTTTACAGCTGTGATGTCCCAAGATTCTATGGACAATCCACTGGCCATATTAGTTATCCATCTGAATGGAAATGGTCTGACCTATATGTTGGGTAAGATGCTTATTCTCAAAGTCATTGATGATTTGAGGAACTACAGCATGAGATTTCCTAGCACTAGGTTAGTTTGGTCCTTGTTGGTCCAACATTTAGATTGGGGACCAGCCCATGACCCTCGTAAGCTTCATAAGCTAGGAAGGAGTTAACAGGGAATTTGGTAGGTATATTAATGCAGGGCATGGATCTGTCATTCAGCACCCTAACATTACTGTACATAACCCGGAATTGTATATGTTGGATGGGATTCACCTATCTGACCTGGGCCTAGAAATTTTCTAGAAAGAAAATTAAAGAGGGCCTGTGGTCTGAGTTATCTGGCCTGGTGGGGTAAAGGAATATATGCAATAGTCCCTTCATTGTGGCAGGTAGCACAAGAGGTATCTGAATTCAGAGACACCCCTTGAGATGGTGCCCACATGGTGCCAGATAGCCCTCAGATTAAATAGTAGGAAGTATATATCAGGTATAGAATATCAAGTAATATCAGTTGTCATCAAAGGAGGGCTGCCCTAGACTAAGTAGATTCCTGGAATTTGGAGAAATGCTAACAGGTAGGCAGCATCCTCTTGAACTGGGAATCTCACTGAATTAATTAGGGGTGGCAATTTTATCTCATCTAATTGTCTATACCCACTTGCACTTTGTCACAGGTCATCTTGTTAGTTAATAGTTACCAGTTATATTTAAACATTGATATTAATAAATTGTGGCCCAATTTGATTCCAAGAACTTTGTCTCCTCTTTTTATTCTGGAGTGGGTGGGCAACAGTTGCTTCTCATTAACTGGTTTTGGGGTGGGGCTCCTTTGCTGCTCGGATGGAGTTTGACATGAGAAGTTCACGCCAGAGCTGGTGGCCAGTAGACAGGGGGTTTGAATCTATAAAAGACAGCCTCTGCAGCTTCCTGGGCTCTTGCTTTCTGTAATTTTCAAGCAGCAGAAGTACACATCACAGCAGTGATTAGTTTTGTTTTGGCCTGAACACGGCTGGAGTTTTGGCACTAGCCTCCGCAGCGCCGCATGGTTTGCCTGAACATTTTTCAATTGATTTGTTTACATTGACGTGTTTACATTGATTGATTTATATTACTTTAAATTATTTGATTGTTGGTTCATTGTTTGGGATTAATTGGTTCTATAGGGACGAGGTGGGAAGCCAGGCAAGCCTCTCAAGAGGCTGCCTGGCAAAGGGGGTAGATAATTAGCTATTAAGCAGTTAGGCTATAGATTAAAAATTACAACAATAACATACAGTTATCAAGGGGTAAAGGGTAGCACACATTTATAATGATACAAACTTAATCAGACTAATTAAAAACTGAATAAATATATTTAAAAAGAATATTATAAAACGGAATGAAATAGATATATAAAATACAATAAGGGTTTAGGTAGGCTAAGGAGCATTAGGGCTACACAGCCTCCCCCCCCCCCAGTTCTGCCTTGTCTTTGCTTGGTGACGGCAGGCATTAATAATTTATATTGTTTGGCATGTTTGAATAATCCAGACTATCTACAAATTGACTGGGTGTTGGTGCATTCTGGAATAATTGTTCATTTTGTTGGGGAACTTTTTATTGTGGACTAACTTGGGGATTGTGCTAATTTTCCAAACACTAATTCTAATTGTAGCTTAGACTAATTATTTCAGTTGCACAAGGTTGCATTCCTTACTTTGTAAAGACAACTAGGAGCCTTGTGGCTGGTATTACTATTGCTGTAACATTCCCCTGAGTAGTCTTTATCACTCCCCATCCACCCATGCCCTCCCCTCCATGCATTTTCCTATTTTCATCATTAAATCTGGTTCAATTCTGGTTCTGCCATTGGACTCATTGAGTGGATTAAGGAAGGTGATCTTTAAATATTATATCGTTTTGTACTGTTGCTATAATGCCATCTAGGAAGGGAGGTGACAGGGACAATGGCAAGCAGCCTGCTAAGAGGAGAGCACCTCTATGCTCACCATTTGAAGTATTGTCATCGTGCCTGGAGGACTGGACAAATTATTGAATCATTTGGGAAAAACTCAGTTACCTTGAAAAAGATGACAGGGTCTTGATGTTTCTTATGGCGGGGAAGGGCATGTAGAAACACCAAGGCCCAAAAGCAAGCCGAATTAAAAAGGGTAGGTGATCTTATGTTATCCCACATTGCCTTTTTAGAAGGAGAAATAGCTGGATCATCTGCAGCTTCAGTACCAATGGTGGAAATTAGAGATGGGCACGAAACGAGCAATTTTTCATTTTTGTTTTTGTTTTTTCATTTTGTTTTGTAACAAAACGAAAAATGAATTTTGTCTCCAAAATGAAATGAAACAAACCGAAACACCAGAAATTTTGTTGTGCGTTTCGTTTTCATTGCGACAAATACATTGAACTGTAATGAATGCTAACGAAACAGCATTTTTTTGTTTTCATTTTCATTTTTTTGTTTTGTTACGTAACGAAAAAAACAAAATTTTTGCAAAAATTCACAAAAAATGAAAACGAACCAAAACGGACCCCCTAAATGACAAATGACAAACGAAACACCATTTTTTGAGTCGTGCCCATCTCTAGTGGAAATCCAAGATCAGTTGGTTCCTCCACCTATGCCTCCAGTGCCTGCTTCCCCAAGCCAGTGCTCTTTGACACTTATTACTATGCCAGCTGGATCTACCGTGGTGGTTCCTAACCCTGGCCAAGCACTTGATCTGTCAGCTGGTAGTACTGACAACCCAACTGATGGCACTGTCTGTACAGGTGAGTCCCTTGCACCATACTTTATTACATCCAATGCAGTTACTTGGCCATTGGACACCACTATCCAATCATTGCCTGTTCGTTGCCAACATTTGCAGGTACACAGGGGTGAGCACTCAGGAAACAGTAACCATACACTTGGGTCTCTAGAATCAATGAGAAAGATGGTGGTGGAATACAGTTCTCAAACTGAGGAGCATAGAGCTTGAGTAAGCTCAGGTACCCAAGCAAGTGGTAATGCCACTAGTGGCCCTGACAGGTCAATTCTAGACTTACCAGAGGAGGATGAACCCCTCCCTCTGGGTGACCATCTATTCAAAACCATGGTCCAAAAAATCAGAAGTGGCAAATACATAGATGTTTTTGACTTATTGAACAAGGAGGTGGATAGTCAAATACTTGACAAACTTGATGAAAAAGAAAAGAAAAAAGTCCAAAAATGCAAAGCAGACAGGTGCTTGAATAATTGGTTGTCCACAATTTTGATCTATTCAGGCACCACAGTGCATGTTCACTCAGAAAGGGCCATCACCCTTTTTCATCATATCAACATTATTAATTGAGCCCAATCAGATTTTCCAGGTTCTGCATTGCTATCTTATGATGAAGGCTTTTGCAGGAGAACAGCACACAGTCCTACTTTGAAATGGTACATTCCACACAGACCACTATGGCTTGGGGTGATGAGTCCATCTCCTCCCATATTAGACAGCTGATCACTCACCAACAGTAATGTTTCATATATTTGGTTGTGTTCTTCTATGCAGTGAGCTCTATCATGTGGATGGTTGTGACTGTATACAAACACTATGGAATGAGAGCCAAAACACTGCATACCTGCCACAGGTTTGTCTTGCAGATATGCTATTCCTTATAGTTACTTAAATTAAACTCCAAATTAAAAGCATTTCAGGGATAAGTAAATGCCTCAACTCTTTTGATGGCTTCACTAGCCTCAGTTCTTGAAAACTGATTTGGAAAATTAGTGACTTTAAAAAATGGATAGCAATGGTGTGCATCGGTGAATATTGTTGAATTCATTCAGGGTGAAATATACCATATGAACATTGCCGGGAACTTTTTGAAAAAAAATGGCAACATACGGTGCAATATGTTTGTACCTATTCCATACCATCTGCTGTCTGGGCTTAAATGCACATTCATTTCACTTAGATTTCTCAAAGAAAATGAAGAATGGAAATGACCCATGTGCAACAATTTGGCTGAGATTTAAACAGGTGCAGTTTTAAACATAAAACATGTTTGTGACTATGAAATGACTGTTCACTTGTTCCCATGTGAATATCTGGCTGATAGTAGCCAAAAAACAAGGGGAAGGGGGGGGAGTTCCTTCTGTCTCACTACAATATATGGGGTGGTGAAAGCTAAGCTAAACATCTATTTTCTATTACAGCTATCTGCAATCAGCCTGGGAAGTATACTTGTTATGTTGTATTATGTATTCTCAGGTGACAGCAGCAAAAAGGAAACATTTATTGGTGTTTGCATATCAGGATGTTTAATTTTGGATAGAAGTGATTAATAAAACCCACAATCTTGCAGTTGTTTTGACACTTACCTTATTAAATGATGAAGCTATTCTGAGCTCACCTCTTTGATCTGCCAGACACAAAGGGATTTACTCATGCTTCTCTGATTCCCTGCATTCTTTGCTGCAGCATGATTCCTACAGAAATTTTGAAACTTCATATGCTTTATTAAAGACATGGATAAATATGCATTTTCCTCATAGTAGCTTTAAGGCATCATGTTCTCCATTGTTTATGAAGGACATCTCCACGTGCCTTTGAGTTCCATTGAGAGGAAAGTACAGAATATGTTAAAAGATGCAAAAGGCACATTGGAGTCCCTTTCACAACAATTTTTAATCAGTTGGAACATCTTGGTGCCACATTTGCTCTTGACAGAATGTGTGAAACTGCCAGCACTGGAAACCTTTATCTTTCAACACAGATCAGCAGCATTCATGCTGAAATCAGCAATGTGGCTCTCTGTGAACCCTCAATGGGGATATAAAAATAAATGTGCATAAATAAATATTAGGTCAGTAGGAATGAATAAGTAAATGTAGTAGCATGCATAAAATTTGTATCTACAAATACTGATGATAACCAAGCCACCTGTGGTCTACCCGGAGCTTTCCTGACTGGGACTCCCTAACCCTGAACCCAGCACCTAGGGCTGCAACTGGGGGGGGGAGCAGGGGGGAGAGGCAGGGCGTGTGTCCCAGATTCTATACTAGGAAGCACTAAAGTGACAAAATAGTATTTGTACTTTGTAGTATTCCATGCCTCCCACTGGGGAAGGTGCAGATTCCATATTTGGCCTGGGTGACACAGAACCTAGTTGTGTGCCTGCTAGCCCTCCAAAATTATTTGAAAACTGAGAATGGCTCTTCTGAAGGCATTAAAAAGCTGCAGCACCACAGGAGGCAGAAAGCAGAATAAAGAACCCACAGAATCTCACATCATAAAAGTTATGAGGTGCAGGAAAGGAAGGAAACTGTATTTTTAAATGACTTCTGGACATTCTTGTATTTGCTACTCACAGGCAAACTTATTTAAACTGAGCTCCCCCATATACTGGAAGTACTTGTGTGCATTTCGTTGTGAAAGACAAAGGCATTTAACACCATCCCATAACCTGAGAGCCTAGCTGACAATCAAAATAGGCTCCACTATCACTAGCCTCTACCATAATTCATGTATCAGAATCACTGCCACAAATACCAATTATTAAAACAGAAGATGCAAAGAAAGATAAGTGCACATACAACATATATTGTGAGTTTCAGCTGTAGAACTATGCTTCATTCTGCTTATTAGTTCCTATGGCTTTTAAGTGTATAAAAGTGTGCCAAATTCCAGAGCTCCAACCCCTATCCAGCTCTGCTTAAACTTACATAGAAGATTTTCAGTGAATGGACAAATCTCAGTTCTGGTCACCATACCTCCAGAAAGATATTATAGAAATGGAAAAACTGCAGAGGAGGGCAACCAGAATGATTAGGGGAATGGAATACCTTCCTTACCATCTGAGGCTGCAATGGCTGGGCCTCTTCACTCTTGAACAAGGACACCTAATAGGTGACCTGATTGAAGTTTATAAAATCATACACGGTATGGACAAAGTAGAGAAGGAAAAATTCTTTTCCCTATCACACAACACTAGAACTAGGGGGCACCATGAAACACTTGGGTGCATAATCTCAAACAAATAAGAGAAAGTCCTTTTTTCACCCAGAGGATCACTGGTCTATGGAACTCCCTGCCAGAAGAAGTGGTGAGTGACAGTTGAGAGCCTTGACAGCTTTAAGAAAGGATTGGACAAGTTCATGGAGAACAAGGGGATCAATGTCTATTACTGTGGATGCCTAAGGACAACCTCCAGGTTGGAGAGAGAGGCAGGATATTTCTCAATGCCACTTGCAGGGAATCGAAAGCAGGTGAAGACATCTGCTTAGGAATAACCTGAAGCAAATGGTCAGCTGCTGTGTGAGACAGAATGCTGGACTGGATGGGCTGTGGCCTGTTCCAGCAAGGCTGTTCTTATGTTCTTATGACATATAAGAAGCTCTTGCCATCTAGTGCCCAGCCAAGGTGAACAAAACAGATGCATGTTTAATTCATTTTTTAAAAAGAACAGTACTGGTTTATGAATGTGGGATAGTTCACTTATTTATTCATGATTCACAAGACCAGGAAATGGCCCAAAATTGCTGCTCAATATCATTCCTGTATTGCTAGTGTTTGTGTTTGTGTGTGTGTGTGGGGGGGGATAGTCTGAATGTTGATGACACCAATGGCAGCAGTCAATATGATCTACTCACTACCCTCTCATGCTCATGACCTCTTACAAAGTGATATCAAGCAAGGGAAAATCTTGGAAGCTCCTTCCTGTTTTCATCAATTAATAACTTCACCAAAACACAAAGCAATTGTCAAGGCTGTGTTTTCTTTGTGAAGTGAGAATCTGGCAAGGGAGGCAAGAAATCTTTGTATGATCTGGGGCTGGAGCAGTCTATGCTAGGACAGTTTGTACTTTCCCACAGTTGGAGCCTGCTGTTTGCCCTGCCATAATGGATTTGTGCTTGGGTGTGTGTGTTCCTAGTCACTTGAGTTACTAATTCTCATGGTTACCCAGCAAGGGGATTTGAGGCATTAGATGGCAGGCAGGTCTTCTGATCAGAGACGGGCACAAAACACCACAATGGCATTTCATTTCATCTTTCAGGTCATTTTGTTTTGTTTTGTTTTGTTTGAATTTTTTCCCCAAAAAAATTGTTTTGTTTTCCATTTTGTTTCATTTTTCTTTTTTCATTTTTCATTTTTCTTTTTTAACCACTGTTTTGGGTCCTTGCCGGCAGGTCAGCACTTTTTAAACCACCAACTAGCTGGCTCACGGGGCCTTGCTGGTTGGCGCTTTTTTCTTTTTCTTTCTTTTTTTACCACCAACCAGCTGGCTCACAGGGCCCTGCCGGTTGGCACTTTTTTAAAACCAAGGCCTCCCCACTGCTTCAGAAGCCCTCCTCGTGGTAGATCGGTGGTGGTAGCAGCTCCGCTGAGTCGTGAAAGGCTTCCCTGCCACCCCGAAAGCCCTCTCTGTTGGGTATCGGCAGTGGCAGCAAGCGCACCGGGTGGTGGGAGGCCTCCCCAGCCTCAGGTAGGAGAAAATGTGCCCGACTGTGTTTTTTGTTTCATTAGGGAATGTAATGAAAAATGAAAAATGAAACAAAAAAAAATCATTTTGTTCCCCTCTCTAGCTCTGATGCAGAGATCATGTCCTTATTCTTTACCAATGCTATTCTGCTACAGACAATTCAACAGCCCCTTTTTATATTCAAATTCTTTGTCCAAATAAAGTCTAAAGAAGAATGATGTGTATATTATATTCCGAAGATGGGAAGGCACTCAGGATCCTCTTGCCTGAGCCCATGATTAATATGTTTCAGTTTGATGTAGATCAATCTTTTGTGACCTGTCCTCCTGACGCTCACATGCACACACTGTTCTCATAATCTTTCTGAATTAATAATTTAAAGCCTTTTTTTTCCTCTAGGAGCAAGAAGTACCAGGAGGGAACTAGGTCACACCACAGAAACACTAGAAGGATTGGAGAGAAATCTTTATCAGAACAATTATCAACTTCCTTGAGCAAAAACAATTTTGAATACAATGGGCCTAATCAGGCAAGCCTAAAATGTCTCTCATTCAAGACAATGTTCTAATGGTAGCTGTGTGAATGAACTCATACAGCCTTTGACATCTCAATTTAACTCTCCCAGAAGAGTAATTGTGGTCATAAGTAGACCATTTCCCCTCAGACCGATGAATCAATCAATGCCTCAGTGTGACCTTTCCTTCTCTCTGTTTCTTGCCCTTAAAATATTAAGAAAAAAATGTGCAGTAGAATTACAATACACACTTGATTGTTAGAATAAAAGAATCAGAAAGATGACTGCTTAGCAGCAGTCTTAGGTTAGTGAACTTGTTACATCTTATTTGTTCCCATTATTTTTTGCTCTTGTTCAAAGAGTCTCTTTACCTTAGGTCACTGAACTTAAACAACATGAAAACATTTGTTCTTTCTGGGTATCCTCTCATTTGTTGTTCTTTTTTTTTTCATTGTCATAGGCTTGCTCTATGTATACCAACAAAATATTTAGTAGCTCATGGCTGTGCCAGATGCAATGTCTTTTGTTTCAACCCATATTTCTTATAGGATAACCAGCCTCTCAGAGAGAGTTGGGTCTACTGACATTGTAGTCTCTTGTTAGGCTAGAGGTCATTTGGAGGGCAAACTGGACGGAAGAGAATAGGGCTGCTCTTAAGCAGCTGACTGGCCGCTATCTTCGCGCGATCAGGGACGCTAGAACATCCTATGTCTCCCTGAGAATTGACGAGGCCTCGAACCACCAGGCGGAGTTGTTCCAGGTGCTTCAAAACCTCTCCCATCCCAGTCAGCTGAGGCCTCTTCCTAGTGATTTCTCTAGCAAGCAATTTGCAGCCCATTTTAGATCCAAAAGCGAGGCAATCCATTTTGACTTGCCCTCCAGTTGCCCTAGTCCACCCTCTGAGATCCCTGGGGCCTCACCCCTCCGTTCTCCCCTCCTGGATGAGTTTGGGCCAGTGTCTCCAGTGGAGGCCTCCAGAGGTATGGCTTGTTGCCGGCCGGCGGCCACTCCCTTTGACCCTTGCCCGGCCTGGCTTATTAAATCTGCCGAAGGGAACATGCCTGAGTGGGTTTCCGCTATTGCCACAGCCTCTTTCAGGGAGGGATGTTTCCCTGCCCGTTTAAAGGAGACCGTGGTGAAACCCACTCTGAACAAAACTGGCATGGCTTCGGACAATTTATCCAGCTATCGTCCGATTGCCATTGTTCCCTTCCTGGGCAAGGTTGTCAAGAGGGTGGCTGCTGTCAGGCTCCAGTCATACCTGGACGAAAATCATATCCTGGATCCTTTCCAGTCTGGTTTCAGACCTCTTCGCGGGACCAAGACTGCCCTGGTCGCTCTGCAGGATGACCTCCTCAGGGAGGCTGACAGGGGGTACTCCTCCCTACTGGTTCTCCTTGATCTGCAGCTGCCTTTGATACCGTCGACCATGGTAACCTGCTGGTCCGGCTGGCTGAGGTGGGAATTGGGGGTCAGGCTTTGTCCTGGCTCCGTTCCTTCCTTGGCAGCTGGACTCAGTGGACTCAGCTGGGTGATGACTTGTCTGCTCCTTGGACCAGAGATAACCAGCTCAAGCTGAATCCAGGGAAGACGGAGGTTCTGTTCTTTGGGCAGCCTCGTCTGGGTATAATGGCCCCCTCCCTAAACTGGGGGTGTCTCCCTGCAGCCTATGGACAGGGCCAGGCATCTGGGTGTGGTCCTGGACTCAGCCCTCTCCCTGGAAGCCCAGGTGATGGCTGCTTCCAGGGCCGCTTTTATCCATCTCCGCAGAATCGCCCAGATCCACCAGTACCTCGATGAGTCATCCCTGAGGACAGTAGTGCAGGCCCTAGTGATCTCGAGGATCGACTACTGCAATGCCCTCTACATGGGGTTGCCCTTGACCCTGGTCCGGAGGTTACAACAGGTGCAGAATGCAGCGGCCAGGCTGGTGGTGGGTGCTCGTAGATTCGAGCACATCACCCCAGTTCTGGCTCGCTTGCACGGGCTTCCCGTTGTCCTGCGGATTAGGTTCAAGGTCCTGGTTTTGACTTTCAAAGCCCTCCATGGCCTGGGATCAGAGTATCTGGTGGAGCGTATCTCTCAAAGATCAACTGGGGCCAGACCCACGAGATTGGCGCAGGGGTGATAGCTGTGGGTGGCCACACCCAGAGAGGCGTGGAAATCGTGTACGTGTGACCGCACCTTCTCTGTCGTGGGCCCCATGCTTTTGAACCATCTACCCAGTGAGCTGCACCTGACAGAGTCCCTGCCCGCCTTTAAAAAGGCCCTGAAGACTCATCTCTTCAGGGAGGTGTTTGGTGACCTTTCCTCTTAGATTTTTTTTTCCTTTGCCTGCGTTTTCTGTTTGGTTAATGCCCGCCATCTTGTTCCCTTCTCCTTTGTGTTGTGCTTGCTTGTTTTTCCTGTTTTTATTGTAAGCCACCCAGAGTTCCCTTCTGGGAAGATGGGTGGGGTATAAGATTAACAAACAAACAAATAAATAAATAAATATTTTGTTTGTGTTGGGCTGACGTTGATCTCACTAGTCTCTGTAAAGTATCCAACTGGAACATATTCAGTTGAAATAAACTTCTTTCTCAATACACATTCTGGTAGGTATACCATTATTCTTTGAGTCCTCCAGCAGACCACAATAGGGATCTGGGTTACCATCACGAAGAGAAAAGAGGTAGCACTTTCATTATGAATGGTAAAAACGGTTGAATAAATGACATGAAACACCTTTGGTTAACCCGCTTGCAACTCTTCTGGGTTGGCATAGAAATCCCACAGGGAGAATGGCCTGAACAGGAAGATCTTATTGAAACATCTTCTGAAGACAGACAAAAAATTCTACAAAGTGGAGGGAACATATTTTCAGGCAGAATAAAAAGCTAAGGCACATCATAGTTGGATACAACCTTCACTGAAAACTTTTTTTACACTAGATGTGAACTGCTGCAATGTAGCATATAGTTTGTCAAACTAGGATTTATGAGTCTTGAGTTCAAATCCCCAGTCAGGCCATAAAGCTCCCTGAGAGGTGGCACTAGTAAATTATTCCTTGAATATCTCACACACTTTAAAAACCTCATTAGAGTCTGTGGCTATTCTGTTGTAAAACAGAAAAAAGCTGTGGTAAATGCTGTGGTAAAAATAACAAAAGTATGAAAAAAAGATTTCAGCTATATGATAAGAACTTGACAGCTTGGAACATTGAACCTTTTTACTTTGTTTTGCGTGTGTTCTTAATATAGTGTGTTTTTACCAGATGACACCAACAGATGTCAGAATCATATGGATACATATCTTAGCTATGGGTAATCACATCATTCATTTTAGCTACAACAGGCCAGGGTAAATACGTAATATGGTTCATGAGCTCAAAAAAATGAGGAACTGTCTTAGCAGATAGGTATTATCCATCAGCCTTCACATGCTATTTCTCTTTCTTTTGGTTAAAAACATTTCATCATCTATTTACCTTTATAAGATGGACCAAACTAATATTATTTAAGGCCTCACTTGCTCATCTTTGGAATTAACTACCTGCCCTGCAGTGTTCAGTGTTATGCTGAAAATCCTGCAGATGAATGGGTCTCCAAAAGGAGATCCCATTAAAATCCTGCAGGAACTAGCCAAAGCTGCAAATCTTTCTTCATTCCAGCTGAAAGCTGCCTCCTATAATGCAGTTGAGAGTCCATGCATGGCCTCACAAATAGAGATGGGCATGACTCAGCAAAATTTTTGTTTTCATTTTTGTTTTCCGTTTCCGTTACGCAATGAAAACGAAAACGAAAATTTTCCAGAAAACAAAACGAAAACGAAAACGAAACGAAAAATTTTGCCCTGTTTTTCATTTTTTTTATGGCAGACACATTCCAACGAAAAGAATGCTAACAAAAATGAAAAAATTTCATTTTTGTTTTGTTTTTTTTTCTGTTTCATTTCGCAACAAAAACGAAAATGAAAAATGCACAAAAAACCCCAAAAAAACGAAAACGAACAGAAACGGACCCCAAAACGACAAACGAAAAATGAAAAATTATTTTTTTGAGTCGTGCCCATCTCTACTCACAAAACCACAATAAAAAGTTCCTAACCAGAGCCAATGTTTTGAAGGCAAATTTAAGGCAGCACACAGCCTCCCATTCCTCCCTTAAGATAATTTTGCTTTTTGTTTTTTGTTAGAATGGTGGCTCTGGATTGAGGCAAGTTCCGGGGGTGGGGGGGTTTCCTTAGCCTGCGCACCTGGATTTTCAGTGCAAAAGCACCTGGACCACAAGGTTTACTAGCAGGGGCAAAATAGCCTATATAAACCTGCTAGCTCTGCAGCCTGATAACAGCTGAAGTTGGAGTAGAAAGTCGAAATAGAATGCTAAGAGTTTAAATGACTGTTAGGTGTAGACTTGAGGGCTGCTTTGCATTACTTAGAGTTATAGAGTTCAGGAGGATGCTGAACAGGTGGGCAGCACTCTTCTGAATATAATTCAGCAATTAATATGTCATCGGGATGGAAGTATGGAAATTCTAGACCATTACCTGCTTGCACTACATTCAGCCCCCTTGTCAGAGGCAAGGTTCAGCAGTCAACAATGGGCCTTTTCACACGACCCCTAAAATCCACGGCAAATGGCTCCCAGATCCGGAGCTTAAAATTGTTTCCCCACCAGCTCTGGAGTTTACAAAAAATTAAGTGTGACCACACCCACCTAAGCACGTCCCAGCATACTTTTCAAGTACCTGCTCTCGGGGGTGAAAAATTCCTGATGTGGATGTAAGGTAGTGAGTGCCGGCTCTCCTCGCTTCTGTTTGTTGTTGTTGTTGTCCCCGCCCCTTTATGAGATACTTGCTGCCGGGAGCAGAGGGAGATGGCAGAACGGAGGTGAGCGGCATTCTTTTCTTCCTTTTTTTCTCCCTCCCCTCACGCAGACAGCAGCCAGGAGTGCGGAGGGGGTGGGAACACAGGAACAGCGACAAACCCCCAAGATCTCTGGTCCGAATTTAAGTGGCCAGCGGATCTTAGGGGTCATGTGAAAAGAGCCAATAAGAGATGTATTACAAATAAAATTGTGCCCTGTTTTAACCCATATGAACTTGTGTCATCTCTTTATTCCAGGCTGGGTGGGCAAGGGCTCCTAACTTGCACCTAAGGTGTGATGACACCTCCCTTTTCAAACGTGTGATTGTGATGAAAATGTGAAGTGTAGGGAACCAACTTATTAATCTTCACAGGATCCACTTGGTAATGCTGCTACCTTTTAAAATCATCGCCTTATGAACTGGGACAGATTCAGATGTATAATATAAAAATAATAATGAAGTTTATTGACATTATACAATAATGTCTGAAGTTGGTATGTGTTGCCTTAAACATAAAATAGATTAATTCAACTCTTCAAGCCTCCCTGTCTTTAATAACCAGTAAATAGTAAAGCCCACACATCTAACCTGCCTGCCTGAACTCTAACAGAGCTGTGCTCTCTCTCTCTCAGCACTCACTCTCAACAACACTCAACTCTCAACTCTTAACTCTCACAGACCAAGCTCCACCCTTTTTATACCATACAATCCCCCGCCCTCCTGCTGGGATTGGCTGATAATTTACATATGTATTTCTCCTGAATCCAGGGTGTTGTCACATAAGGTCAAACTGTTTTGCTTTTGGCAACCCGCTCCACCAATGCTGGGAGTTGATCTTCATGTCCAAATATGTCAGGACCTCATAAGGTCCCTATTGATTGATTGATTGATTGATTGATTGATTGATTGATTGATTGATTGATTGATTGATTGATTGATTGATATACTCTGCCATCTGACTCAAGGGTCACTTTGAGCAATTTACAGAGAAAATCTGATTTTTCTGAATACCGAAACAAAATCAGTTGAGATTACTTAGATCTTGTGAACAGAAGTTCAGCATCATATTTTTATGAGATTTAAGCTATTTATACACACGTGAGCTATGTGTCTAATTTTGAAGACAACAAAAATGCATTTTGGACAACACTTTCCTTCTTTCCTATACAAATAATGTGTTAATTTCTTAGCAATCACGTGGATTGTTACAGTTGCTTATTTACAACAAATGAACTGGGTATTACCAATTTGTGAACAGATGTGGACTGTTTCTGCTCTGGAAGATAATTATGTCAATGATAAGTTACTTTGTCTTGATTACTCTTCCAAGAATAATTGTCTTTGCACAGAACTGCCTCTACAAGACTGGAAAACATGTTTTCTTATGGAATGTGTTCTTTTTCTTATGACAATCCAAGGAGGAATTCTACATATTGATGCCTGCTTGCATCAGGTATAACCAGTCATTATTTCAAAATATACATACTTTCTATTGTCAATCATTCACATGGTTAGTATAGAAGATACATCAAAATTATGTAGAGAATATTTGTAGGACATTCTCATCTGTCAGAGCTGGAGTTTTAGCAAACCTCCAACACTCACATAGCAGCTTTTTCATTTCTTGGAGGATTAAAAAAATTAAGTAGCAAAACATTTTCTTTCTGGAGCAGATTATAACGTTGTCACTCTGCAAGGACCTTGAAAATAATGCAGTAGTAATTAGAAGCCAAAGTAGCACTCCAACAATGGAAGCATTCAATAGAAAATTGTATAGCTATCTGGCAGATCTGCTTTGATTTGAATACCTGTATTGAGCAGGGCTTTGGACTTGATGGCCTTACAGGCCCTTTTCAACTCCATTATTTTATAATACTCCCAAACTGTGCACAGAGACAATACAGGAGCTGATTTAAACCCATACACCCAGTGCAATATCAAGTGAGTGGACCTTTCTCCCTGGCAATCAACATCAACTGTACAATTCACAGCTTCTGTGCATGTCAAGTCTTTCCATGGGGAAACTTTTCCTTTCTGAAAGGATGCTGTGATTTGTTCACAGCCTAGCTGACCATATGCTCTCATCTTCCAAAATACATCCTGACTTTTAAGATGCTAATAGGGAAAGAGACTGAGCTCCCATTTTAAGGTCTGAATCAAATATAACCCATGAATTGCAATGGCTTTGAATGTGTGACATACTACCCATGCATAGCAAGAAGCAAGGGAAAGGAAATCTTCTAGATTCATACATTCAAACAAAAAGACTCATTTTACATTTCTCACTGGCAGAAATTACATCTTACCAAAGAAATTTATATGTTAGCGCCACTTCCCATGTGTCGCAAAAGTGAGTGCTAACATTTCAGAAATGCACCTGACTGGAACCTATAGTGTTTAAATATACTTCCATCAATACAATTGTCACAAACATACTTCAGACAATATCG
This sequence comes from Phrynocephalus versicolor, assembly GCA_023846285.1. Lineage (NCBI taxonomy): Eukaryota > Metazoa > Chordata > Lepidosauria > Squamata > Agamidae > Phrynocephalus > Phrynocephalus versicolor. Next base: position 16,699,887 of record JAHTLZ010000348.1, read on the forward strand.
GATTTTGGAAAAGAAGAATGCATGCTTCAGTGTGCATGAATTTATTGAAGAAGGGAACTTCTTCCACTCCCAGCAGCAAAGTATGAAAACAGGAAGCAGAATTTGGTGGGGAATTCAGACACTCAGTAAAAAAGAGACTAATTTTCACATTACTATAACTAACCCTCTACGGATGCATTTAAAGTTGCTCCAGACATGGCTTGAATTCACAGAATTCACAGCGTTTCAGCAAAGACAAAAAAGAAGGTTTTTTAATGAACAGAAAGCTGATTTTGATATGTTGCTATTAGGTGGTGAAGGTAAACATATTAAGAAAATGTATAAATATATGCTGGAATTTAAGACTGCAGATGAAATTGTGAAAGACTATGATTAAAGTGCCCTTAGTGCTAATATGAAAAGCCAGTGAGAGAAAGGGGTGTCAGGAAGAGACAGAGCCAACAAGGAGAGATTACCCCTGGGTGAAACACAGTTCTTGAGAGAATACATCTTGCACAGATCTGCTTGAATGCATGCAGATATCTTGAGAAACAGAACAATGATTAGGGTCTTTGAGTGCCTTTCACTAAAGTGGTGGTCACTGAAAATTTTTGATTTATCAGACATCTGTCTTTTTGCCAAACTATTGCACATCAAGTTCCCTGAAGACATAATACATGTGAGGAGACTGATTAAGACAGTACCTAGAAGCAGAAAGATGCAGAATTATACAAGGTCAGCTATAAATATGGTAACATTGCCAACGTGCATTTTCCCCTTATACTGGATGATGTCTTATTTGGTTTCCATTGCATTTTGTCATGGTTACTATATTTGTTTCTTGTTTTCTAAAAAATATCCTTATGGACAATTCACAAAAGTAGGTTTCCTCCTGCTTTATTCAAACTGTAATTGCCTTTCAACTACAAATAGTTTATTATTTGTCTATTTGTTACATAAGCCTTCAAAGTGCTGTTAAGGAAAAGCAACTTTTCCTTGTCAGAGATGGGGGACAAAGGGAAAAATACTTTGAAAATCTCTCCCTTTTTCCTTTTTCATACCACTGTGGCAAGATCAGCAATGGAAAGGTGCCGTCAGAGACACCTTTGTCCCACAGTTTGGGGACAAGCTGGTGCCCTTCCCCATTTCCCTGCAACTACATGACATATATGCCATCCCAAACCAGCCCAACCCTGATCAATGCTCACCAGTACCTTTTTGGATCCCAATCAGGGGGCTACTCTGTTAGGATTTATCTGTTTTGGTTTAATCCCATTGCATGTGATGTGTGATCACTGGGATCAAAGCTAACTGGCTGCCTGTTGGTCCCTATGCTGAAGCAAATGGAAAAGGAGACGAAGCTTTCCATTTCTTTTAAAGTGTTGCCAGTGCATCAGAAATGCTTTGAAAGGTTTCAACCTCTTTGTTGGTTAGCAACAATTTAAAAGAAATGGAAAACTTTCTGTTCTTTCACCTCTGCCCATAAGTGGAAAGAAAGCTTCCAGTTTCTCAAAACTGTTCAGCTGCTTAGGTAAAGCACATGTGACGAGACAAGAGGGGGTTGTTTTCTTTTCCCTTCAAAGGGAAATAAGATTGGTCTATGTAGTGCTGAATAGAGTCACCTGAGGTGCAATATACTTGATCACTGCATGAGGATGCATGGATCTTGCCAAATGATCTACTGCAGTGTTTCTCAACCTGTGGGTCCCAGATGTTCCTGGACTGCAACTCCCAGAAGTCTTCATCACTAGCTGAGCTGGCCAGGATTTCTGGGAGTTGCAGTCCAGGAACATCTGGGGACCCACAGGTTGAGAACCACTGATCTACTGCAATGCACAATGACCCTGCTTAGCATGATCTATACTGATCCACAGGCCCTCAATGATTATTTTCCCCTTTCTTCTTTCAGTATCTGATAGTCATTGCAGAGTGCTATCTGGGCCACATGGAGTAAACAGTTCTTCTAAGGTAGAACATCCAAATTTTATTACGCAACTGTCAGGTTTTGTTTTTTTGGTGGCTTTGATGGCAATCAGCATCTTCTCCAAAACATGTGAGGACAAGGCATGACAAAAGAAAGCACCAAAGTAATTATTAAAATGGCTAGTTTGCTTTAGTGATTTTAACAGAAAGGCATTGTTATTTAATTTAAAAGTTTTGCAACACTGATGATGTGAGCTCAAAAGAAAGAGTGCATTCCAATTAATTCTACTTAGGATATTGATTCCCCTCCCCCATTTTTAAATCAGGTCATTGCTCAGATTAAGCAAAAATGGATAAACTACTGATTCTTTCATTGTTTGGTTAATAGGCAATATATGCCAGAAGATAGTTGCTTACAAAATGGTAATTAATATTCTACATTCAGTGAGTAATATACTTTTCAAGAATGAATAATTTTTTTTATTCTTGATAGGAAATAATAGTTCTTTGGTGCCATTTGTTTTGGGATGAAAGAGAGGCAAGGGGATGATCAAACATCTCCTTGCCATATTTTCAAATATGGCATCACAATAAAAAGTTGAGTGTTATAAAATATAGGTTTTTTTCATGCCTAGATACTGATGGAATATGAATAAATGGGGGAAAGAATTAGATAGTATTTCTATGCTCCACCACAGAATCACAGATTATAAACTCAGATGCACACAGGTTCTTTCCATTATGACAAAAACATGTTATCACATAGCAAGATCTACATCTTTAACATCTTTAATTACAAAAGTTAACCCGTGGCTAAAATAACTATCAATTTCACTCCCCTCCCCCCAATACTGAGAATGTTGTAGTCATTTTCCAAGACATATTTAAACTATGGCTGGTCTCTACACTGTTGATCCTATGGCCAGTTTTGGGGGAAAGTTATCGCCTCACACTAACAAGAGTTCAATATTTTATTATACCATTTTCTTACTAAAGCTAATATTTGATGTGCTAGCTGAAATCCTATACCTCTTAAGGTACCTCTTAAGATGAATGTACCCTAAGATGAAAAACTTGCAAGATGACTAAAATTCCAGGGAATAGGGTAGCCTCGCAATTCCCTATGGGATGCCTGGCAAGTCAAAAATCCGTTCCACATTTTGAAGCAACTTACCCAGGATGCATTGTTTTGCACTGGTTTTTGGACTTTTAGAACTTTGAAAGGTAGGGAGATGAGGTTTTCTTGCTTTCTTTTGTGTTTTTACATTGTTTTCCATTGCACTTTTGGTGGGAACAACCTGGGGTTTCTCTTGGAGCTTGCTTTTCATCATCTTTGCTTTTTATATTGCACTTCTGGCAGGGACGACCTGGGGTTTGTCTTGGTGTTTGCTTTTGTCCATGTTTGCATTGCACTTGGGGGGTTTTTTGTGGGGGGAGTTTCTGGCTCTGCATGCCCTTAAAGTGTACTTTATGAAGAGGTCTGGATAAAAGAAATGGGTTGGGTTTTTTTGGGGGGGGGGCTTTTCCCCAACATGTGAAACATATTAATCAGTTTCCCATTCATTCCTATGGGAAAACACATTTTGCAAGATGAATTTTCTGTAAAATGAATTGCCCCATAGAATGAATTAAATTCGTCTTATGAGACACCAATGTAGTAAGGTGCAAATAGTGTACGTCCCTTGAATCATTGGGGATTTGATGAGTCACTTTCTACTGATTCAAAAGGCCTACTCTAGTTACAATTTATTACTGGATTTCAGCCATTGAGACACTGTAGATAGTTTGTAGATGCTTTGGTTGTGGGTTGTTTATTATTATTATTATTATTATTATTATTATTATTATTATTATTATTATTATTATTATTATTATTATTATTATTATTATTATTA
>JAHTLZ010000348.1:16703693-16757945 GCA_023846285.1 Phrynocephalus versicolor
CATTGATAGTTCTCCATGAACTTGTCTAATCCTTTCTTGAAGCTGTCAAGCCTGACACCTGTCACCACTTCTTCTGGCAGGGAGTTCCACAGACCAGTGATCCTCTGGCTGAAAAAAGGACTTTCTCTTATTTCTTTGAGATCTAGGACCCAAATGTTTCATGGAGTGTCCCCTAGTTCTAGTGTTGTGTGATAGGGAAAACAGTTTTTCCTTATCTGTTTTGTCCACACCATGTATGATTTTATAAACTTCAATCAGGTCACCTCTTAGACACTGTCATTCAAGAGTGAAGAGGCCCAGCCGTTGCAGCCTCAGATGGTAAAGAAGGTGTTCCAGTTCCCTAATCATTCTGGTTGGCACTTTTTCCATTTCCATAATATCCTTCTGGAGGTATGGCAACCACAACTGTGCACAATACACCAGATGGGGTCTCAGATTAAGAGGCAAAATGACACTTGCTGACTGATTTTCTATACCCTTCCTAATGATCCTTAGCATTGAGTTTGCTTTTTCACTGCTGCATTACACTGGGTTGACACCTTCATTGAGCTGTCCACCAGGACACCAAGGTCTCTTTCCTGGTTTGTTGCAGAGAGTTCAGACCCCATCAGTTTATAAATGTAATTGGAGCTTTTTGCCCTAACGTGCATCACTCTGCATTTACTAATGTTGAAGCTCATTTGCCACTGGTTTGCCCACTCCCCCTGTGTCAAGAAATCCCTCTGGGGCTCCTCACAATCTCTCTCAGTTTTTACTACCCTGTATAATTTAGTGTCATCGACAAATTTGGCTACCCTGCTATTTACTCCTACTTCTAGATCATTGATGAAGAGGTTGAAAAGCAGAGGCCCCAGTAGAGAACCTTGGGGGACCCCACACTTTACCTCTCTCCACTTGGAGAAGTGTCCATTTAGTGCTACCCTCTGTTTCCTGTCATGTTTGCCCACTCCATCAGTGTCAAGAGATCCTCTGGAGCTCCTCACTATCCCTCTCAGTTTATACTACCCTGTATAATTTAAGTTGTCAGCAATTTGGCTACCTTGCTATTTACTCCTACTTCTAAATCATTTATGAAGGGGTTGAAAAAGTGTGACAACACTCGTATACAATTAGGTTTTGTTCCACCTGTAAAACTAATAGATTTATTTTAGTGTGGGCCTTCATGGATGCACTGATACATAGAATACAAAAGCTACAGATTTTTACATAGCATATATAAGGCTGAGGAGGTGAGGACCAAATGACATGGGATAAAAAGATGACAAATCAGTTGGTAACAATGGCAGTGATCTTTTCAAGAATATCCCAGCTGCACTTTCACTAATGAGTGAATGAGATGCATCTTTAAGGCAAAACACCGTGGTTAGGCATTTGCCATCTAGTGTTCAAGCAATAAGTTATGTCAGAAAAGAGCTGCTTCTCCTGAAACCAGGTTTGCCAAAGAAAACAGGCTGGAGGATTTTATTTTTGTTTTTACTAGATACTACATGGTACTGAAAATTGGCTTATTAATATATTATGTTAGCTGGGAAGCCCTGGTTTCTGTTTAAATATTTAGTTGCAGATTGGAATTTATGAATAGAAATTGTGCTAATGTGTATTCCTATATATTAGCCAGTTTTTATATAAACTGGAAAAAGCAAAAAAATATGCTGATGCTATACCAACCCATAGTGCTTAAGCACTCTTTGGGCAGTTTACAATTTTATTATGCAGGCTATGTACTGCCCCCTGCCCCCCAGCAACCTGGGTACTTGATTTTACTGGCCTCAGAATCAAAAGCTGAGTCAACTGTGAGCTGGCTACCTAGGACTGAACCCTGGGTCGTGAGCACAGTTTTGGCTACAGTACAGCAGTTTCACCACTGTAACACATAACATGTATAGGTTACCATGACCCTTCAGATGTTACTAGGACTGCAGCTCCTAAGATCCTTCATCACTAGCTGTACTGACTATAGCTACTAGAGATGGGCACGAAATGAACAATTTTTCATTTCCGTTTTCATTTTTTCATTTCGTTATGCAATGAAATGACAAATGAATTTTGTCTCCAAAATGAAACGAAACAAACAGAAACACTGGAAATTTTGTAGTGCATTTTGTTTTCGTTACTGCAATACAGTGAACTGCTTTAAATGCTAAAAAAAAATCACAAAAATTGAAATAAATAGTAACGAAATGGTAACGAAACAAACGAAAACAAAAATGATTTTTTTGGAAAAATTCTCAAAAAACGGAAACGAACCAAAACAGACCCTCCAAACGACAAACGACAAACGAAACATCATTTTTTTGATTTGTGCCCATCTCTAATAGCTACTGAGAGTTTGAAGAATTCTAGGCAATGTGCTTAACCAAATTGAGGCTTTCTCAAGGAGAAATGAGAAACTGAATAGTTTTCTTAATTTGCCTACTTCTAAGTTATATAGAGAGCCTCCACTGATAGACTGATATGACAAATGGTCACAATTAAAACACATGGCATGTGTAACAACAACCAGCACATATATGAGCTCATGGCAATGGAGCTTATCAAGAGCTAATTAATACGAGCAAAATGTAAGTGCATATAACGTGTTGGCATCCAATTCCAGAGATACATATTTTAGAGGGCATTTTTTTTGAAGTTGGCCATGTGTGTTTATATAAACTGTTGCTGAAGTTTCATAACAATAGTTATGAAATAATCAAGCATGGAGTTGGCAGAGATGCAGTGGGGGACCTAATCTAACTCTATACACTGGGTCCAGAGATATGACAGTATTATACCCATTTGTTTAAATTTTTCATAATTTTATCCAAATGACTGTCTTTAGGCATTTTTGAGAACCGCACAGAAAATTTAAACTTCTGACCTAATTTGTGCAGTTTTACTTTTAAAAATTGCTAATATTTAAATATATCATTTTTATCTAATTCCCAATAGGTTTCCCAGTGGGTGTACCAAAAATATGTCCACAACCCAAAACATATTTTTAACTCTAGATTGCTGGGTTTAGCAATAATAAACACTATACTAACACTGGTATAGGCCTTTAAATCACAATATGGGAAAAAATATCATCAGTATTATTTTATTAGCAAGCTTAATTATGTATTTTCAAGTGGAGTGTCTCTTGTTTGAAAAACGTTTCCACCCATTTGTTTCAGGATTAAATGGCACTGGAAAATTGAAACATAAAATGCCTCTCTCTCCTTCCCCCCTCCTCCCCCCCCCCCCGGGAAGAACATGAAATCTCTGTTCCTTAATTAGGGTCCATCAATCAGGGAGTGAAAATTTTCCACATTCAGATATTGTACTATCTTCTAAGGTTTATGTATTATGTCAAAGCAGCGATTTAAAAGTGAACCGTATGTTTTGCATTTTATTATTAAATGTCAGTCGACCCGTACTGTGTGGTTTTGTTATTCATTGCTACACAGTAAGCTGCCTAGATGCCCTAAGCACACCCAATCTCTCCTGATTTCAGAAGCTAAGCAGGGTTGGCCCTGGTGAGTACTTGGATGGGAGACCACCAGGGAATATCAGGTGCTGTAGGCGCCTGGAGTAGGAACTGGCAAACTACTCCAGTATTCCTGCCAAGAAAACCCCATGGACATGGGGTCACAAAGAGTCAGTCATGACTGTAATGACACAACACACAGGCCCTATAAGGCCATCAAGTCCAACCCAATGCTCAATGCAGGAATCCAGATCAAAGTCGATCTGACAAATGGTTCCCTATTTTTCTCTTTAATACCTCCAGCTTTGGAGCACTCGCAACATAAAAATAATAGCTCTGACTAAACTACTGATCTAGGTAAAAAGTTATGATCCCACTGGAGAGCGGAAATGAAAGTTGCCTGAATGCAATGGTGGCTGCTTTGTGGGCAGTGAGCTTCTGGCTAGTCAATAATGGGCACCCCCTTTTGTATTTGAATAATGGTCCCCTATACCCCTTACCTCTCCAAATTGTGGGTGCTTCAAGGGGAGAGCTTGAGGAAGCTCCACTGCAATTTCCATGCAGCTAGCTGCCTGGGATCGCTATTTCCAAGCACATAACATTGCCGCCCAGAGACCTCTTGGTAGTGGGGCAGCTAAAAAATCTTATAAATAAATAAATAAATAAATAAATAAATAAATAAATAAATAAATAAATAAATAAATAAATAAATAAATAAGATTTTTTTCCTGTGGACACCCCCTTTGAAGTTGACTAATCTGACCCCCGATCCCAAAATCCCTCCATATTCACAGGTCTTAAAGGGGAGAGTCCAAGGAAGGCACCCACCAAATTTGGTTCCTCTAAGACCTAGGGGATGCATTTTACAGAGAAACAAATTGGTTAATTTTAAATGGAAAAAAACTGCTGGTTCATTTAAATGAAAAAACTGCTGGTTTGTTTAGTTATTAACGAACTGCTATTTTCCCATTTCATTTCGTTTCGTTTTGTTTGGTTATGTAGCAAACCGACAAATCAGTGATTCATTTATTTTTTTGGTACCCATCCCTAGTTGAAACTCGTTTCTCATTTAGAGATTGACATTCTTCTTTCATGGTTTCTATCCATTTCTAACTCGCAGAAACAGTTAACTTACTGATTACTTTCCAATTTGCTGGTTCCTTTATTGTCTGAAAATTTTCACAGAATTCATTTCTTTTGGGGATTTACCTTTGTTCCATCGATCTGATTTTCTTACAGTGGTGGCTGTTTCTGTTTCCTTTAGTCCACTTACTGCTTTCCCTTCTTTTCTTGTAACCGTTCAAGGAGATGGGCCTGCTGAGCAACCAGTGGTCTCTCCAGGTAACCAATCAACCAATTCTTGTGAAACAGTTTCTGTGTTCTGTAGATCAGTTGCCACTGTAGATTCAGTTATCTCTTGCCTTGTACTTCTATGATCTACATATAAAACATTCAAACATTTAACTTCAAAAGCTTCAGGATTCAAAGTTCTCTATCTTTTTCCTCTAGGGGGTACCCAACAATAATTCCAGTTTTAGCATGAAGGTCAAGTTTCTGTCTTCTTTTTTGAGATACACAACTATGCTTTAGCACCGAAAGCTTTTATGTATTTTCAACCATAATTCAAAAGTTCATTTACCTGTCATTCTACTAGGAACATGTGTAAATAGGCTGCTGTATGTAAATAAGTTGCCGTAACTACCGGTTCACTCCAAAGAGTATTGGGTAATTGAGCTTGCACTAAGATATTGTAGATCTAGACATCTCCAGTAATGTGTGGTTCAGTTTTTCGAAACATCCATTTTATTTTGGAGACAAGGGTAAAGAAACTTTCTATATTCCTGTTCCGAAAATCTTTTAAAAACTACAGTACAATATTCTCCACCCATCAGTAAGTAGTCTTAGGAGTGCTTTGGCAAGTCAGTTCTTAATTGAAGCTGCATAGCATTTGACATTTCAAGAGTCTCATCCTTACTTTTCAAGTTTAAAAAAAAATCAGTGAATGTAAGAAACAAATCTCTTTTCCATGCAGATAATGGCATGGGACACACTAAAATGGGTAGACCACTTCCAGGAGCTCTTTATTCTCTGTATTAGGTAGTCCTAAATAACTAGGAGACATTCTCTTTGCTTTTATACAAATTTCACATCTTTCTTTTGCCTTATCACATTTAGCAGCATTAATTCCACATTCTATCAATAATTTTTCTATACTCTGCAATAGACATGGGCACGACTTGGCGAAATCCTCGTTTCCGTTTCCGTTCCTCATTTCCGTTACATAACGGAACAAAGAACGACAATTACTCTGCCAGAACTCGAACTCGAACTGACTAAAGAAAAATTGGGTCTGATTTGTCGTGGTCGTTCCTGGCATTGCAGCGATCGCGCGATGCCAAGCGGCACAGAAAAAAAGTTTTTTTTAAAAAAAAAAACCGATTCCCGGCCAAAAAAGCAGGCGAAAATATGCCTGCCTGAGTGAGGGCACCTACCAGAGGGGTGGTTTCTGGGGGGCCCCTCCCCCCTCCTCTCCTGGGCTGTGCATCCTCGTTGTCTCACCAACTCGCCAAGAGGCGGCACAGAAAAAAAGTTTTAAAAATAAAAAAACCCCAATTCCCGGCCAAAAAAGCAGGCGAAAATATGCCTGCCTGAAGAGGGGTGGTTTCTGGGGGAGGGTCCCCGGCCTCCCCCCCTCTCCTGTCCTGGGCTGTTATGGTGGGGGGCATCCTTGTCGTCTCGCCGCCAACTCGCCAAGCAGCAGCACAGAAAAAAAGTTTTAAAATTTTTTTAAAAAACTGATTCCCGGCGAAAAAAGCAGGCGAAAATATGCCTGCCTGAGTGAGGGCACCTACCAGGGGGTGGTTTCTGGGGGGGGGGGTCCCCCCTCTCCTCTCCTGGGCTGCGCATCCTCGTCGTCTCGCCAACTTGCCATGCCATGCGGTGCGGGCGGGGGATCCAAAATGGAGCAACCGCAATATTTATTTTGAAATTGTGGTGGTCCAAAAACACACCAAAGCACCACAGAAACGTGTGAAAATGGCTATTTTAAAACTGCCTGAATTTTTACAGTAGCAGCAGTGGGTTTTTCTTGCAACAAAACATCTCCATTGATTTTATTTTATTTTATTTTTATTTTTATTTTTTACACCTGCGCAATGATGGGCTGGCCATGGGAATGGACCATGCAAATTTTTGGAGCCATTCCACCAATTGCATGGCCACTTGACCAGGTTTTGATCGAGACTTCTGGGATGTGCCAGTCGGGCATAAAAAGCCCACTAACCCTAGCCCGAACCCAAACCCTAACCCTAAGTCTAATCCATACGCCAGTGCACTGTCCTTCTTAGTGGGTCAGAGAGGCACCCAGAGGTGCACCCCACAAACTCACCCTAACCTTACCCGTAACCCTAAGCCTAGCCCTTGCGCTAACCCTAACCCTAAGCCAAATCTGTACTCGCATTGCACTACACACGCAAGTACAGTTCCCTTCTTAGTGGACCACAGAGCACCCAGACTGGGGGAGCCTTCCCCCAGTGTGCACTGTGACACTGCACTATACCAGCAGTGGGCCTGTGGTCAACAGAGAGGCACCCAAAAGAGAGGTGCCTCTGCCACTCAACTTGGTATGCATATCCAATTGGCTATGCATGCCATTTTGTAGCGGGCCAGAGGAGGCACCCACCCAGAGAGGTGCCTCCAGGAGCCCGCTTTCCCTTCATAGTGGGCCAGAAGAGGCACCCACCCCAGAGAGGTGCCTCCAGGAGCCCACTCCCCCCCAAACCAGTACTAACGACAGATGAAAAAATGACAAACGAAACGACAAATTTTTGAGAAATTTTGAACAAACGGAAACGAGCCAAAACGGGCCAGCTCCGACACACGACAACTCGAAAACATCATTTTCCCTGGTCGTGCCCATCTCTACTCTGCATGTTTCTTTGTGCCTACTTCACATTCCATAAAGCAAAACAGGTTATCACAAATGTCTTGCTTAACTAACTTGCAGGCCTTCCTTCATCCATTGAAGAACTGAAATTTTCACTAACACCAACAATATGATGTAACCCATACTTTTCATTGATTTTGAGTGCAAGACCAGTTCTGTCATTGAAAATATTTCTTGTATTACAGTATAAACATTCCTTACAGTATTCTATTATCAAGTGGATCATTTGAAGCTTCAAGGTTAAAAGCAGCATTTGATAAAGTTAGGTTCACCACCTCATTTTAAGAAGTGAGAATGCTTAAAGGCACTGTTCCAGTTCTGACCACATTTAATCTAGTAATTTCTTTGGTAAATTCTCTGTATCAAGTTCACTAAAACATTCTTGGAATCAACAAATATGAATCAACTCACCAAGAAGAAAATATCTTTTATCATTCATACATTGATATATGTTTGAAATACAGTGGACCCTTGTATAACAAATGGTTCATTTAACAGAAAATCCACTTATAAAAAAAAGTCCATAGTGGCAGTTCACTTTTTGTGGTGAGCTGCTGAGAATGGAAACCTGTGTAATGGGAGAGTGGGGGGGGGGGGACGACAAACCAAGGAGGATGTCCTGTAGGCCAGGAGATTTTGTGCAACTTGGTGGTGCTGGATGGAGGAAGAGGGGTCCTCCGTGGCTGCCGACAAACTTGCCCACGCTATTGTCATCGACACACATGGCTTGTCAGGTGGAGTCACCATGGCTGACTTCCCTGGCCACCCCTCCTTCAAACGCCCACTTGCCATCCACTTGCTGGTGGAAGGAGCAGAGGCAGAGGCAGATCTAGGTAGCAGTGGGCCAGTGGGGCTTCAGACGGGGCTGGGCCTGCCCGTGGCATGGCCCCTCATGGTGAGAAGTGCTGCTCTCCAACCTGCTGTGTTTTGCACATGCTCAAGCAGGAGTGATTCAGTGGCAGTGTGTGCTCGGAGCAGGTGGCAGCCAATGGCGGGGAAGGCGGTGAAAGCAGGATGAGCAGCATCAGGGTGGTGGGAAGTGTGATGCTGGCCATGATGCTGCTGCCCAGCCTTGGGGTAGCTTTGAAGGTCCCTTGCCAGAATTTCTCAAACAGCTGCTTCTCGTCCCCTTCAATGCTGCCCATGTCCAGTCCACTTCACAAAGAGCAGGCTGGTCTCCTGGGGGGTTAACCAGGTGGGTGCCTGCCAATGTCCTGAGAGGGCAAGGGGGTTGAGGTGGGAGGGCAGGAGGGGAAGGGGAAGGGTGAGCCAAGATGAGGTGCTGACACAAAAGGGATTTAATTGAGACTGGGAGGAGCCGAGCGTACACGCAACACTGTCAGCTGCCAGCCTGTACAACCCCCTTAGTTGGGATTGTGGGAGGCAGAGGGGCAGGGGGATTATCCAAATTAAACAGCTCAGCCCTTCCCGCTTCGGTGCACATGCATGTGGACCCTTATGTTTGTTCATGTGCATTACAACTCTCTCCTCCCATCCCGGCCAGTGCCAGTGAGATGTTGACAGCTATGGTGGGGGGACTGACATTGGCAGGCACACGTGGGAAAGAAGAGGGCTTTGGGTGCCAGGCACTTGCCTGGCCTGCTGCTGCCCTGTCATGAGGATGCCTGTCTGCAGCCAGCGCTTTGGCCTCAAAAGAGTGTGCAGGCGGCAGTGGCAGCTGGGGAGCCTTTTTGCAGTTGGGGAAGGCAGTGCCAAGAGGCAGGGTCTATCACGGACTGGGCAGGTGGCTGTTGAACTCCCTGGTTGGCCGTGCCGTTCCCTCCCAAGGTGGCCCCAGGGAATGCAGGCTCAGGTGACTTCCTTCAGATCTCAGTGGGTGAAAGGAGGGGCTGCTGGGCCATTGATGTGTGCCTGCACCCCCACCCACTGGCTTGGTCAAGAAGTGTCCGCATTGGGGCTCTGTGGCGGATGTTGGAAAATTTTCCTTTTCAAATCCAAAACTTAACAGGTATCCGGAGAGGGCTGAGTATGCGTGGCAGCCTGGCCTGGCCCTCCTCCTCCTCCTCCTCCTCCTCTGTCGCTGTGGTTGCTGCCATGGCCACAAGGCTGCCCAGCCAGGTCAAAGAGGGTCAAGTGCATGTGCCAGTCTACTTAAAGGAACACACATGCATATACTTCACAAAATGTATCCTAATGTGAGCTTTCTCTTTCTTTCTCTGTCATTTTTCTATGCATTGGAACAGATTAATCTGTTTTCAATGCATTCCTATAGGAAATTGCAATTTGTACAAAGGGAAATTTAAGTTTAAACTTTAATTACCATCAACAGAAAATCCTATACTAGTGGGGTATATTATCTCTTTAGAATTTCTCACCAGAGAAATCATGCAAATAATGGGGAGATCTCTCCTATACCACCTAAACTATTAAGGCGTATCTACACTCTACAGGTACAGGAGTTTGATTCCACTATATCCATCATGTCTCCATTCTATAAGACTGGTTCTGAACCTTTGGTAACCCAGATGGTTTTGGAATGCAGCTCTGCATATCCCAGGAAGCCCAGCTGGTGATGAAGGCTTCTTGGGGAGCCACTGGTACAGAATAATGAGATGAGTACTTGGTAAAGGTAACACAATTCTCAGCCAGAGATCTCGAGCTCTCACCTTTGATCTTCAGCCAAGAATTTTAAGAATTTTACCAAACTACAGGTCATGACATTCTAAAGAGTGGAACTGTGATTGTTCAAGAGTAAACAGACTTATTTAATAATGTAGACGTATCTTTGCTTTTTCAATCAATGGAAAATACTCTGCACAGATGAGTCAGAGATCAAGGGATGTTGATAGGCTGCACAGATCAAAGTGAGATCATCTGAGGGTTTGTCTACATTGTGGAGGTTGCAACTCAATGGTTCTTCTTTTGGAACATATAAACAAGTATTTCCCATAAGTTCCAAAGCATTAACATTTATTTCTGGAAAAAACAAGAAACTCTAAACATTAACTTGAATGCCCAACCTCTCTCCCTTGCACAGTGGCATGAGGAAGGGAAATAGGCTTGTGGTTTGTGGGGTTTCACCTATCTCCATCTCCTTTCAGTCTCATACAGGACCATCAGTTTCTCCCATTTTATAACTTCAGGGGTTCTCTCCATCATATCCATTCCCAGCCTGGGGGTAAGACTTTACTCTCCCTTCTGCCCTCTACATCTCCTAGCTCAGGGCTGTCCAACTTTGAACAGGTCAAGGTCTACTTTTTTGGACCAAAGTACCTATGGGCTACTACACTAAAACCTCTACTTATGAATTTTATCCGTTCCGAGCACACACTCATAAGTAAAAATCTTTGTCAGTAGAGCAGCGGTTTTCCATAGGAATGCATTGAAAATAAGACAACGTATAGCATACTTGCACTGGTCATTTTTTATATGCATATAAAGCTTCAACATGTTATAAGGGATTCCTATTTCATTATCAGGAAGAAGTTTGTCTAAGCCAGGGCTGTCCAACTTTGAACAGGTTGAGGTGCTGATCATCTGGCCGGCGGGGGGGGGGGGGAAGCACAGTACCATGCCATGGCCCTTGACCTGCCCCGCTCGGCTGAGACAGTTGGCTGGCAGACCCAGAATTTTGCTGGTTCAGTGGCGGTCCTCGGGGTGGGGGAAGGATGGGTGGAGAACTTATCCCCTCACTTTTTTATTGATGGCTGGCGGACTACTTTTGAACCCTTTGCAGGATACTGGTAGTCCCCGCTCTACCTGTTGGGTAGGCCTGTCCTAGCTCTTTGACCCTCTTGCAGCCCTTTTTCCTTATATATTGCAGGGCTTCTCTGGATGTCCCTTCCCCCAATTTCCAACTGCTCTTCCCCCTCCTCCATACTTGGCTTCCCCCCTATAGTTAACTTCCATTTCTTCTCCCAGTGTTCTCTCCTCCTTAGTTGCCTTTGCTCCCTCCTTCTTGGTCTTTCCTTATGGGATGAGTTTCTTTTATAGAGTCAGTGTGTATTTCTCATTTCTCCAAAGGAAAGGAAGCCACTCTGGTTGGCACAGTTTCAGACTAACTTTTCTCCTAAAAGATCAACTAAGCCTCAAACAATGGCTGTAAGAAAGGAGCTTCTGGGAGGAGTTTGTCACACCCTTCTGGAAAAAGCTAACTGAAGAACCCTACATTCTGCCATCATTCTTTGGCCAGGAACAATGGCCATTGGGAGACTACACACTCTGCCTCCAAGAAAAAGTCTCGATGCAGAGGAAAGGTTAATCTGCCATATATATTAGTTGAAGAGGTAGTCCCCTGCATTTTATATTAAATACTGTCTGAGAAAAAATATTTCTCTTTTTCTTATGTGGTATAGCTTTTTATTAACTATACGTCTCCTATGACTCAGATCGAGGCTAATTGAAAGATCACATCAATCCATATGACCCTTCATAGCTTTTACGATCTCCTGAGGAGGCCCTTCTTTCAGTTCCACCACCTTCGCACCCTTGTTTGATTGGGACCGAAGAGAGAGTCTGCTCAGTGGTTGCTCCCAAGCTTTGGAAGGCACTTCCCCAAGACCCCAGGACACTCTCCCTCTTGTCCTCCTGATGCCAAGCCAAAACTTTCCTTTTCAGGCAGGCTTTTAAGTGGTCATTTATTTATTTATTTATTTATTTATTTATTTATTTATTTATTTATTTATTTATTTATACAACTTATATGCCACCCACTACCCAAAGGTCTCTTGGCCTTAAAATTAAAATGAACAGTTAAAACAATTAAAACCTTAAAAGATCAGTGAACAATTAAAAACAATAAAAACATTTACTAGGGCCCAAATCTATTTTATGTCAGTTAAAAAACTTCTGAAGCTGGAAGGTCTTTACCTGGTACCGAAATGCCATCAGCGTTGGTGCCAGGGGGATCCCACTTGGGAGTGTGTCTCATTGCCTGGGGGCAGCTGCCTAAAAGGCCCAAACCTACAAGCCATCCCTTTCACCTCTTTCAGGAGGGTGTCCTGGCTAGATCTCATTTGCTGGATAGGTTCATACGGAAGGAGATGGTCCTTCAGGTATCTAGGTCCTAAGCCATTTTAGAAATACAATTCTTATTAAATTTTGAAGTTTTAAAATGCTTCTCAGTTTGTTTTTTATTCTTGGTTTTAATATTGTTATATTATATTTTTAATACAGTTTCTGTGATATTTTAAAGCTTAGTTTTAGCTGCCGTGAGTCATCTTGTATCTCCTATGAAAAATGCAGCATAACATTGACTACAACAATGGTTTTCAGAAAGCAAATCTAAAGCTAAGTATTGCCTTCTTTTGAACCTTGTCAGACTTCAATGCCGTAATCAAACTAATTTTTAATGTAATTGAAATTTACAAATGTGTAAATTGCATGGCATACTGATACATAAATACAGTGGTACTTTGGTTTATGAGCATAATTGGTTCCAGAAGCATGCTTGTAAACCAAAATACCTGTGATTTTGCTGCCACCACCATCTTGGGAGCCTGCCAGGAAACATCTGGGTGCAATTTCAAAGCAAGGCAAAATGTTTTGCGTCATACTCTTAAACCAAGATACTCGTAAACTGAGCTACCACTGTACACTGAGCTCCACATTTTATGTTTTAACAATTATCTGTAAAGCATCCAAATGATTATTTTGATTATGAACATGGCAATTATAATAAGGATGGTGATGATGTCTATATAGTGTTCAACTAGTACTTAGGACCAATTATGTTTTAGAGTGAACTACAGATGTTCTTAGCCTTTCAGAAGGTTGCAAATGACTAATATGTTAATTATATTAACAGCTGTCACACAGAGCAATTGAGGTGAAGGGTATGTTTTCTCAGCATTTGGGGCTTAACTCATTAAATTTTCATAAAACAGCATTTGAAAGTAAACAATTTTCTCCCCTCCAGGTACACTAATAAATAATTAGCATTACTGTGCAGAGATGTTTGGTCTTCAAAATGCACAAAAATGGTCATAACACTTAGGGGTTATTAACTTTCTTCCATTGTTTAAACATGCACACACAAAAGTATTTCTTAATAAGGAGGAAGCCATACGGCTTAAAGGCTGGAGTTCTGCTCAGGTGTTAATAAAAAAGAGAACTGTCAGCACTCACATATGGTGATGACCTTGAATTCCTTTTATTTAATTCCATTGTTGAGGGACATTTAATTCATTTGGTTGAGAATATGTGATGTATCATCTTAGCTACTAGAAATGAGCATGAAATGCCCAAATGGCGTTTTGTGCTCGTTACCCAGTGCTGTCATCTGGCGTGGGGAAGGCGGAGGCTGGTCGGGGGGGGGCTGCGATCCGTCTTCCGCATGGCAGAGACTGGATCACAGCCCCTTCTTTCTTGACTCCGCCCCGGAGCCTGACAGCCCACCGGTGGGCTGTCAGGCTGTGGGGTGGAGGGCAGCGAGAGGGGGCTCCAATCTCAGCTCTGCGGGGAGACCAGATCGCACAGCCCCTTCCTTCTCCACTGCAGAGCCTGATAGCCCAGTGGGCTGTCAGGCTGTGGGGTGGAGGACAGCGAGAGGGGGCTGAGATCCAGCTTGTGCATGCGGAGTCCAGATCGCAGGCCCCTCTCCGGCAGCGATCCGATCTCCGCAGTGGGGATGTGACAGCTGAGCCAGCTGTCACCCCCTCGCTGCAGAGATCGGAGATTGAGATAGCCCCAGCCTCACCTCCGCAAGCGGAGGTGAGAACGGGGCTCTCACAATCCTCCCCTGCTGCTGGCGATGACAGCTGGGCTGTGATCGCCAGCAGGGAGGAAAGAACCGAACATAAACGAACTCATTTGTTCTGGTTCTGTTCAGTTCTTTCCTAAATTACACCATTCTCCGTTAGTCGTTCCACTACATAATGGAATGAATAATGGAGAACGGTAACGAAAAAATGGTCGTTTTGTGCCCATCTCTATTAGCTACCTATATTGCCTGCATTTCTCAACTCAATAGAAAACATGCCCACCGTCTGCAATATTTATTTTATTTATTTAGTTATTGGATTTTTATGCTACCAATATGGCAGTGAGGCCACTCTGTGTGAAGTGGCCTCACTGCTGAAAATGAGTCCTGCCTGATACCAAAGGATGCCTTTGTTTAGTTTTCCATGTTCATCAGCCATTTCATTTTTTAATTCCATTTAGATGGGAAAACTTTCAGCCACTGATGAGGTTACCAGGCCTGCACGGCTTCACAAATTGTTTGGGTCATCATCTTGATTAAATAGTGCTGATTTATATTGCTCCAAATAGCATTTTTGTTGGTTGGTTGGTTGAATATTATCCATGAGAGGCTGAAACCAGCATCTCCTTTCCCCTTTTGTGGAAACATCCTTTGGAACTGATCACAATGAAATTCTGTAATCTCAGCAACTGGGTGGCACACTAGGTCTCCAAGAGGCAGCTGATCATGACTATATTTCCAGTGGAAGGTGCAAATTGTGTCAGGGCTCCAGAATTGTACTTGGAAGAGGTCATATGGGTCTTTGTAGAGTAAATGGTTCACAGCCTTGATGCTCCAGATTAGACATGGGCACAACTCAGCAAAATTTTCGTTTTGTTTTTGTTTTTTTATTTCGTTACGCAACAAAAACGAAAACAAAAATTTTTCAAAACGGAAATGGAAACGGAAACGGAAACGAAAAATTTTGCTGTGTTTTTCATTTTCGTTGCGGCAAATACATTGAACTGAAAAGAATGCTAATGAAACAGAAATTTTTCATTTTCGTTTTCCTTTTTTTATTTCATTATGCAACAAAAACGAAAACGAAAAATCTGCAAAAAAACCAATGAAAACAAAAACAAACCGAAATGGACCCCTCAATGACCAAACAACAACGAAACACCATTTTTTGAGTCGTGCCCATCTCTACTCCAGATGGTGATAGACTGCAAAGAGGAGAAGCCATGAGGTATACCAGACTGTCCCTGGGTACCCTGAGAAAAATGGCATAGTAAACCTGTGTATTCTCTACCTGGAAAACCCAGGAAAAAGTCAGCATAAGTCAAGATTAATTTATACACACATTAGGATGTAAGGCAAGTGAACTATTAAGGGAGTGGATTTACCAGCTCTACACCCCCCAGTGTGTTTCCATGGCTAAGCAGGGATTTGAACCATGGCCTCCTGAGTTTTAGTCTATCACCCTAGAATATTCACAATTTAAAAGTAATTCATCCACCTGAAAAGTGGATGAATTCACCGGAAAAGTTGTAAAAATTAAGGAAAATGCAACTGATAGATCTACCCATATCCTTCGTGAGTCACCAAGTCTCCAAAAGGTATTATAAAGATGGACAGCATGACCAAGGGTTAGAAGTAATATCACTATAAGATCTGGCAGTAGCTTACAGCATTAAGGCCTCTCAGCTATTATTAGGGCATATTGGTATTGTGGACATATTATAGGCAAAGCCATTTGGTTTTATTTTTCTGCCACAAGTATGATAATTCCTTTCAGCTCATGGTATTTCCTGTCTTCCTTTCAATACATTCAGAAACCTTTTGTTAGATTTGCATTGATGCATTACACAAGATGGATGTTTTTATCCACCCACTTGGTTAGAATAAGCATTTCACTGCAGCTTGTGTCTTAAAGTGTGAATGAAATAATTAAACCCTTTTATGATCTAATATCAGCCATTTGCTTATTAGATCTCCATGAAGACGAAAGCTGTTCCAAAACCTAAACATAATTATTTGGAATACAAAATAGAAACTCTCCAATTTTAGTAAAACAGCAATTTCATGTGCTCGGTGCTAAATGCTGATGTTAAGATAATTACTTCATAAATATTTATCTGTGGGAAATATCCATTTAAAAAATAGCAAGGTGGATTTAGTACTCGCTATCAGGATTTTTAGTGGCTCATTGAAAAATGAAGAGAAATAAAATAGAAAACATCTACATTTTTCTTTAATAATTTCCAAATATAAACATTTGCTTTTCCGTACTATGTTATGAGCAGGGAAGTTATGCACGGTATGACAAATGCCTGAGGAGGGCAGTAAAACTCAGTGGTCCCAGCAATCACTGTCTGAGCTGGTTGCCTACATATGTAACCCCAAAATTATATATCTCATCTCTTTTTATAAAGACAGCATTGTTTTAATTTGCTGTTATATTTTCCACCAGTTTTATTTTGTGCTTTGATTCTTTCAATTTTGCTGAGGAAATCCCTTGATTTTTTTTAAATAAACTTTTATTGAGCAAACTGTACATTATTTATTTATTTATCTATTTATTTAAAAAATCCCAGTGTGTTGAGGATTAGCAGTAAAGATGGACTTGGGTAAAGATGAATGTTATTAATAATATTGGAACTGCAGAGCTGGAAGGCAACATTTGAAGTATATTTATTGCAAAAGCAATGGTTTCTATTGCTTTGACCTGTTGATAATCCAGGTTGCAAAAAGAAAGTACATCATTTTTGGTTCCCAAAAACCTAGCAGGCTATCTCTTTTTAGAATGTTTATGGTCCCAGGAAATTACATTTGCCGGGACTAAGCAATTCCCATGGCAAAAAGTTCCAAACAAAAAATAACTGTCTATTTTAGGTATTAGTTGCCAAAGAATCTGGGATATCAAGAGCCAGACCATTGCTGCAGGTTTTAATTCAACCTGTTCCCATCACTTTTATGGTCTGCTGTCCACTCCATGGCTAGGAGCCAATTATATGAAAAATCTCACTAACCCTCACCAGCATCAGGCTTTTATGCTCGCCAGACTGAAAATCTTTCCCTCAGCTATCCTCTCAGGTAGATACCATAGCACCCCATTGTAGAACAGACTATGCAAGCATTGTCTAAAGGAATCTGACTCATCCTCTCTTTTCTTCTTTCCTTCCCCACCCATTGCAAGCTTTGCCAACAAATTCTGTATCCAGTGATGTCTAACCTTTCTGGATCTCCAGAGAGTATCAAATCAGCACCCACTTCTGGAAATATCTACTAAACTGACAGACTCGGTGGCTCAATACTGGGCCAGAATGCTATATACCATTAATGAGGCCTATACTATATGACTAAAGCTGGTCATTAACCTGTTCTCTTGCAACTTCTTTGTTATCTATTATTTTTCTGTCCATCATTTGATGCTGTTGTGCTCATTTTAATTTATGTCATTAAAGGCTTCTTCAGCTTGAGCTTGACCTGATGAAAATTCTAGTTGAAAAATAAGAGTACAGTTTTGGTTCCTAGGCTAATGATTTCCCCCCAAAATATAGCCAGGTATATATTTTTAAATTGTTTATTTGCCTATGGAAAAAACAAACAAACAAACAAACAAAACAACCCCTCAAATAAATAAATAATGTTGGGACATTTTTTGTCCCAATCAGCTTTTTATTTATCTCAATGAATACTGGGGGCTTTTCTACAAATCTTTAGGTAACAATGTCCTGGAATACATACCTAGTGTATCAATTTGCTCGTGAATTCTGTAGTGAAACATGATTAAATGGAGCTAAATACTCCATCTGGTGAATACGGATTAAATAAATTGATGATTTCTTAAAGTACAGTATTTGCAGGCAAATAATATCTAATTATGGGCTGAAGATCAACATCAAAAAAACTAAGATCATGGCCTCCGGTCCCATCACCTCCTGGCAAATAGAAGGGGAAGAAATGGAGGCAATGACAGAGTTTATTTTCTTGGGCTCCTTGATCACTGCAGATGGCGACTGCAGCAACGAAATTAAAAGACACCTGCTTCTTAGGAGGAAAGCAATGGCAAACCTAGGTAGCATCCTGAAGAGCAGAGACATCACTTTGCCAACTAAGGTCAGGATAGTCAAAGCTATGGTTTTTCCAGTAGTGATGTATGGACGTGAGAGCTGGACTGTAAAGAAGGCTGATCGCTGCAGAATCGATGCTTTTGAGCTGTGGTGTTGGAGGAGAGTCTTGAGAGTCCCCTGGAATGCAAGGAGATCAAACCTATCCATCCTGAAAGAAATCAACCCCAAATGTTCATTGGAAGGACAGATTTTGAAGCTTAGGCTCCAGTACTTTGGCCACTTCATGAGGAGAGAGGAGTCCTTGGAAAAGTATCTGATTTTGGGAAAGATTGAAGGCAAAAGGAAAAGAGGACGGCAGAGAATGAGATGGTAGTATGGTGTCATCGATATAACCAATATGGATTTGACCAAACTCCGGGAGGCAATAGAAGATAGGAAGGCCTGGCGAGCTCTGGTCCATGGGGTGACAAAGAGTCAGACATGAAGAGTCAGCTTATTGAACATTAATGACTCATTCAGGGGTGATGATCTAACATTGGTTGTAGGTGGCTGGAATAAGATTTGGATTATTTCCTGCATTTTAGCCAGAAATGGGGTGGAATCTTTAGTCTCTGCTTATAATCGGTGGTGACTCCTATTGAGATATAATCACGCCCAAGTGTCTTCAGCCCATTATGTCAGCTGCTTGGTAGTTTAGGAATCCAAGGGCAATGTAAGTAACTGGCTTGACAGCCAGAGAACAATGAGTACAAACAGACCAGAGATCAGGATGGTCACAGGCAGTGTTAGTCAGACTCTCAATTTCTTTCCCCAAATCCCTTTAATTTTAATTTTCAAAAAAGAAAATGCTTAAAATTATTAATGGGGAAGACAAGTTTTTATAAGTTCCAATGACTGAAGTGGGAGGGACATTATTATACAGTACTTTTCTTAAGAGGTGACTACATGGGCTTTTAGTTCACAGCTTGGTCGGCTGCCGGAATGGTTGGCTCTGAAGAAGGTGATCAGATGACGTATTTGCTGGAGTGAAGCAGCCCATCCCCAGAGTGGTTCTGGAGCCAGTCAGGGATGTCTCCTTTTTTGGCTTGAGTAGGATCACTCTGGTTTGGTTCATTTCCAGCATGTGTATCTTCTGGAAGCGAACCATAAGTGATCCTGCCCCTGTCAATTTGCCAGTATCAGGAAAAGAGAAAACAAAAATCCTCTTTTTTGTTCCCCTGATCTTCTACCACTCCCTGGAGAAGATTTTTGTTTCTCTTTTAATGTTCTAAAGTGATGTAATTTATATACACAGCCCTTATATACTTGGAAAAAAATAAAAATGTCACTGCCTCCATGGAACCAAGGAAGTGTTTAATTTGCCAGTATCCTGGAGTGGCAAATTGGCAGCAGGCTGGTGCAGATGCAGACCAAATCAGGTCACTTGAGGTCCATATATGATTTGAATGTAATAATAGTACCCCGTGGCATAGCAGACATCCTAATGACCCAGCAAAGCCAAGTAGCCAAGCCCATAGTTAGAATGAAGTGATCAAGAGTTGTATGACTCTTTTAAATCTCTTCTGCAGTTTGCAGGTTCTTAGCTGCCTGTGTTTCAGTTAAAAGCCTAGGCAATGATAATTCTTTTATCATTGGAAGGAAATGAGTTTTCCTTCCTCTTCAGTGCCCTCTATTTAGTGGGAATCTAAGGCACAGGGTGGGGCCGGTGGATAAGCAGGTACTCAGAAAAAGGAGACAAGTACGCTTGTGCTTAAAGGGGAAATCTCAAAATGTCTTCAAGAAAACTGTCTTCCAAGAAAATTTGGCTCAGCTCTTGCTCTTTTACTTCAGGGTTCAACAACATGCCTAGGATTTCCAAATGTTGCATTTGAAAGGGTCCATTGTAAATAACAATTTGTCTTTACCAGAGATGTTTTTAATACAACTGCTTCTCTGTAAGAGCAATGGAAGGCATGGTGGAAACTGATAAACCATCTACTGCCACAGGATGTGGTGATGGCATCTGGCCCGAATGCCTTCAAAAGGTGATTGGACAAATTCCTGGAGGAAAAGTCCATCACAGATTACAAACCATGATGGAGATGTGTAATCTTCAGGTTTAAAACCAGGGTACTTCAAGGGCCAGATGCACATGAGTGGTATCCGGAGACAGACTAGGTGTCTTGTGCACTCCCAGCCTGATCCACCAAGCCTCTTCTTATGTTCTCATGTACTTCTAGGAAAAAGGTGAAGTTAGTACATTGCCATAATTTGTCCTCTGATTTCCTAGAACTTTTATTCTCCATTCCAGTGAAAGAGGCTTTCATATTTCTACCTCAATGCCCTTACTAAAGAATTTCTTTAGTGCAGAATGGCTGAAAGAGCACAGTTTGTTTATGCATTCTATTATATAGATTGCTTCATCACTCTGTAGTAGAGATGGACATGGAATGAACATTTTTTTTGTTTCCGTTATTCGTTAGTCGTTCCGTTATGTAATGAAATGACAAATGAAAATTGTGATGAAAATGCAACAGAACGAACAGAACCACGAAAATTGTGGTCGTTACGTTTCGTTTCCATCAATGGTGACACACAATGAAATGGGCTGTTTTAAATTTTAAAAATGCCCTGGAAATCCGTAAAAATGCAGTGATAATTATTTATATTGTCTAATAATACCTACCAACGTGGTTGGGGTCCTTAAAAGGTACATTTATGTCTTTTCTCAGATCGCTGTATTTTTTCCCTTTAAGGGGAGTTAGGGGACATTGACCCAAAATGGCTCCCAGATGCCTAATATTGATTGATTTCTTGGGTATTAAAACACCCTGGACATCTGTAAAAATGCAGCAATAATGCAATAATTATTTGAAATTATTACCTACCAGGGGGTTGGGGTCCTTAAAATGTTTGTTTTTGTCTTCTCCCATCGCGATGTATTTTTCTTTTCCCTTTAAAACGGATGTCGCCAGCAGCCACAAAATGGAGGCAAGCCATGTGATGGGATCATGTTCAACCAATAGCATGCCCAGGTTAAAGACTGGGCAGGTCTGGCAGCCACAGAGGACATAAAAAGCTCTGGCAGCCCCCGTCCTCCTTGCAGTCTCCGGTGGGAGTTAGGGCGGGATTGCTGACTCTGTGACTCTAGTTTCAGTCCTGCAGCCTCCCTGTGTGCGTGTGTGCGTACCTCTCGGTGAGTACCCTCCCTTGCCCCACAGTGCAGTCACTCTGTGGCTGCCTTGCACCCTGGGCAACACCCGCCACTGCCATTGCAGCCTCCCTGCGTACCTAGTCTATACTGTGTCTCTGCCAGCATCCATTTTTTTAGTGTTTTCCCTCTGGTCTGGGGCGTTGGGGGACGCCCGCGCACGGAAATGCTTTAAAAATCGCACAAAAAGCGGGTAGAAATGATAAACGGAAAAATGAAAAACGGAAATGAAATTTTTCCAAAAATTCGTGACTAACAGAAACGAACTGAAACAGACCTCTCAACGACAAACGAAAAACCGAAACACCATTTTTTTTATTTGTACCCATCTCTACTCTGTAGTTTTGTTGGCTGCTTCTACTTCCTGACCAAATTAATGGCAAGGAACAATCACTTGAGGCTGTAAAAGCCTCCCAAGCCCACAACGGATTCCCAATATTAGTGCACAAAATGAGTAACTTTTTAAAAAGTCTCTAAATGTTTTAATTCAATTTCCTGGACCAAACAAGCTCTGGGGGCTCATTTGAGGTGATTTTTAGCTGTTTCAGTATGCTCTTTTTTTAAAAAAAAAATCCCCCTCCCCATATGTCTAATATATAATAGTGTTTGAGGTGCCACACCTTTTGTCTGTTTTTCTTTTCTTTTGTTTCTTTCCATATTGCTTGATAAAAATAAGTAAAATGCATCATAAGTAAAAAAAAATCAACACATATCTTCTCTAAGTAATAATAGCAGTGATCCTCTTTCTTGAAGCAATGAGCAACAAACAACAAATCTCTTTTTTTTTAGAAATAATATTCCAAGCCCTGGCAAACACAATTTGTGAACTTGTGCAGTGTTGTCATGAGCATAATACCCTTCTAAAAGTGGCATTGAAACTGTCTTCTCCACTCTTTGGTAATTCTATCTGCTGAAGGAATGGGCAAGGACAATTAATTCACAACTGGATGGTAATAGATTAAATAAAACTACTCTTGGTTTTAAACCCTGAAACTGAGTGATAGTGATATATTTCAGTTTGCATAGTTTGTAAGGATAATTTAAGTGAAGAAAGGTGAAGAAATGTCTCATTAGCTAAGATAGCAATCTTTTGCTTTGACTATTAGATATTTATATATTTATTTTGTTTATATGCCACGTTCCTCCTCAAAGGGAGCCCAGGAAGCTGCCAAAAAATAAAATCATACAATAGAAATTTCACATAAAGATATATATTAAAAGCAATAAATAATTGGTCAAGATTAAAAACAAGTTTGAAAACATTTTAAAACATCTACATTTCAAATGTAGAGGGCTCCCTAGAGATTTACCATTTAAAGGCCTGTCTGAAAAAGAAGGTCTTCAACCCCCGTCTGCCCTGTCCTTTCATCAGCAGGTAATCTGGGTTCTTGGGGCTGTTCACTAGGTGCAGGCACTGAGAAGGCCCTTTAAATGGGTCTCTTTTCCCCATGTTTACCCTCTGCCCTTCTACTGAGAGAGAGAGAGAGAGAGAGCAAAGAGGAGGAGGATTTGGAAAAGGATTTTTTTTAAAAAATCAGGAGATCTAATCTAAAATTATTTATCTTGACAGAGTTTATTTATTATTATTATTATTATTATTATTGTTGTTGTTGTTGTTGTTGTTGTTGTTGTTGTTGTTGTTGTTTGGATTCAATTATTTTTGCACACAAACAATTCAGTGAGTAAATCACTGTTTCTCCAGTTGCTAGTTCTTGAAATAAAGCAAAATATGCTCCATCATATAAGAGCAGAAGTCTGAGGGAAAAAATTCTTTTCACATACAGTATATACATCCTTAGAAAATGGTTGGGAGAGGAAAGCTGTCAATTGGCTTATAGGAATAAAAAACAAACATTTTAAGGACCCCCCCCGGTAGGTATTATCAGACAGTATAAATAATTATTGATGCATTTTTATGGATGTCCAGGGTGTTTTTTAACATTTAAAACAGCTCATTTCATTCCACGTCACCATGAATGAAAAACGAAGCGTAACAAACCTAATGTTTGTGGTTCTGTTCGGTTTGTTCCAATTTCATCACAATGTTCATTATTTATTTTGTTACATAATGAAACAAATAACGAATAATGAAAACAAAATGTTCATTTCGTGCCCATCTCTAGTTGGCAATCATAGTGTGTATATCTAACTTGTTTATGTTTCTGAAACGATTCCTTGACATGTGAACCTATGCTCAAGGCAAATTTTGTAACTAGTACAAAAAAAAAAACATTTGTTTTTTTATAGGCAAATAATATAACCCAGTAGGTTCTAGGCAATTGCTGTGCACAATATCTCAAAGAAAATCTTGGGACAAATTAAGTAGATTATGTGTATGTGTGTCAGCAAAGAAGTTCCATTAGAAACCTTGAAACAATGTCCAGCTATTGTAGGTTTCAGCAACTGAATTG
The DNA here is from genome assembly GCA_023846285.1 of Phrynocephalus versicolor. Classification (NCBI taxonomy): domain Eukaryota; kingdom Metazoa; phylum Chordata; class Lepidosauria; order Squamata; family Agamidae; genus Phrynocephalus; species Phrynocephalus versicolor. The sequence continues at coordinate 16,727,402 of JAHTLZ010000348.1, forward strand.
TTGTTCAGCAGGGAGCTGCTCTGTTTCTGTGTTTCACTGGTAGAATGCATAGGATATCTTCTATCTTGTGTTTGCAACAGTGCACATTTGTCTAAAAGGTCTTCACTTTCACTGTGAATTACCCCAGGACATACTCTGTGATCTCCCTTTCTTGGACTCCAGACAATCTCAGACTTTAATCGGTCAGAAGTTTTTAAACCATATAGGGATGGGCACAAAATGAAAAATGAAATGCTGTTTCCTTGTGTCATTATGTAATGAAATGAAAGAAAACAAAATGACACAAAACGATCACGCTGGGGGGAAGGGTTTCCCCCACCTTAGCGCCTGCCAGCTGATCTGCGCTAGGGTGGGGGAGGATTTGGGGGCTTGGGGGAGGGAAAAAGTTTTTTAATCAAGTCTGGGGCGTTTTTTAAAAAAAATCCCTCCTCCAAGCCCTGCCTGCCTGCTGATCTGTGCTGGCCACTTTCCAGCTCCCCCCAAACCATTTCGTTAGTGGTTTGGTTTTTTAAAAAAACAAATCAAACAAAAAATGTGGGGGGATGAAAGGAAATGAAATGAAACATAATTTTTCTGTTTCGTTCCCATCCCTAAAACCAATATTTGTGACATTAAACTGTAGCTCTGGTACCATGAAATCTCACCCCTGTTAATGGCTGGTGTGTCCTTTAAGAGCTAAACTCCTAGTTCAAAATCTCACTTTGCTAAAACAGCTGCAGACTGACTTAAGTACTAAATCCCAGCTGATGAAGGAAATGTTTTTTTTTTTAAAGCTCACCTTCTTATCTGATTCTCACCTGAATATGTGCAAGGTCCCTCACTATGCCAATACTCATTAAATCTTAACATATTTCCACAACACCAACACTTCAGTTAACTGGCCCAAATCATTTAAACATATCTTTCACCATTATTTTGTCCTTGATGGGCTATGTTTACTTATGCTACTCTGTGACATTAGTTGATAGCCTTCCATCAGCACTGAACGTCTGACATATTGACCAAGTTAATTAATACAACAATTTATTGCATGTTTTCTGTGGAAACACCAGATTTTCAAAAATCATTACACTTGATCACATTCATATATTGACTCCCACTTGCCATCCCATTATTATTTCAAAGAGCTCAAAAAAAAATTCAGCTGTTTTTATCTTTGCGACAGTCCCGTCAGAGAATTATCACTTAGGTTTACCAATTCAGGTGCCACCACATTTTTATTTTTAGTTTTTAAAAAATAGAGGATGCACCCTTTAGCCTCTTGTCCCTGCCTCTAAGCAAAAGGTCAGGGGAAATAGGTCACTTTCCTTCCAGATATGCAGCATGGTACCAGCAGCATGTTTGCAGTCTCTGTAGACCCTCTGGAACACACCCTTCAAAGGAAGGTTACCACACCTAAACACATTACCCTTTATGCTTTCAATTTTACCTTGTAATAAATAAACTTTTTTAATCTTTATTCAATTTAAAACAGTCTGAAAGCATCAGTTTACTAGATGAAGCTAGTTGGTGGCAGCAAAAGAGCAAAATTAGAGGCAGTACTTGTCAATAGCCTGTGACAGGGCCAGGGGCAAAGCACAGCTATGCTACATGGCCCACCAGCATCAACTCACCATTGGCTGTGTTATCATGCTGTTTTTCACCTTTGTTGATTGAAAAGTTAATTTGATTTAGTTATGTTATTGTCTGTTTTTTTTAAAATGACTGTTATTTACCTTGTTGTGAACTGCCCAGAGTGGGCTTGTAGTCATATGTGTTATTAATTAATTAGTTAGTTAGTTAGTTAGTCATAAGTGTTCATTAATTAATTAATCAAGTAATCAATCAATTAATTAAAAGGATAAGCTGCTATGTTTGGCAATATCACATCCGACTCTTGAAACAATACCAGCTTTTTAAAATATTTACAAGAATGTGTGCAATGGAAAGTAGGGATATGTACGTCAGCCTCTTTGTCCTCATAAGTTCTGAGAGTAACCTTACATGTTGAACAGCACCCATGTAGAATCCTGTCAGTTAATTCATGTGGCAACCTGGCAAAATAATGGGGCACTGTGAGCTTCAGTACTAGGCCAAGTGCTATAACAACACTACACCACCTTTTGTTACCTATTGCAAGTGTACAATAGGAGAATGTGGAGGGACAATTGACATATTAATTTTGGTTTGAAAACCAGGATTACTGCTTATTTTTCGCAGAATTTTGAAAGGTAAATTGGGGGAAAAGTTCTACACAAGTCTCAAGTGCAAGAAAAGTTCTACACAAAGGTGATAAACTGAAAGCTTACAACTGGCAGGAGGCTGTCTAATCGAGGAAGGAAGCATTAGGTAGAGAAGATATAATAGGTAAATGGTGCTGAGCTGCCAAATGTTGTTTAGCTATCATCCTTTGTATAGCATTGTTGTTTTATACCTGCTGTGTTAGTGCCTTATAAAAACCTTACAAAAGGACTAGGGAAGATCAGAATCAAGAGATGGAACAAATTCGTCCAGACTGCTTCACTCAGCTGGAGAAAGAGAAAACATTTTTAAAGTGTAATCATATACATATCTACTGAGAAGTTGCACTCGTTGAGTTCAATGTGCCATGCCCCGCAGGTATGTGTGTACAGGAGTGCAACCTGTTTCTAAGAATTGTTTTGAGCTGTACTGTGTTCATGCTGGCATTGTCACTGGGCTTGACTGTCTTTATCTGCTCAGTATACATATGTTGGTTTGCACAGAACATTTAAATGCAGATTCAAACACTGATTTTAGGTGTTCTGTATTCCTGTTAATGCGAAAACAACATCAGCATCTTGTATTCACATTTATATGCAGAGATACTCCACACAATAGCACTTTCTACTGAAAATGCTAAATAACAGCTTCTGTTAAAGAAAAAACTGACATGATAATAGGTGAAAAAAAGATTGATTTATTATTTTATTTATTTGCATTTAGGTGGGCAGCTTTGGTGGGCTTGTGAAACTAATATTCACTACTCCCAGCCATGTACCACTCTAGGCCCAGAAATCATCAATACAGAAACAAACATATTGGGATGGTTCCTTGCAAGACAAATTTAATTTGTTCTACAGCTGAATTCATTTCATGAAAAATTCATCCTACAAAATGCGGTTTCCCATTGGAATGAATGGGAAATTGATCAATCTGTTACAGATGTCCGAAAAAAGGTTTTTGAAAAAGTCCCTTTTTTTGTTTCAGACCTCTTTATAAAGTGCACTTTAAAGGCATGCAGAGCCACACCCCCCCAAGATACCCCCACACAGTGCAATGCAAAAGAAAAGCTCCAAGACAAACCCCAGGTTGTTCCCACCAAAAGTGCAATGAAAATCAATGCCAAAAAAAAAAAAAAAACCCTGAAAGAAAGCAAGGAAACCTCAGCTGCCTACCTTTCCAAGTTCTAAAAGTCCAAAAACAAATTGTTTTGTTATGAAACAAAATTAGAAAAACCATTGCAGACCAAAATGAAATGAACGGTTTTTCTCCAGTTCAGAAACTGAACCGGGGGAGCTTCCTTGAACCTTTCCCTGAAACTCTCCAAATCTGGAGTGTTTTGGGGTTCAGTATTGCAGATGGTAAGGGGAAAGGTGGTGGGCTGCAGTGAGATCTGTTGGTTAGAGTAAAGTTGCCCCCACTTTGCCACCGCCACCCAGATGGTTTTGACAGCTCAGGCTGTGGGGAGGGGGCGGTGGCTTTACTCCAGCTGATGGATTTTGCTGCAGCCCATTGCCTGAATTGAGTAAAATCATCACCCCTCTGCACAGCCTGAGCTGTAAAAACAAGCCGGGTGACAGTGGTGGTGGGGGGAAGAGTCTTTACTCCAGCCCACAGATCTCACTTCAGCCAATGGGCTGCAAGAGTCTGGGGGACATGTTGTCTATTGTCCACACCACTGCTTTTGATAAAAGCTTGAAATCTTTCTAGGAGAGAAAAGTGAAGCTGGCTTGTTCTATTCAAGGATGTCTTCCTGAGATAAAAGTAGCCATGCAATTGCAACTGCACCCCACCCGCATAGCTGCTCTCATTCCCCCTGCTCTTGAAACCACTGCTGGGTGGATGAACAGCCATTTCATCCTCCTTAAGAAAGAAAAGAAAAACTAGAGCCTGGGGGAAAGGGGCATGAATGGGAGAAAACACACCACAAAAACAATGTCCGGGGCATCCCAACATGTCTCTTCTTCACCTACTTAGAAACAGCAAACTGCCAATGTGATAATTCTCCTCACCAGGGTAATTAATAGCTTGCCACTCCACAAAAGCAGGGCGACATCATCCACCAACAACATTTATGCATGCATTAGTAAGTTTCGTCTGCCTCCACAGTTAATTCTCACTCAGCCAAGAGAATAGTTTGCAAACAGCACATTATTATTCTCTCTCTGGATAACCATTCCCTGAATGGTCATCATCACCATCATGGGCCATCAAGTTCACTCTGATTTACGGCAATCTTTTTTTTTTGGGGGGGGGGATTCTGAAGTACTGGAGGGGTCAATGGTTTAGCTACTGAAGTTACAAGTTCGCTTCTCCACTCTGCCTATTTCCCCCTCCCTGAATCAATCAGTCAGTTAGCTGACTCTCAGGAGATGGGTTTAGATCTCATTGTTGCTTTGAATTATATATCATTCAACCCCAGCCCCTCTACCACAAGGCTGTGCTGATGTATAAGCCTCTTTCTCCCCATAATCCCGTTTATGGCATGAGTCATGTGATATAGGTGAAACCACCCAAGCCCATGCTCCAATCCTTCCTTCATGTCACACCTGAAGCAAGGAGACTGGGGTAGGCAAAGGCATCCCCTTCTATCGGCTACCTCATCCCTGTCTGTGTGGTCCTTTCTGCTCACCTACTCCATGTGGGCGGAAAAGAAGCTTCATCGCAGAGGGGCCCTTAGGTAAGCATAACTGAAGTAGCCAAATATACTAAACTCCATTTTTTTCTCTTGTTGTCTCTGTTCACATCGTGTAAGCATCGTTGTTTACCTTTTCATCATGAAAATTAGCACTAAACTAAATGAGCTGCTTCTGCCTGTTATCTCATCATTGTTCCAAAACAACTTCAATTGTTTTGACAAACTATTCCCAGCTGTAGTGTTTCGGTAATGCCTTCACTTTTAAGGCATCTCCCTGAGGTATATTTTACAAGGAGTTTTCAATTTTAAGGCAACACTTTTGTATCCCTTCAATTAATAATATATATTTTTCTTGCAGTATTGTTCTATTAATGAGTCATGATTGATACCACCGAAGCATGGACTGGATTCAAAATACTAGACATACACATAGGAATATTAGATCTTGCATCTGGTCCTATTGACTACTTTCTAGGTTGTAATTCAGTCCTCTGTCCATTAGCTAAATGGGTTTTGGTATTACAAGCCAACACTAATGCCTCCAATCAGGGGTGCAACGTGGAGGGGGGCAGATGGGGTATGAGCTCTAGCTGCTGTACTGGGACAGGGTGTCCAAATGGCACAATAATATTTGTATTTGGCACTATTCCATGCCCTCACTGCTGGGAGGGGGCACAGGATACATATATGCCCCAGGTCTGTCTCCAGTGTGTCCTTGGAATTGACTTAAGGAAAGGGAATAAGTGAGTGGGTTTACATTTCCTCATTTTGAAAGCAGTTAGGCAAACCCCCATTCAGAGGAATGGGCCAGACCTCACCATAGGACAATTGACTTCTTCATGCACAGAAATGGAGCCTGACTACTTGCATGTTGGTTCTTGGGGTACCCTTATTCTGAATACTGGTATTTTTCAGATGAATCAAATGATCTGAATGATTTCCCTATATGCATTTTGAATATGGAACTGCTGGTGCTGTTTCATTTGCTTGTCACCTTGCAGCAGAAACAGGCTCCTGCTGCTTAATCACTTGAAAATATCTAGTATATGTTGACTCAAATACTACATGACTGAAATGCTACAGTGGCATTCAAATCAAGGTGAACATATCTTTCAGCTCAGTTTGCTGCATATATTTTTAACCTTAGCGCCTACCTATCACTTCTTCAAATGATTTATTAAGTGCCCTGCATTATAACCTTCCAAAAAACTCTTGTGACCCTCTTGGGTGGCACAACATCGATCATTTGTCAACCAAACAGCAGCTGTGTGCATCATGGTACTTAGTAGCCTCTATTATGCCTTTATACACAGCTGCCTACAGAGACATTATTAGTACTATAACTGAGAAAGCCATCACTATCTACTTTTCTACCCACTATTCAAGGACTTATCATGGTGAGTAGCAACTCTGGATGGTATGTCCCATGGTGCACCAGTATCACCTCCCCACCCCACATCCTTCTTCTCCTCATTGTAAAATAATGTGAGTGCAGTTAAAATGAGAAAGCAGATGTTTATTGTACATAATTTAAAAAGGGATATCTGACTATCAAAGGTGAATCCATGAACATGAAATACTTGTCTGTACCCTAAATCAACACTTGCTTGCCCAAATGCATTTTTTTAAGAAATAGAAAGTGTTCTGCTTATATATTGCCCCATAGCGCTTCAAGTACTCTCTGGGTGATTTACAATTTAATTATGCAGGCTATACATCCCACCCACCCCAGCAAGCTGGGTACTCATTTTACTGACCTCAGAAGGATGGAAGGCTGAGTCAACCATGAGCTTTCTACCTAGAACTGAACCCCAGGTTGTGAGCACAGTTTTAGCTGCAGTACAGGCATTTAACCACTGAGCCATGAGCCTCCTAGAAGTGCCCTCCATGGACACAGGTATTGATGAGATGGAACGGCTTGCATGTTTCAGGTCTCAGGGGAGGGTCCAGACTAACAAAGTCTATCCCCACCCCAAAGCATCTGATCCAGAGTGGGTGGCTGCTACAAACAATGTCTGATCCATAATGGGTGGCTGTCATAATGGCCAGTAATAGCAGTGAAGAAGACAACAGGAAACCACTTCATAAGTTAACTACCCCAGGCAAATTTTTAGCACAACTGGAAAACCTAAAGCCATGGCCCCTAGACCCTGGCAACCCTTCAGTGGATAGGAGGTGCTATGAATCTTTGGGCCAATCATAAGAAAGATAGCCGCCTGGAAATTTTGTACTGTATCCTTGGTATTAGTGAGATGTATTGGCCTAATTCCTTATCACGTTAATGGAGTGGGATTCATAGTCCATCCAAGCATCTGTAAGACTGTCAGAAAGTTTGTCCCATGTCAGATAGAGTCATTTCCCCCCAACGTAATGCACAACCTATCTTGATAAATCTTCTCCAGGTGTATGCTCCAACATGTGATGCATCAGATGATGATATACTCAACCTAAGACTGCTTTATCATTTATCAGATCCCTGGAAGTTACTCTAGTAATGGGTGATTTCAATGCAAAGGTAGGACAAGGCCAATGAGCTGAAGTAGCAAGTAATTATGGATTAGGAATTGGCAATGAGTGGGGTGATCAATTAATTCAGTTATGCCAAGAAGATGAACTTATAATGGCAAATGCATATTCCCAGATGCCAACACACTGCCTTTTTACTTGAACTTTAAATACTGACAGGAACATTAGGAATCAGATTGATTACATCATGATCAATAAACATACTCTGGTGCAGATATTAATTTGGATCATAATATTTTGTTAGCAATAGTGAACCTTAAGTTGAAGAAATGTCAATCGAAGGTGACAAGTAGCCAAATTCTGATTTATAAGCTCCAGGACCCAGTAGTAAGAACTGAAGTTCCTGAGTACAGAATTCAAAACCATCAAGGAGACAGACAATGTAAATGAAGTTGAAAACACCTAAACACCTAGAGTCAAATTAAAACTGCTATGAATTGGGTGTGCCAAGATAAATTAAAGATCCTTGAAAGAAAGAAGATTAATTTTTGGTTGACAGATGAAATTCTGGACCTCATAGATGATAGAAGAGAGATGAAAAATAGAGGTATTGTAATATATAAACAGCAGAAAGAAATATGGTGGAAAATAAGAATAAAAGAAGAAAAATGTTCAAAGGAATATAGTGAAATTGAAGAACTGGATGCAAAGCATGAATCATTTAATGTGCGCCAAAAATAAGGCAAGCAGCAGGTGTGTATAGCAACAGAGGAAGTTAATCTCTTATTGGTAAGGATGGTAATACCTTGAGAAGCACTACAGAGAAACTAAAGGAATAGAAGGAATATATAGAATATATCTTTAACGACAACAGAAGTATTGACCATGATGTCAAGTTAGATGATGATGTGGATATCATGAGGGAAGAGGTAGAACATGATGAAATATATACAGAAGTTTTGAAAATGCTTAAGGAAGAACAATCCCTTTCCTTTCTGGTTGATTTATATAACAGCACCTATAGAAGTGGAACCCTCCCACAGGACTGGCTCAAATCCACTTTTATAACACTTCCAAGGAAAACTAATACAAAAAGTTGCTATGAATATTGGACAATCAGTTTGATGAGATAGATCTTGAAGTTATTTTTAAAAGTCCTGTGTTTAAGAATATATTGGAAGTATGAAGAGAGCATTGGAGAGACTGAATTCAGATTCAGGAATGGATTTGGAACTCAGTAGGCATTATTTAGTCTTCAGTGATGTCTCAATGTCTTTGTTGATATTTTTGTTTGCTTTATTGATTATGAAAAAGCATTTTGAATCAGTTAAACATGATAAACTTATTAATATTCTTAAAGAACTGATATCAGATTGATTGGGAATTTGTACTGGGATCAGCATGCTAGAATCCAGATAGATGGTCAGATATCAGAAGAGGAGACCATTACGAAAGGTGTTCATCAGTGTTGTGTTCTCTCACCTCTACTTTTTAATATCTATTTAGAAAGATTTTTCTGGGATGCTCTTGAAGGAAAGAACCAAGGTGTGAAGGTAAATGGAGTTCTTGTTACTAAAATTAGCCTGGCAGATTTGCAAGGATTATTGGATCCTGTTGATGCAGAAAGCAGTGCCATGGGATTGTGACTTAATGCGAAGAATACAAAATGGATGGTTATCAGTAAAAAAAATAAAATTGTACACAGAACCTTCTCAAGACTGGCAGTGATATAAGTGAGAAAGTATCATCTTCTAAATACTTGGGATGCTGTACCAAACATAATTGGGATTTTCATGCAAAATTCATTGCAGAATTGAACAAGCTATAAATTCATTCCAGAAAATGAGGAAAGTCTTGACAAGCCGAGACTTATCTATCAGACTTCATACACGAATACTTTGATCTTATGTATTCAGTATACTTCTCTATGGTGTTGGCACTTGGACTCTTACAGACACATTATGTAGGAAGCATTTGAGATGTGAATGTAGAGATGAATTCTGAAGATGCCTTGAACAGCCAGAATCACTAATGTGGCCGCATTACATCATATGAATAAAAAGCTAGACATCCTCAATACAACAAAGATAAGAAAATTACAATATTTCAGTGACATAATGCCCAATAACAAATAGCATCTGCTGCAGGTTATCCTTCAAGAAAAAAATAGATGGGAAGCGTGGCTCAGGAGGAATTCTTGGAGTTTCAGCCCACAAGCACACACTTCCAGATGCCTACATTTCATTCACTTAAAGCAAGGCCTACCTTGAGGCTACATGGATTTCTGAGGCTTCTTCTTGTTATTGCAGTTTTCCCATGGGATTTGTAGACCCCTTAGGTTTTATCAAGACCTCATCACAAAGAACCAAAACTTCCAGGAGGCACCACAGTAGCTGCAATTTGGGCTCCTCCACCCACCCACATTAACTGGAATTCTGCTCGAGGAAGGAAGGAAGGAAGGAAGGAAGGAAGGAAGGAAGGAAGGAAGGATATTCATAAAGCTCCCTTGGCTACTATCAACACCCTTCCCTGAGTGCTTCTTTCCTTCCTATCCCAGGCTCATAGTCCTTCTCATACCACAGATACTGGGATTTGAATTACTGCTTCATAAACAAGAATGAAAAGATGATATGGTTTGGAATGGGTTATGGTTATGGTTAGGGTGTGGGTTAGGGTTAGGGTTAGGGTTAGTGTAAATAAAACTGTTTCTTAGGAACATTGGCACAAAAAGATGAAGGTGCAGCAATATCAACTAAGAAGCTTCCCCCATGCCCATGTAGACTCTATCAGGATGGCCAGCTATGTAAGTGCTCCAGTCTATCTTGTCTTGGATACACATAGGTTTTCCATGGAACTGCTACTGACTTACTGGACCTGCTAAATTTCATGACTTCCAGCCTTCATTATTCACATTTTCTTCGTTTTTCTGTGGCCACCCAATTAATTGTGTATAATTGGATAACTAAGGATAACATTTCATGAATATGTGATGGGTGCTCCAGCCCATGAAAGTACAGTATATGCCACAATAAATTTCTTTCTTGTTTTTAAGTGGCTTGTGCTATTTTCATTGCTTTTGCTGCAACAGACTAGACTGATTGTCCCTCTGGAGATCCCTTTAAGCTTGTTAGTAATGATTGACAAAGTATTTATGGAAGATCCTAAGCCTGATATGATATTTGAAGACAGCTTCTCTTACACTTATGATTGAAAACTCATTCCACTTTTTCTTACAAGTCCTTTAGATGGTGCTGTTTTGTGTGATTCTGTGTGAAGCACAGAAGAAGAATGCTACATTGAAACAATGCACAGCATGCTACCAAAATGAAGAATTAAGTAAATTTTAAAAAGGAGGGGGACAAGAATGCTAAGACTGATACATTCAAAGACACAACTGAATCTCTACAGAGAAGCCACCATGTCTTTGAAAAACAGGGCACAGTTTTGTTTGAAGTCTCTAGTTTGAGTGACAGAGTTGGGGAGTGCGAATTTGCAAAGATTTTAAAGAAGTAAGCCTGAAAATGTTACAGGCATCCTTGCCAGGTCTATTCTGTGAGCCTCAGATTGTGAAGGCTAAACCAGTTGTTCCCACTTCATCCATATTTTCTTCTTTTTAGTATATATTTTCTAAAGGCAATAGTTTCCAACAGGATTTGTCTTTTTGTCTACTGCAATGGAATGGAAGTTTATAGTTAATTCCACTGGATAGCACATTGAGATTAAGTTCTGGGCATATGAAGTCCAATCCTAACCTTGGCACAGAGAAGGTAGATGTTAGCTGCTTAGGAGAAGATAGTGCTTAAGTTCCTTTTTCAAATAGGAACAGAATGGACACAAGTTAACTCAATGAGGTGTATTTTGTGTGTGTGTGTGTGAAAATAATCAGTTTTTAAAACATACACAAACTGTTTATTTATCTCCACTCTGCTAATGTTAAGGAATAAGGTGAAGTTACCATGGGAATTTGTCTATGAACAAATGACATCTCTTTGGCATACAAATGGAGATGAGCACTGGCCTCTAGAGCTGGAAATGACTGGACTGATTTGTCAGAGGAAACCTTTACCTTTACTTTTAGCTAGGCTGAAAGTTACAGGTGCAACACACAAAACCAAAGAGGGCTGTTTCCTTAGACAGTATAGATCATTTTGGGGAATAAACTATGTTTTCTTCCCTGCCTCTATTTCTACATCAGTCAGCTCAGTAGACATCTGTATTCAAATGCAGAAGCACCTGCATATGACATTTGACATTTGACAAGCAGCTATTCATAGTGTGACTACATGGGTGTTGGTACTCAGTTTAGACATTTGAAGTGCCTTATCATGATCAGGTCATTACCTGCTGAAATCTGGACTTTTATTGGTGGTGGCTCCCTTCCTCTTCTGGCCTGCCACAGTTATTGTATGGGAGAAAAAGACAGGGAATAGGGGGTCAGTATAAGGTGGAATGAACTGGAGATGTGGTGGTTCAACAAGGTGTAGAGCAATGGTTCTCAACCTGTGGTTCCCCAGATGTTCTTGGACTGCAACTCCCAGAAGCCTCCACCACACACTGTGCTGGAAGGGGTTTCTGGGAGTTGCAGTCCAGGAACATCTGGGGACCCACAGGTTGAGAACCACTGGTGTAGAGGCTCAACTTGTAGAGGCAATAGAACATGGTAGAGAAGAACCCCAAGAGGAATGGGAAGAGATACTGAAGGAAAATCTCATGGACACAGAGGACAGTGACCTTCAGATGCCTAAAGCTGAAGCAACAACACATTGTAACTCTCAACATACATGCATTTCATTTTACTGAGAAAAGAGACAATGGCAAGAAAGGTGACACTGGGCACAAAAGGTGAACCTGGTAAGAACCTCCCCACTTACAGTTGTACCCTGTCCAAGGGCCTTGAAATAGCTTGTCAGACTCCCCTGTCCCAAGAGTCAGCATGGAAAAGGAGGGAGGAAGCACCCACTCCAGTTGTGGTACCGCATGTTTAGCTTATGTATGAAATAGCAGATATCCAGATACCCAGACTTTAAACTTGACAGAGCATCCAGGATATTCAGAACAAATACTGGGACTTGAGCTTAGAAGAAAATATTGTGATTGTGGCATTTACCCCTTTGTGTCGAATAAATTATTAGATGTATCTATGAAGACTGGTGGTTTGTGGAATAATTAGAGAGTTTTGGGCAGGAGCCTGAGGGGATTTAAGGCTCAGCCCAGCACTGAATTGGTCAGATAGACAGCTACACTGACTGAGAAAAAGTGGATAGGGACCTTACACTGACTGAGAGCCTGATAAGGAGTCTGAGAGAGAGTCAGATAGGGTCTGACGGAGAGACTGTTAAAGACTAGAGAGGGAAGAAACAGGATTTTAGAACTTCTGTGAGGAAAACTAGGCATTGAGTATCTGTAAACTTAAGAACAGGGTGTGCACATGATCAGACCTCTTGGTAGTGGGGCGGCTAAAAAAATCTTGTAAATCTTGTAAATAAATAAATAACCTAACTTTAACTTGTTTGAGCTATATTCTTCCTTTTTGTTTGTACCTAAACACATTACCCTTTATGAGTTTGATTTTATTTTTCAATAAACTTATTTTATCTTTATTTGATTTAAAATCAGCCTGAAAGCATTAGTTTACTAGAGAAGCTAGTTGATGGCAGCAAAAGAACAAAATTAGAAGTGGTGCTTGTCTATGGCCTGTGAGAGGACCGGGGGCAAAGCATGGTGATACTACAGAGATGTTGACCCAAAGTCATTAGATGTGCCTTCTCTTACGGAGTTGACAAATAGTTCAATCAGGTATGTAGTCTTGCATGAAACCCCTCTTTGGGCCTGGAAGGCAAATATAGGTGATGGGGAGCTTAGGGAGCTGGGGGATGTGAGGTAATCACAGTTACTCAAGGTAAAATGGTCAAAAATAAGAGGCAAGATGAAGATGAATCTACCCTACTGAGGAATGGTCACTTCAGCAAATAGAGAATTGATCATTCCAATTACAGTCAGGTTATAGAAATGCCTGAAGGGCAACAGTAATAGTTGAAACAGATGATCTTTCAGAGATAACATAAATTTAAATGCAGGTTAGGATTTAAAAAATGAACAGGGAATTATGTGTCACTTTGCTGAGCCAGCTTCAGAAAAGAAGGAAAATATGTGGCAGCCAGGCAGGCCAGTGTGGGAGGTGAATGCAATGCCACAGTGGTCAGTGTTATTCCAAAAATGTAGGGAAGCACCATAGTCACAAGGGAAGGATCAGAGGCCAAAGAAAGCCTATTACATATGGGACTCATTTATCCCCATGAAAGACACCAATTGAAGAGAAAAGCGCAAAAGTACAACTAGCCCTTCAAGCTTCTCTGGGTGCTAATTGGACACAGACTCACAGTGGTGCTGACCGGGAGCTCTAAATTCTGATGTACTGTTAGATAAGCTTTTGTGGAAGACCACATGGGAGTTGACGCTTGTCCACTGCCCGTCAAGATCCTTGGAACCTATGAGCATCACATTGACAAAGATATATACCGTAAATAGGCACACAAACTAAAATCCTGTTAATTAGTATAGTAGGTCACACTAGAGTGGGTCCATTGAATCACTGGAAGTTCTGAAGGAGTGGACTCACCAAACCCCCACTCATGTAATGGGCCTTCTCTGAGGCAACTGTACGGCTGTGTATTATATTGACAAGCCACAGTGGTGATTCCACATCCAGAAAAATTTGTGCTGATATTCTTGGCCTGTGCATCGCCTAAAACAGCTGCTGAGAGCACATGTGTGACGCTTCGGGATATTTGCTTTTGCTGCTATTCTGTGGTTCCAGCTAGTGAGTTTGTGCAGTAATCTCAGCAGCAGCCGACACATTCGCGATGAAAGAGGACTCTCTTCCTCTTGAGAAATTACAAGCTGATCTTCCAAAAGTAGGAGAAGATGGTGTTTTGAGCAGCACTGGCAGGAAGGCATGCAGCCAAGAGCTGTGCAAACCAAGAATGACAGTGTCATCTGAATGCCAAACCTTCTGCACATTCTGATTCAAAAACATCCCCAATACAAATTTTATCTCTTGGAAGAATGTGAATGATTCACTGAACCTCAAAAGCTGGCAGCTACTGTATTGCCACTTGCATAACAAGGAAGGAATGGATTGCTTGGGATCTATTGACCGAGAAGCCCCTGTTTATTGGGGCACCTTCTCTATATGTCATCACTGTGAAGTTCCATATGCTGTGTTATAAAAGTAGTATTTCCTTTTGCTTTTAGTTCAGTGTGGCCACCAATTGCTCCCCAGCTCTAGCAAACAAACTGAGGACCACTTATTATCATAGGATGATTCATGACATTTCACCCCCCTCCCCACATATGTTCCTGAAATGCTAATTGCACAATTTTTACATCTTTTAAAGTTGTGTTGATATGTGGGAGATAACTGTGGGGGTCAGAGAATACTTAGATAGAGAGCTTTGTGTTGAGAAAGGGAAATGCTGACTAGGATCGGATCCACAGCAGGTACTTATCTGGCTTATTACAGACGGCAGGGGTGTAGAAAATGTATTTAATGACAGAGTTCCCTATATTCCCTATTGAGTTGTGCTTCAGGGTGAATAAAATGAAGAAAAAATGACATCTATATGTGTTTGGATGCAGACACAAACATAAATGCAGCTGTTCTTTGCCTCAAACCACATTCATGCTGTGGGAAAGCATTTAGGATAGGGGCTAAGGTTCTATTATGGTACTTAGCCTCTGGTAAGACTTAGGACTATTGTAGACTTTGAAATAAATGAAATAAAGCTGGTTCTGTTGCTAAGAGTTTTATCTCTTTATCATCATTTCTTCCTTTAAAGGTTCCATTTAAACAACAGATGGAGGCATGAAGTGTTCAGTGACAGAGAGTTTACCTCTCTCCTGTTGCTTCCAAAGCAGCTTCCTGAGCCAGTATGAAGTCAAGGTACTTTGTGTTTTCTTGAGCCAACATTTCTGAATATTGTGTTTTTAGAGATCAGTTCTGAAACATTTTGTTGCTTGCAACAATGGAATGTTCCATATTTATAACAGTTTGTGTTGTTTACTTATTCCCAAGGACATATCTGTGATAGTCATACATTTATGAATAATGTTACTCACTAGAGATGGGCACGACCAGAATTTTTTTTTTGAGTTGTTGTTTGTTGGGACGGGTCCGTTTTGGGTCGTTTCTGTTTTTCGCGAATTTTTTTAAAAAATTGTTTCGTCCTGTCGTTTGTTGTTTGTTGTTACCACCGTGATTTCGCACGATTTGACGTCCCGACCCAGACTATTCCCCCCCACAGGGTATGAAAGGACCTTGGCTTGCCAAAATGAACTTTGGAAAATAGAAAATAAATGGTAGGGTAGTATATAAATATATATTTTTAAAATAAATCCACACCTCCCTTCCCAGTCAAACCTCCCCTTTGAAGCAATATCAGAAAAGAAATCCTCACAAACAGGAGAATAAAAAAGAATAAACTGCTACGCTTGCTATTCCCCCCCCCCCAGGGTATGAAAGGACCTTGGCTTGCCACCAAGCAAATGAACTTTGGAAAATAGAAAATAAATGGTAGTATATAAATATATATATTTAAAATAAATCCACACCTCCCCTCCCAGTTAAACCTCCCCTTTGAAGCAATATCAGAAAAGAAATCCTCACAATAAAACTGCAGGAGAATAAAAAAGAATAAACTGTGTTGCTATTCCCCACAGCAGACAGGGAATGAAAGGAGTTATTTCCTAAAAATTCAATTGAATCAATTCCCTCCCTGCCTGCCTAACTGAAAAATCTAAAGGCTCTGTGAAATCGAAACTAGCACAGCAGCCAGCTACACACACAGCCCTCCTCCACCCTCATCCAAGCCCGGACTGTGACTGTTCTGGGAGTGCCTCGGGTTTTTATGCCCTCTGGCACATCCAGAAGTGTCAGTCAAAACCTGGCCATGCGATTGGTAGAATGGGTCCAAAAATTTGCATGGTCCCATCCCATGGCCAGCCCATCATTGCGCAGGTGTAAAAAAATAAAAATAAAAATAAAATAAAATAAAATCAATGGAGACGTTTTATTGCTAGAAAAACCCACTGCTGCTACTGTAAAAATTCAAGCATTTAAAATAGCTAATTTTCGCATGTTTCTGTGGTGCTTTGGTGGGTTTTTGGACCACGATTTCAAAAAAAATTGTGGTCACCATTTTGGATCCCCCCCCGCACCGCATGGCAAATGGAGATGACGAGACTGATGCCGCCCCAGCCTGGTACCAGGTCCAGCAGCCCAGGACAGGAGGGGGGGAGGCCGGGACCCCCCCCCCAGAAACCACCCCTCTAGTAGGTGCCCTCAGACAGGCATATTTTCGCCTGCTTTTTTGGCCTGGAATCGGGATTTTTTTTTATTTTTAAAACTTTTTTCTGTGCCGCTTGGCATCGCGCGATCGCCGCACGATGCCATGAATGACAACGACAAATCAGACCCAATTTATCGTTCATCGGTTTGAGTTTGAGTTCTGATGACTTAATTGTCATTTCCATTTCCGTTACATAACGGAAATGAGGCACGGAAAAGGAAACGAGAATTTCGCCAAGTCGTGCCCATGTCTATTACTCACTTAAAAGCTGGACTATGGAGTGTGTCATAGGGCTTATCCTGCCTGCAACAGTCATGCAGCTTTGTAGGCCTCAAAGCCCTTGAAATCTGACAAATGCTGTACCACAATATGCCATAAAAGGCAGCATTAACAAGGCAAAGTTGCTTGTATTCACTCTGACTAAAATATTTAGCAAGAGGTGATTCATGCACATTTTCTTGTGATTTTAATCTTGCATCTGCTTACTAGACAGATGGTTGTTAACTACATATAATAATATCAGTACACAGAAACCGGACCTCAATTATTTAAATTTGCCTGAACCCTGAGTATAAGATCTGAAAGTTGCCATTCTGGAGAAGAAAAACTACAGGACAAAAATCCAGCAAGAGACAGCTGAAATACATACAGTACATATTTTAGAACCCATGTCAGTAGACCCGGTATAAGCCAATGTTTCTTACACCATTATAAAATGTAAAACATTGCAGTAATTGTGTTGTATCTGCTGTAATTCCCAGCTATATCTCCTTCCTAAATAGCCAGTGCCACTTCACAAACCCCATTGGTGATTAGAGATACTCATTGCCATGTTGTTCCTGCTTATTACTTATAGTCTGGGGTTAATTTGGCTGACAATCATAGTCATTGTTTACAGAAAAATACTTCCTGGAAGGGGAATTGAATTTCAACGTATGAAATACAGTACTGCACTAGGAATAACATGTGCCCTAGAAATTGTCTCTTTGTTTGGGGGCCATGTATAAATATTTGCCATGTGATCCAACTCTCTTATCTGGAGAAGTGAATTTGTTCACAAAACCTTACATTAAACTGAAACCGTTAGTCTTGAAGGTACCTGACATAATACTATTGATCATAGGTTGATCCTTGAAGATATCTTGCCTCTGAATATGCCTTCCTTCTCTTTTTGGGCTGTGTTTACTAAAAATGATGTTTCTTAAATATTCACACAGCATTTTAATTTTTTTAATGTTTAGCAATTTATGTCTGAGAGTTACACCACACAAGTTATGCCACTGTAAAAATTCAATGGCTGGAGACCTGTTGTACATTCCTCCTAGGTAAACACAACAGCAGGCACAACTCATAACAATTAACTTACAGAGATTTGGCCATTGGTTTTGGCAGGTCTACTGCAACTGTAGTAGATTCCCTTCATAGCTAAGTTTGCATTCAATACATAGTATCCCACCCACCCACCCTGCACTGCATGTGTTACAATTAGAAATGGGTACGAAACGAGCGATTTTTCATTTTCGTTTTCGTTTTTTCATTTCGTTACGCAACAAAAATGAAACGAATTTTTTTTAAACAAAATGAAAACGAAAACGAAAATGACCAATTTTGCCGTGTTTTTTGTTTTCGTTGCAGCAAATGCAATGAACTGAAAAGAATGCTAACGAAACAGCAATTTTTCATTTTCATTTTTGTTTTTTCGTTTTGTTATGTAACGAAAACAAAAATGAAAAATTTGCAAAAACCCACCAAAAATGAAAACGAACCGAAACGGACCCCTAAACAACCAAACGACAAACAAAACAACATTTTTTTGAGTCGTGCCCATCTCTAGTTACAATTTTTTAACCTGATAATTTGTAGTGATTCATCCCAGTGCAATGAAAATAACAGAACATGTATTATGACTGTGATAATTTGCTTGCTTAAAAACATATGAACCTTTCTGGACAAGAACAAAGGCCTGTTTATCCAGTTTTCTATTCCAGAGTTTGGACATGCATTTGTACAATGACACCCAGAGTCCAAGCAAAGTGATTTGTAGTCACAAAAGGAAATTGGTCTGTTCCCATACTAGCCCTATAGATGTCTATGGGAAGCTCACCAGCATATAACCCTTTCCCTCTCTTGATCTCTAGTAAGATCTTTGCAATGAAAGCATCAAGGGTATGCATTTGGGGTTTATTTACCCTTTCTGGAAAACAAGACAGTTACCTCTGAAAAAGGTGTTGGGGACCACAAATTCTGATGGTACAGTATATTAAACAAATTGATTTTTGTAATACTACAAGATTATTTCTCACTTTGTTACTGTTCAGTTGTTCAGTCGTGTCCAACTCTTCATGACCCCATGGACCAGAGCATCCCAGGCCCTTCTGTCTTCCACTGCCTCCCAGAGTTTGTTCAAATCCATGTTGGTTGAATCAATAACACCATCCAGCCATCTCATTCTCTGTCATCCCCTTTTCCTTTTGTCTTCAATCTTTCCCAACATCAGGGATTTTTCTAAGGACTCCTCTCTCCTCATAAGGTGGTCAAAATATTGGAGTCTCAGCTTCAAAATCTGTCCTTCCAATGAACATTCAGGGTTGATTTCTTTCAGGATGGATAGGTTTGATCTCCTTGCAGTCCAGGGGACTCTCAAGACTCTCCTCCAGCACCACTGCTCAAAAGCGTAAATTCTGCAGCAATCAGTCTTCTTTATAGTCCAGCTTTCACTTCCATACATCACTACTGGAAAAACTATACCTTTGACTATCCTGAACTTAGTTGGCAAAGTGATGTTTCTGCTCTTTAAGATGCTGTCTAGGTTTGTCATTGCTTTTCTCCCAAGAAGCAGGCATCATTTAATTTCATAGCTGCAGTCACCATCTGCAGTGATCAAGGAGCCCAAGAAAATAAACTCTGTCATTGCCTCCATTTCTTCCCCTTCTATTTGCCATGAGGTGATGGGACTGGTGGTCATGATCTTAGTTACTAAGCATGCAGATGTAATCTGAGCAGATAAAATTTCAGTTGTGGGCTGCAGGTATCAAATGTCCTCAGCCAATATGACTACTTGTGGTTCAAATGTATTTTTGCATGCTTTGTGATTTCCTTTCCTTGCTTATAAATTCCTAGTTTCTTTGGCATTGCATGAAGACACACCAGCATGCTGGAGTTCCCCTGATACAATATGTCTTCAATGTCCCTCCCATCTCCATAAGGAACACTTGCTTTTTCAGTATTTTATTTTTTAAAATTTCTGGCCAGCTGTGTATTTTTCTACCATTGTGCAAAGCTAGCCCCGTGGCACTCATCTAGACAATACATTTTTTTCTTTATCTGCTTCTGAGAACCAAGTCTAGCCCACATTTATTATGCAGCAATACTATTAGGATATTTGTGCAACAAGTTCTACTTCAGACCTCATGGGAATGTCATGCTACATATAAAATATTCATGCACCCCTCTAAGATCATGTCGAACACTACTGTTTGATATTTTATATGGTGCTTTCATGTTCTTCTCTTCGTAATGCAACCATAAACCTTATGGGATGGTTCATTTAGTAGCTGAAGTTTACAGAAAGATAACTGAGGCCAGGAGGTTGTAAAGTCCCAATGGCTACACCTTAAATCCATGGATGATGTGGGATTTGCATCTAGGTTCCAATTGCTGTTCCACTGGATAACTCACAAATGTATTTATTTATCTCCTTTAAAATATTGTATGCTACTTTTTAGCAATTCCCTCAAGACAATTTATGAAAACAAGTTCAAATACCTACAAATTAGCCATAGAAAGTACATTACAAACATTTGTTTACCAATTTATGCACCTTCGTATTTTATGTTCCATTTTTTTCTTCTTTTTCTTTTCCATTTGCACCTCTGCTTGACAACTCTAGGGCACAATTACTTAAAAATAATACCTTTATATTTTAATGAAACTGACTTCCAAGTGCATAGAATTAGAATTTATATGTATTTTATTATGTATTAAGGGTATTATTATCTCTAAAAACATAGGGCTATGTATATTTTGATATTCAAATTTTGAAGTAGGGGGAACTTTCTTCAATAGCTGAAGCCAAATACGTCCCCTAATTCAAGAAGTGGAGTTAAATAAATTTTGCACTGGCATAAATTGTAACTCTTAGAGAAAAAGGAAAGATAGTCCACAGTTCCAGAATATTCCAGATTGCCCACATCACTCATGCAAGGAACTTGGTTAAAGTCTAGCTGAATTCAATTGGTTATGACTGCTTGAGGCACAAATCAGAACCAATCTGAGATTTCCCCAAGTACAGACACCTGTAAGAGACAAAACAAGTATCTCCATAACACCTGCAGAAAGCAGGGAACAATACAATTATTGCTAAACCTCAAAAACTCTCAATATATTTTATCCTTCCACATAGATGCACACACATACCAGAAGTTTCACCCAAATTAGAAGTTTATATGGTTTGACTTGTTCAAACTTGTATAAATCTTAATTGTACTGAACTGTATATTGTCCCTCATTACTGTAAACCACCTTGGGTCCTTTTCCAAAGAGAACGGTGGGGTAAAAATATTCTAAATAAAATAAAATAAATAAATACATTGTACTGCTCACTTCAAGTGGACTGAATTCCCATTTCTGCAATTAGGGGCCCTCGAACTTGTACAACAACATTCCAGCTGCTGGATCTAATAGCCTTCAGAGTAACAGATTAGCCTTCAGAGTAACAGATTAATCCTAAAGTTTACCCAGAAATGCAACCCTGCATTGTTTCCAAGAAAAACACTTTGTTGTTTCCTGGTACTTCATTCCTTCAGTGGCTTGGTCCACTTTCTAAAGCAGTTCTGCCTACCACAATTGCTGTATAACATTTTTGTTCTTACAATTGCACCTCATACAACTTCATTTATGTCACACCACCAACTACTCTTTGGCTGCAATCTGGCCAGTCTGAGTGTTGGTGGTTAGAAGAAAAAAGAAAACTTTGTTATGGCTATGATAAATAAGCACACACTTCGTATTTTCCTCTGATGGGGCTAGATGACTTGCCTTCAATTGAGGATTCCACCTTTAAAAAGTCATGGAAACTCCTGTAAATGGCATCACCCAGACTATCCCCTAGCCAACAGCTCAAGAGTAACATAGATGCACAGAGGAATATGTGTAGGGTCATTCCTCCTGAAATGAAGTAATCTCTGCTTCAGAGACAGAAGCAGAACATTCACCAGCCTATCAGGAATGGCAGTGCCTGAAGTCTTGCTTACTAGACAGATGATTGTTAACCAAGAATGGCCAGAGTCCTCATACTGTATTGCTTCCAATGCAGTTGTGTGTGAATTGCCTAGACCAGACATATCCAAACTTCAGCCCTCCTGATGTTTTGGACCACAACTCCCAGAATTCCAAGCCTGTATTTCCAATGGTGGAGTGTGGGAGTTGTGGTCCAAAACATCTGGAGGGCTAAAGTTTGGACATGCCTGGCCTAGACCCGTGCACCATCCAGTTTGAGCTTAGGAGAGAACTGATGGATTCTTCTTCAGCCCATATGGCAAGTGCTTATACCACCACTACCACCACTACCACCACCACCACCAGCAGCAGCAGAGAAGATGGGAGAGGCTGGAAGCTATACAGAGAATATTGTATAAAATGGCCTTTGTTTTTCATAGTGTGGGAAGGCTAAAAATCAGGGGAAAACTTAGGCTTTTTCTCAGAAGTCAACTCGTCAAGCAGTTTTGGATCAGCTCAGGTTTCAAAGCTGCAAGTTTGCCAGCTAGTTCAATAAATATGACCTCCATCAACAGGATAGACAAAGGAGAATTTTTGAAGTGTCAGAAGTTTTTAATCTGCATATATGTATTTTTTCGGGGGATATGATTATACAGCTTTGAAAGGTTTCCCCATTAATTTGCTTTTAATTCCTTCCTCCCTTCATCTAAATAATGGAACAGCAAGCGACACAGGAGCTGATGCCAAAAACATGTAATTTGTAGGGCCAGTAAGTGCTGGAAATTGCTGCACTCTATCATTGTGCTTACTAAAAAGGAGGGAGATGCTTCTTTGCTTTAAAAAATGCTATATAATTTACAGACAAGAAACAGAAGTCAGCAGGAAACATGGTTCCCCCAGCACAAAGCAGATACATTTTATGAAGAGATTTTTTTTAAAAAAATCTGCCCTTCTTAAAGGAACAAAAACTCCCAGAGAGTTAAGAAGAAAACAGAGTAGGATCCTTAATACCTTAGTGAAGACATCTTGATTTAGACGGCACCTCTACCATGTGCAATGGGCTTACTCCCAAGTAAGTGTTCACAGGATTATATCTTATGATCATCATATAAATTTTCATATAAATTTTATTGTGTGGCTCACAGGGCCATTGCAAAATGCATCAAGTAAAAACAGTACAATAAAAATATCAATAAAATAACAATACAAATAGATAAAAAGGGGCCTGAGGGTACAGAAACCTAGATATCAATTTGACTATTAGAAGTAGTTAAAGCAACTTTCATTTTAGTAAGTAAAGAACAGAACCTTACCATTCGAAATGTAACAAATTTATCTCTATCACAGAGTAAGATTTTGAGCTTTTCTTCGTCAGATCTACCAGGATATTTTTCTAAGATGAATTTCAAAAGTCTTTCACGATGGATTCCAAATAGTGGGCAATAAAGCACAACATGTGCCAAGTTCTCAACAGATTTTTTTTATCACAAGAGCAGACTCTCTTATGGTATGAGGATTGTGTATAACGGCCCCTTAGATTGGCAAGTGGTAGCATATCAAGACGAGCCCGAGTAAATGCTTTTCTATGTTCAAAGTTCGTTAAATCAGCAAAATAAGATGGGTGATTTAGAGGCTTAGGTGTAATATTCATATAAAAAGGGGCTGAATCCTCAGGATGTATTCATAGCCTTCAAAATGTACTATTTCATAAAGAAAAGACAGAAATGAACTATTATCTGCCACTTGGTGGGATCTTACAGCCATTCTCAGCAGGAACCATATGGACCCCCTGGGGAAAGGCCTGACACATTTAAAGGGGGCCACTGTGAGAAGTGGCTGCATTTGAAGGTTGTCAATGTTCTTTTCTATTGAGACTTGGAGCAGTATCTCATGTCCCTTTTGAGCTGATGTTTGTTTAGAGGAGCCTTTTCCCCTCCTGAGATCATGTGGGGCAAAGAGCGCCTCAGCAGTTCCCACGTCTGGGGCTCCAGTGACATTGTGAATGAACTTAGCCTGAGGGAAGTTGGGGCTGAGGAGGAGGAGGGAGAAGGGGGGAAGAGGAAGGGGGATAGGAGGCAAGGTAAAGACAAGTCTCTCTCTCACACACACCCCTTTCAGCTCCCCATTGGGAGTTACTTGAGTTTACATTTGTATTTTGCTTTCCCTTGAATGACTTCAGATTTGTTTACAGGCACAGCACAGGGGCTGCCATTCCACATTCCTGCCGGCCCCTCCGAATGTCCGCCTAACCAACCGCGGGGGGGGGGCATTCCTCCTCCTCCTCCTCGGCACCCACATTTCAACCCTATAGAGAAGTAAAGTCATTTTGGGTTGTTTAAAACACAATTATATATATCTGATATAATTTAAATCAATTAAATATATATCAGATGTGTTAATTAAAATATGGTTACCTATAAAAATTAGTTTTATGTCAAAACTCCAATGTGGCTATCTCCATTAGGAGCGATAACTGGTTCCCATACAAGTGCAACCCTTAAATCTTTAACTTATAGACAATTTTTGAATGCTGATAGCTCCTTGAAGCCACTTGCACAATTAGTATCTGAAGGTTGGAAAATAGATTGGTGGAATTACCAACAAATATATTTACATTTCAAAAATCTCATCAAAGAGGGTGGTTTTGTGACAAATGATACTTCACTTGACAAAATATTATCCTCTGGTGATACAAAGCTTCTTAGTAAATTCTATAGTATTTTGTTAAATGAAAAATCGATTGATACACTGGTATAAGATACTGTGATAAGATGGGCAAAAAAAGTTTGACTATCCTATTCACTTAAGTAAATGGGACTCCTTGTCGAACACAGTAAAAAAAATTTAAGTCGATAGCTTTTAAGGAAAATTGTTATAAGATGTTTTATAGATGGCATTTTTCACCTCACCTCTTATCCAAGATGAATAATTGCTCACCTAGATGTTGGAAATGTAAATGTTAGTGATACTTTCTACCACATGTGGTGGACATGTAAAGAGGCAAATACATATTGGAGAATGGTAAAATTATTTATAGAGAGATCTTTGAAGATTAAGCTAGAACTTTGACCAGAACTTTTTTTATTAAATATAATGGATATAAATATTTCTTTTGATCAAAAATATGTACTCCATCATGTAATAGTTGCGGCAAGGATATTATATGCGAAATTTTGGAAACAACCTGAAGGGCCTACAGAGAGAAATCTTCATGACAAAATAAGAGAATGTATCAAAATCGACAGGCTTTCTGGATTTCTGAAGGGAGAATATGAAGAGATCTCCAAAAGAAGATGGCAAGAAGTAGTAAACCTACTAACACTTTGATAATATTTTGTGATATCTTGGTATGTATAATTGCTATCTTTTGGCTTGATGTATTCAATGTAACTTCTTATACTGTCCCTTTCCCTTTTCCCTCCTTCCCCCTCCCTCTTCCCCCTAAAATCCATAAAACTCTTTAATTAAAAAAAAGCAAAGAAAGATGTTTTAAAGAAAAATGTGGACTTCCAGCTTCTTCCATTTTGGACAGAGGTGGTGGACTAGCTTCCATTATTTTGGAGGTGTGAACTGGTCCTGAATCATCTAAATGTTGCCTACTAGCATTCCACTAGGAAGAACAGTGATATGTGCAGCACATGTGTGTGCACATGGGAAT
Organism: Phrynocephalus versicolor; assembly: GCA_023846285.1. Lineage (NCBI taxonomy): Eukaryota > Metazoa > Chordata > Lepidosauria > Squamata > Agamidae > Phrynocephalus > Phrynocephalus versicolor. The sequence continues at coordinate 16,752,948 of JAHTLZ010000348.1, forward strand.
AACTGTCCAGCTGAGAATCTCCTCCTTGAAGCCTGCAAATATTCATCCATCCTTGACTTGGAGTTATGAAACATGCCATATGACTATGCAGAGACTGCTTTGAAATGAAAGGCAGCAGTCGGTTCTTGTCTCATTTCACAGTGCTGAATTACTAATCATTATGGAGCTGCACAAGCTCCAAAATTCAGATCCAGAATTTGGATTCTACAAAAATCAGACTATCTGGATATCTGGACCTCCATTACAGTCAATATGAAAAGTATACAGCATATTCATCATTCTTCTCTTTAAAAACACACACACATACAAAGCATCTTCAAAAGATTTCCTTGTGTCCTCTGATATCTTCACATTGGTCATGCCAAACATAAGGAGTGCACACCAACAACCAGCAGTGCCTACACATTAGGGAATGATTTCAGTGGGCATAGTGATGGACTATCAAACATGGGCATGCTAGCAGGGAATGCCAGCAGCATTGTGGAAACAAAAGACAGGTCACTTTGGAGTGGGAAAACACCCTGAGCAGCACTGAGAGACAGATTGGAACAGCAGATTCCCTGTGGTGGATAGGAACATTGCCAACAGCATGGAGTACAGCACAATTGAGTGAGCGAGCACAATCCTAGAGTAGCATTTTGGGCGGGGGCTGCAGACTGAGGCATGGCATACCTAGTACTGTGAACAGTGTGTTCCATTCTCTCCTATTTAAAGGGGATTTCAGAAAAGCCAAGCAACTGTAGGTGGACCTTGAAGAAAATCAACATTTGTACAGCTCCAGGTGCCAGGCATGAGTGGTTTGGACTCACACTGTCATCTGCCTGAGAGAGCACTCACTCACTGGGCTCTCTACTGCCACCTTGGCCAGCCATCCCAAAACTGACTCCTCCTCAGCTCAGTCTCTTTTGGCTCTCAGGGTTACATGTATGGCTGTACTTCTGCTTCTACCATATCCTTTCTCTGGGTGATGTCTCTGGAGGACACACCCTTTCCATGTTTGTCATGATGACCTCCCAGAAAGCTTGCCATGCTGCTGCAGGAATGAGGCACTCAAGGATACAACTGCTGGTGCTACTGTTGGGATGCTACAAATGTTGTTAGCTTCTTCCTGCTCTGTGTGACCATTCAGTGCTAGCCAGACCTTCTTCACTAGCTACTGCTCCTTGTGATGGAACATTGGCTGGCATGCCCCCTTCCAGCTTCTTCGTATCCATTGCCTTCTGTTTAATTAAGGCTCTAAGAGGGTTGCTAGACTGTAGCCATCCTTCTTCCACATGGAGGATCACCATTTTAGGTTAGAAAAAGTGTTGTCCCTCTATGGAATTCCCCAGCCACCTAGATTGTCCCCTCCTTATACATCATGGTGCCTAAATCCTGGAACACTGATCTTATCTGGCTATGGATGGCTGCCACCCCACAAAGAACTTGTATTGCACTCTTAAAGCATTGGAGGACACAGACAATTTAATCCATCATGTCCCACTCTTCTCTGCCCAGATGAGTACTCACACCAATAGAAGTCACCTGTTGGGAATTTGCTGAAGATGTTTTTGAAGCCAAGCTGACCTTGGTGAAAGAACTTAAAACAGATGGTCAGAGACAAATGCCTTTCTCAGCCAGCTGAGCAGACATGCACACACAAAACTGCCGTGTTCCTCTCAGAAGGCTTCATTTTATTCATCTTATCTATGTTTGCATGCAAGACTGGAGAGCTTACAAAAACAGGAGCTCAGATAGGGGACAGGTGCCCTTTAGCCCTTTGGCCCTGCCTCAAGGCTAAAGGTCAGAGTCCTCATACTGAGTCCTCAAATAGAAGGTCACATCCTTTCTAGATATGCCACATTGACCAGGAGTGTGTGTGCAACGCTGCAGCCCTCCAGAACACACCCTTCAAAGAAAGGTTCCCACTGTCACCAGTCCCAAATCATGGAGCACCTTTTCCTGCACCTGTCATTGTTGAAGCAGATGGAAAGTGAATTTAACACATTGTGGATTACGTGATGCAGTAGAAATTCCATTGCTTTCTTGCCTCTGCTGCAACAGCTCATTGCCCCAGACACTGTGGTGAAAATGTCCTGCCATCCTTCTGGCCCACTCAATTATATTAGGACATATGTCTTCCATACCCTCTAAAGCACCTGCAATGCTGGTGCTGCCACCAGGTTAACCCCACTGTCTGTCATTGCCTTTCTGTAAGTAGATTCCACTGCTACAGCATGCCCCTCGGACCCTCTGAAAAGTTGTCAACTGTGTGACTATCCTCTATCCCAGAGTCAATAGGACAGTTAGATTAGATCCATTTGAATCAATAGGTGTTGGTTCACTAATCCCTATTGACTCAGTGATTTACTACACTAAGCAACAAAATAGTAGTATTTCAGATTTCCTGTAGCCTAACCTGGAGGGTGCCAGAAGGACAGGTGAGGCCACATCATCTCTGCCTACATAAGACACAAACATATCATTTAGTGGGCTACCAATTATGCAAATACCATTTTTGTTGTGCCTGAGAATTATTGCCCAGATAGTTGTTGTTTGATCCTATGCAGAAAATGGCCCTGTTTGCCATTATAGAGTCTTGTGCCCTAGCTTCTTTATTTTTAACTTAAAATTACATGTCATTTATCTTTTTAAAATTTCCAAATGATCCATTAATTCCCTCAGTTTGGGGTTTCTGTGTTTTCCTTAATTAGAACTGACACTATATTCAAATTGCAAAAGGGAATGAAATGACATATATCCTAGGAAAATCTGCTTAATTCATCCCATTTTCTTTTAGGAAAAAAATCACTTGGAGCCTGGGACCAGATGTTTCCTAATCCAATTATACATGGAGAAAGAAGATGAAATATTACTGAAATTGGAGTTTTATGCTTATATAAATGCACAGCCTCTTCATAAGAAAAGCAAGAACACGGTTGGCACACTAGTGTAGTTTGGGGATTTTTTTTTTTAAGTATAGCAATGTTAAGAAATGTTGCAAAAATAGAATATTTGAGAATCAGAGACTGCTGCCAAAATTTGTAAAATGTTGCAACACACTGGTGTTTCATTTGCACAGATTGGAAATAAATCCTACAAGCAGATGATGCACCTTGCAATTACACACCTGTTAGCAGGCAGGAGAAAAGCTCTCTATAAAAAGAGATAGCCACCAATGGGTTTGGTTGCAGCAAGATAGCTAAAGATGGATTACTTCCTCAGGTCTACATTGGACTGACTCAGAAACAAGTCAAGCTGTTTTATAAAACATTAGATACTGCAAGCAATTTTAGAAGGCATTAGATCTAGCCTTCACTTTTTTTGAACCATTCTGGCTTCTTTCTGGCTGTACAAAAAAGCATGCATTTAGAGAGGGGGATAAAAAGAAAATTGTATTAAGGGAATAATTTTTTTAAAATTTGCTGCACCTTGCAGTCTGTGGGACTAAGTGTAATTCTTAGTTTTGGCGTATTTAGCAGGAAATTATAAGCATCAGATTCCTTTTTTCATTCTTTGGATTTCTATAGAATAGGAAATCTAAAAAACTAAAAAGTACATACAAACTTGCTTTACTCAATGAAAAGAACCAATCAGTGAGTGCATAGTTTAAAAGTATGTGTATCCCAACACTCACATATGGAAGCAGTTGCCATGCTTCCAAGCAGTACACCAGAGAATCAAAGAGTCACATGTAGGGAATACTAGAGGAAATAAGGAGGACCCCAGGAGGCAAGCTGAATGAAAACAATAAGGCAATTAAGAGGCAAGTGATAGTAGGATGCATGAACTCTGCCTATGTGATCATAATATAGATTCTACCAGGGCATTACTCAATTAAGGTGAAACCAGAAATTGAGTCCTTGTCAAGGAATCAGGGAAAGAAGATGGCTGCTGTTAGGTCAGGTCAAGAAGGAAGCAAGAAATGATTTCAACAACAGGCTGTTGTTTTCCCCATTCTGTGTCCCTTGTTTAATTAAAATCACAGGTGCTCACTTATCATCTGGGAAGGAGAATAAAGAAAAGTTGTACCGGACTGTGCCAGACCATAACATCTTCAGAACATCAAAACAACATCCAATTATCAAATTCCAAAGAGACTGACTGTATGAGAAAGTGAGGCGTGGACACAATAATTGCTTTGATGAACTCAGCCTTGTGATTGGACAATTAGCAGGATCACTCTGGAAAGAGTGGGGAGATTGCTTTTGGGCAGATATGTTTTAAGTTAGAAAATAGAATAGCTTGCTATGCTTGGAACTTAGGATCTTAATGATGATTCTTACTTAGGATGCCAATGATGATTCTTTCTCAGACTTAGCTTAGAGCTATTATACATCATGAGTTTTGTCGTTCAGAATGCTAGCGTAACTTAGAATTAGTTAGATAGAGTTTATTGTTTTCTTGATTGCAAATCCTAGACCATGCAACTGATGTTATTGCTTTGCATTGTTCTTAAATGATTTTTGTTTTTCTTCACTTTTCTATTTTTAATAAAATAATATTTTTCAACACTAGCCTGATTATTGCCCAGAAGTGAGTGTGGCTAACTCAGTGCCTTGACCAGAAGAACCTGGCTGAGAAACAACTTTGGAACTTTAGAATAATTTTCTTTGGTTATCCTACCCGACAGGGTTGGTGTATTTACAAAGTACACAACCTGTTAAGATTTTAAAGAAGTTTAGCTGCCTGATAGGCTATAGTTCACCTCCACACATGGTCACCTAGGTCACGGAGACAGAGTGGTGGGTTTTAAAGGTGCAATTAGCTATCAGGAGCTATTTCTTTTGAGGAGGTGGTCTTAGGAAGCCTCCTTGGGAGTTGCGACTCCCTGACAGTCCTTGACCAAGTCTAGATCAGATACCCAGAGAGTCAAAAGTAGCAGGAGAGTTCAAAATCTCAGAAGCAGGGAGAGCATGAAAATCACATGTCATTCACAGCCTATGGTACTGAAGTCAGAGTCCTTCAGTACATCTATCTATCTATCTATCTATCTATCTATCTATCTATCTATCTATC
>JAHTLZ010000348.1:16757955-16769928 GCA_023846285.1 Phrynocephalus versicolor
ATCTATCTATCTATCTATCTATCTATCTATCTATCTATCTATCTATCCATCTATCCATCCATCCATCCATCCATCCTGCTAATCTAGCTAGAAGGCCATTGTGGGCACCTGTGATATAGATGCTGCTGTATCACAGCAAGATGTTATTGCTCCCAATGTGTTCTCTAATCCACTTTATGCTTCTACTAGGCCTGGGATTGGGACCTATCTCTGCTTTGGGTTCTATTACTGAATTTCTGGTGTCTCCAGAGGCTATACTCTCTGCTATCCACTTGTAACTTGAGGCTTGTGGTTGATGTTTCCTGGTTCAAGAGTGCTACTAGTTAGAGGGTCTTTGGGCATTTATACATGATCCCTAAACTCCAGGGCAAATGGCTCCCAGCTCCGGAGCTTAAAAATGTTTCCCCACCAGCTCCGGAGTTTACAGGAAATTAAGTGCGACCACACCCACTTTAGCGCGTCCCAGCGCACCTTTCAAGTACCTGCTCTCTGGAGGTAAAAATTCCTTGATGCGGTGTAACGATAGTGAGTGCGGGGCTCTCCTCGCTTCTGTTTGTTGTTGTTTTTGGCTCCCGCCCCTTTAAGAGCTACTTAAGAGACTGGAATGTTGCCGCGGCAAGCGCAAGAGGCAGAACGGAGGTGAGCCACGTTCTTTTCTTCCTTTTTTTTCCTCCCTCCCCTCATGCAGACAGGAACAAGGAAGTGCAGAGGGGTGGGGACACAGGAAGAGCGACAAACCCCTAAGATCTCTGGTCTGAATGTAAGTGGCCAGCAGATCTTAGGGGTCGTGTGAAAAAGATCTTTGATGCAGAGGAAAAACATGTCTGACTGATACACAATTTAGATAAGATCAGAGTGCAGTAGTGAGACATCCCAGACACACAGCAAAGATGAGATGGCATGATGGCAACACCCCTACCTAAAGATGCTTGAGGAATTTCTGAATTGCAGTGCATTTGGCCTAAACTGCAACTTCTGTGCAAATATATAGGTTCCAATGGGTGCCACACAGCAGAGTGAGCACCCACTGATAACCCCAGCTCCTACCAACCTAGCAGTTTGAAAGCATGTACAGTGGACCCTTGTATAAAAAACAGTGTATATAACATAAAATCTGTACAACATAAAACTGTTCCATCATTCATCATCACTAGATCTTGCATTTCATTGGAATTTTATTTATAGAGTGTCATTGATAGAGTCAATGTAGTTTGTTCAGAATCATGTATGTTCCAATGACTTTAGTGAGAAGGAGAATCACTGTATGTAGCAATTGGTTTGATTTTTAGTTCCATGGTTTTCTTCATGGAACATTGCTGTTGTGATTTATATTTTTTTTAAAAATCATGTTCTGACTCATCCCCTTTAAACTAACAAAAGGCATTCAAAATGTCTCCTTGTTCCTGGTGCTATACTTGAAACAGTAGTCTAATTAATTGCTTCTGTAAAAGACAGAGTCATTTCTGGTTATGCCTTCCTATCTGGAGTAATAATAACCACATTTTCAATAGTCTGTCCTACTGTATCTATTTCCTAGGATCACACCTGTCTTCAGTTATTTTCTGGATTCTTCTTTCCATTCTGACTTCCTTGGCTGTATTGGCCAAATTAATTGGACCAAACTGACATGGATATGTTCAAGATATTATTCAAGATTGCTCACTATTTTCCTCCAAGTATTAGTCATTCAATGCTGACTGACATTTTTCTGAAATAAAGGAGAACACTTGCTGTCTACTGTGAGCACTGAAGAAATGCCAACTTCTGATTCTTTCTGAGCAAAACGATTCTTCATCTTTTCCTTCTCTTCTGGTAAATCTGCACGCTGATGAGTCACTTTTTCCTCTACATCTACAGCACACTCTGCTATACCGCAAAAAGCAAATGATTCACCTACCAAGGTCAATAATATTGATGGTTTGTGGCTGCTTAGGGGGGCACGACCACAGTCATTGAAGTCATCTTCAATCCTCATCATGCCATGGTTATCTTTGAAGAGCTATTACAGTGACAAAGACACAAGAGTGGGCTGACTTGAATACCAAACAATTTAGAACAAATGGAACAAAAGTGAGTATGATAGCTGGTTTTGCCTGCTGCAAAAACAGTTAGAAATATTATTACACACCATGCCACACACAGGCACAGAGGAATTTATTTATGACACCATAATCATAATTTTATTGCTGAATTCAAAAATGTGTCTGCATTCATTTAATGCCAGCTATGAAATACATTCACCTCTTTAGAAACAATCCTAATATAGCAATTAAAGAGGTAGACAAGTAAACAGGTCCCTCACTCTCACATTAACCCCATTAAGTTTTAATATCAGAATTGCTACCAGCACTCCTGACTGTGGGTGTTTTCTTTTTGGTGAACATGCCAATGCCATCTCTTACAGGACAGTATCTTTAGTTTCTAATGACAGAGATTATCATGAACTGTGCAACCCACAGTTGGTTTCAGAGTATCCTGGTGCAGCATGAGTTCAGGGGAACTGCTAGACCTAGACAGATTTTCAAAAGAAATTGTATAGTCAAGATGAAATGTACAATTAGGGTGTTTAACATCGGAGACATTGGAAGGGAATGTTTGTGAAGATTCTTAGTCATCCAGGTGAATTTATCTGGAAGTGGAGTCATGGCAACTGGACTTCATTTCTTGAGAGATTGAAATGTTTCGCTGCTCATCCAAACAGCTTTGTCAATCTGAAGAAAGCTAGTTGTGAGTGCTCCATTTTATAGTTCACTTTGACCTCATGTCACCCTGGTCTGAAATAGGCTCATAAAATGAACAATGACTGGCCTATTCAGGCCATTGTTCACCTTGATCTGGAAGTGGAGTCATGGCAACTGGACTTCTTTTCTTGAGAGATTGAAATGTTTTGCTGCTCATCCAAACAGCTTTGTCAGTCTGAAGAAAGTTAGTTGTGAATCCTCCATTTAGGCCATTGTTCAACATGCCATGACTCCACTTCCAGACACTGGAGGGTATCTTTGTTTCTCTTCCAACAATTAGTTCTTATTCTATGCTTGTGATACTTTTTTTTACAAGAAATGGAGGCCTTGATAAGTTCTTGTTTGAATCTTGCCTGAAAATGAATGAATCTCACAGAGCTTGGAAGTTCCTTGTTTAAGTGTTTTAGCAAGTTGAGAAAGTTTTGAAAAACCAGATTAGAACACATGCATATCTACTGTCAGAACATCATAAGAACCGCCTAGCTAGAACAGGCCACAGCCCACCCAGTCCAGCATTCTGTCTCACACAGTGGCTCACCCTTTGCTTCAGTGTATTCCCAAACAGATGTCTTCACCTGCTTACGATTCTCTGCAAATATCATTGAGAGATATTCTGCCTATTTCTCCAACCTGGAGGTTGTCCTTAGTCATCCATAATTATAGCCATTGATACCCTTGTTCTCTGTGATTCCTTAGACCAGTGATCCTCTGGGTGAAAAAGTATTTTCTCTCATTTGTTTGAGATCTAGCACCCAAGTGATTCATGGAGTGTCCCCTAGTTCTAGTGTTGTGCGACAGGGAAAACAGTTTTTCCTTATCTATTTTGTCCACACCATGTATGATTTTATAAACCTCAATTGGGTCACCTCTTAGGCACCATCATTCAAGAGTGAAGAGGCCCAGCCATTGCAGCCTCAGAGGGTAAGGAAGGTATTCCAGTTCCCTAATCATTCTGGTTGCCTTCCTCTGCACTTTTTCCATTCACTAGCTGAACTGGGCAGGATTTCTGGGAGTTGTAGTCCAGGAACATCTGGGGACCCACAGGTTGAGAACCACAGTTCTAAACCCTTCCTAATGATCCCTAGCATTGAGTTTGCTTTTTTCACTGCTGTGGTACACTGGATTGACACATTCATTGAGCTGTCCAGTAGGACACCAAGGTTCCTTTCCTGGTTTGTTGCAGAGAGTTGGTCTTTTCTTGCCCCAAAGTGCATCACTCTGCACTTTCTAATGTTGAAGCTCATTTGCCACTGGTTTGCCCACTCTTCAGTGTCAAGAAATCTCTCTGGAGCTCCTCACAATCTCTCTTAGCATTTACTACCCTGTATTATTTACTGTCAACAGCAAATTTGGCTACCTTGCTATTTACTCCTACTTCTGGATCATTTATGAAGAGGTTGAAAAGCAGGGGTCCCAATACTGAACCCTGGGGGGATCCCACTTTTTACCTCCCTCCACATGGAGGTGTCCATTCGGTGCTACCATCTGTTTCCTGTCACTTAGCCAATTGCTGATCCAAGACAAGACCTGTCCCTTGATTCCATGACCGGCAAGTTTATTCTAGAGTCTTTGGTGTGGGACCTTGTCAAAAGCCTTCTGAAAGTCCAGATAAACAATGTCAACTGGATTTCCCTTATCCACCTGCTTGTTGACACTTTCAAAAAATTCCAACAGCTTAGTGAGGTATGATTTGCTCTTGCAGAAGCCATGTTGGCTCTCCTTCAGCAGTGCCTTCTCTTCTACATGTCTATTAATTTTATCTTTTAGGATGGTTTCCATCAGTTTACTTGGAACACATGTCAAACTGACCGGTCGGCATTTTCCTGGATCACCTCTGGATACTTTTTTTTTAAGATTGGTGTTACATTTGCTACCTTCCAGTCATCAGGCAAAACATCCTAAGTCTTAACATAGACTATCCTTGATCTAGTGAAATAATACCATATATATTATATTTGCAGGTACATCTGCACAGACACAATTCAGGATCCACAGTGACTGCCTGTGTGTGCACTCCCAGCCCCATCTGATGCAAGGCTGGGATTCAAAATATCCCCAGTAACCAATTCCATAGGATCCAGACTGCTGATGTGAATAGGCACATAGTTTATTGCTTGCTGACTTGGAGATGCAAAGGTAAAGGTTGCATTCCATTATCCTCCTGGAAAGGTAGTTCATGGAAGGTTCTGTTCCCGGCACTAGCCCCTAAGTCCAGGCAACTGGGGTGTTCCAACATTCTGCCCACTGCATTCAGGGGCAGCCAGTAAAGATAGCAGTGTAGTAGCCACTGCTCCATCCCCAGTTCTTCATGAAGATGTCTCCATATCCCTTTCTGGAACTTGTGAAACCAGTACCAGCTCTAGAGTGGGTTCCTGGCAGTGGGGCCCATCAGTTTCCTGAGTTACCAAGTGGATGCTGGTTGAGGTGTGGACTTCTGCGGGGCAAATATAGGGGCACCATGATGTCACCCCTGAGAGCTCTACTGGGATATCTTACCAAATGTCTTCCTCCAGTTGATACCTGAGCAAGCAAATTAAGTCACATTGTCAAGCTTTTTGCCTGTGGGCTTTTCTTTCTTCTGTCATGTCTCTGTTGTGACACACATGCAGATCGTTGTTGCTTTTAAGAAGACAGGTCATAGAGCATGAAGGGGGGGCAAGAATTTCTTTCTTACAGGTGAGAACTAAAGTCAAGAAGATTCTGACAAAGCAGCAGATTATTAATAATCCACGAGAAAGAGTACTATTGCTACAAATCTGATGTTTAGTCCTCTCTTGCCTGTACCTATATATCTAGATCTATATATAAATATACCAACAAGAATAATAGCAGAGAATGGAGCGAAGAGAGGCCAGAATCATTAAATGGCCACAGCTAGGAGATGACATTTAAAACTCGCAATATCAGAGGCTTACCCTTCCTCCTCCTTTTCCCTATTGAAAAAAGTGACTTTCTGTTCTCCTGTTTTGCCACACATTTCCTTCTATTCGGACATGGCATCCATGGATATGAACTTACCATTCCTTCCCCCCCCCCGCCAGCCATTGGCTCCTTATCTGATTCTGAAGCTGCCACATCCTCCTTTGTACCCACTGACATCTTCAGAGACAGTGGTCTGGCTTCCCTTCCAAAATTTTAAGCTTGTCTCAGCTGGTAGGAAAGTGCAGGCCAGATAGGGAGGCAATGGGGCAGCAGGAAGGAGGTGGGTGGGCATCAGTTATGCTGAAGCAAAACAAAGTGCTAAGTTGGAAGAAGGTTTGGTGCTTTGTTTTGTTTTATCAAAATTGTCTGCATGAACTGAACCACAAACTGAACCACATTTTTCCAGTTTGCAGCTAATTTGTTTGTGCCTAACTCTAAATAATACTTTATTGTGAAGTAATGTTGTTCGAAAACACTGTCAGGATAAATGGTCTCTTGAGAACACTAGGAAAGATTTCGTCCCTTGTCACAAGAGACAAACAAATCCATTCAAAAACCCAAACAGCCCCCCCCCCCTTGTTCCAGCCCAACCCACAGATAAAGGCAGCCACATAACACGGATTTTCCTTTATTGTGGGTTGGGTCAAAAATGTAACCCCCCACAATAAATAGGGTAGTACAGTGACCCTCGTATAACAAACAGTTTGTATAACATAAGACAGGCCTGTCCAAAGTCTGGCCCGGGGGGCAAATCCGGCCCGCCAGGCCATTCTGAGTGGCCTGCGGCTGGCTGGCCCACCCCTCCCTCCCTCTCCTTCACCCCATGTTTTTTTAAAAGAAAGTGGGTGGGGCTTGCAGTTGGGGTGGCAGGGTTGGGGAGCAACCGGCCCCTGACACATTCTCAGCCACCAAATCTGGCCCTCCTTACAAAAAGTTTGGGCACCCCTGACATAATTCTGTACAACATAAAAAATTCTGGAGGTAGTTGAAATTTGCTTAATAGAGATGGGCACGGAACGAACATTTTTTCATTTCCGTTACCATTTGTCATTTCCGTTACGTAATGAAATGACAAATGAAAATTGTGATGAAAATGAAACGAAACGAACAGAACCACGAAAATTGTGGGCGTTATTTGTTTCCGTTAATGGTGACGCACAATGAAATGAGCTGTTTTAAATGTTAAAAAATGCCCTGGACATCAGTAAAAATGCAGTGATAATTATTTATATTGTCTGATAATACCTACCAGGGGGTTGGGGTCCTTAAAACGTTTGTTTTTGTCTTCTCCCATCGTGATGTATTTTTCTTTTCCCTTTTAAAATGGATGTCGCCACCAGCCACAAAATGGAGGCAAGCCATCTGATGGGATCATGTTCAACCAATAGCATGCCCAGGTTGCAGACTGGGCAGGTCTGGCAGCCACAGAGGGCATAAAAAGCTCTGGCGCCCCCCGTCCTCCTTGCAGTCTCCGGTGGGAGTTAGGGCGGGATTGCTGTCTCTGCAACTCTAGCTTCAGTCCTGCAGCCTCCCTGTGTGCGTGCGTGCTGCGTACTTCTCGGTGAGTACCCTCCCTTGCCCCGCAGTGCAGTCACTCTGCAGCTGCCTTGCACCCTGGGCAACGCCTGCTGCTGCCTTTGCAGCCTCCCTGCATACCTAGTCTATACTGTGTCTCTGCCAGCATCAATTTTTTTAGTGTTTTCCCTCTGGTCTGGGGCGTTGGGGGATGCCTGCGCACGGAAATGCTTTAAAAATCGTGCAAAAAGCGGGTAGAAACGACAAACGACAAAACTAAAAACAGAAACAATTTTTTTCTCAAAATTCATGACAAACAGAAACGAACCTAAACAGACCTCTCAATGACAAACAAAAAACCGAAACACCATTTTTTTTGTTTTGTGCCCATCTCTATGAGTTATATCTGCCTTGTCTAGCATAGAACATTGATCAAGTCTATATCCATAGATATATACATTGTAGCACCTACAGCAAGGAGAACCTTTGGCACCCCCTCTGAAGCAGCATAACCCACTAATTTTTATGTAATACAAATACCAGCAAGTTGATCACTGGTAGAGATGGGCATGAAACACCAAAATGGTGTTTTGTTTTGTTTTTGTTTCTTTTCCTCTGTTTCATTTTGTTTGTTACAATTTTTTATTATTATTTCATACTTTGTTTTGTTTTGTTTTTTGCTTTTAATTTTTCAATTTTTTTACACTGTTGGGGCTGAACAGCTGGCCTGCGGGGAGGCTAATCAGTGTTTTGTTTTGTTTTGTTTTGTTTTGTTTTGTTTTGTTTTGTTTTGTTTTACTCCCACTGACCAGCTGGCTGTGGGGAGGCCAGTCAGTGGTTTATTATTTATTTATTTTTACTCCTGCTGACCAGCTGGCCCATGGGGAAGCTGGCTGGTGGGTTTTTCCCCCACCAACCAGCTGGTGTGTGGCCCCACGCATCAGCTGATCGGCACTTATTTTTATTATTTATTTTGACAATCGCCGAGATTGGCACTTGTCAAAATTAAATACTGTAATAATAAAAAATGAAATGGAACAAAATAAAACTTTCCATTTCATTTCATTTTTAAAGGCACTTTATTTTTTTATTTCATTAGTAAATGAAACAAATAATGAATAATGGAATAAAAAATAATTTTGTTCCCATCTCTAATCACTTGGAAAGAAATTTAACTGTAAATCTGACAGAAGGGAACTTTTGTAAATTGTAGATGAATAATCTTTAGAACCTTGAAAAAAACTACATATACTTGTCTTCTATCTTATTTGCCTGCTGGCTTACTAGATTCCATTCATTGAAACAAAATACTTACCCGCTCCCTGGAGTGTGGTGTTTTCTTCAGCTCAGCTCCACACTCTTTCAACACAGTTCCTCAGTGATGATCCAGCTCACTCACCTGAATGACTAGGGTACCTTATCCTTCAGTTTAGAAATTGCCAGTTTACTTCAGAGGTGCTAGTCTTGATAGACTCTGATGCATGGTAGCTAAAAACTCTCATGATAAGGGCATTTAAAAGGCTTCTAAGCAATCCATATCTTCAAGAAGCGGCAATCACTTGAAATTCATGTGTGTTTGTTCAGGGAAGACTAAATAATTGTCCTCTCTTGGTGCTCTGACGCACATCCACAAATGCAAATGCAGGAAATCTGAATATAGATTGTAATACTTTTATGATCAATTTGTGCAGCTAAACATCTTAATAGCTTCACATCATTTGTGAAACAGAGCCTAGCTTCAAAGAGTAGCCAGAGGTTATGACTCTAAGTAGCAGAAGCCAATGTGTGAAGAAATTCTGCATCGCCATAATGAGTCTTGAGTTCTCCTCTGCCAATCTACAGGAAGGTTAATCCCTTCACAGACATTTACTCTTGAAGAAAGTGGGTCTCCAGTGTTGTTTAGTATTCTATAAGAAGACATATGATGTGGTTGCTGGGGGCTTGTGTTTGGGTAACTGCACACATGCTCAATTTCAATATACTGGTGATACTTAGCTCTGTTTTGTCATGGCCCCAGGAAATGATGTGCAAAAGCAAGCCTTTTGCTTGAATGCAGTAGCAAACAATACGCTGAAGCTGAATGATGAGCAGTGAAATGTTTCAATCTCTCAAGAAAAAGAAGTCCAGTTGTCATGACTGGATTTCCAGAAGAAAGCAGGTAATTGTGTATGGATTCTTTAAGATGCAAGCCCATGATTCCAAGCTAATTGCAGGTCATGCTAGCTTTCACTCTTAAAGGAAATGCTTTCCATTATTATTATTATTATTTTAGTAGAAGCCAGTAGGTGCAGTTGGAGCTCACATCACCCCTCTATCACCTTGTAACAGCAATCAAGAATGATTTATTTAGTAAAGTTATGCACATGTTGCTCTCTGACCCAGAAGATTTTAATAATTGCTAGTTGAAGACAACTGCATGTAGCCATAAATATTAAAGAAATGCCAGCTCTGGGTGGTGGTGTATATTCCCTGAAGGAATAGTAGTTTGTGGATTCAATGCTTTTATGGGATGCCCAGCTGAATTCCTTGGAAATGAGAACTTGACTCCATTTTAAGGCTAGTAAACTAACAACACCTGTTCCTGGACAGATAAAGTCTAATCACTATCATCCATGCACTGGTAACTTTGGGAATTGATTACCACAATGTTTTATGTGTAGGATGTTTCTTGTATTGGGGTTGGGAGCTACCAGTAGTGAAGAATGCAGAGGTTAGTTACTGAATGGTGTGCTTTATTACATATACAATGCAGCTATTAGTGATGAGCTCCATTTAGCAAGTTAGTACAGTAGTCCCCCTCTATACTGTGGTCCCAGTATATCATAGGACTGTGATGTATGGATACCGCTGCCACCATCCCCACCACCCTTGCCACTGTCACTGCCACCATCCTCACAACCACCACCACCTCTGTCACCTCTTCTGTCCCTACCACAACCACCACCTCTGGCACCACTGTTGCCCCTTCATCGCTGCTGCCATCACTGTGGCCCTCCAAAGTAACAGTGAGGGAGTGACAGTGTCCACATAATTATGGATTTTTGTATATCGTGGGCAGATGGAAACATAACCTCCTGATAAACAGAGGACTACTGTATTCGTATGTGTAACTCGAATGGCAAGAGATTAACTGTGACATAGCCTGCAGATTTTTATTTGGTAGCAACACAAAGAAAATATTCCTCTGTGATTATCTTGTGAAAGTTCTTTCTTATGCAATATATCAAACCTAACCCCTGGTATGTTTTATACAAATAATGAAAACCCATAATGTTTTACCTTGGCTTTTCTTCAGGTATGTGCTAGTCTCAGCTCATCACTTATATTATTGTTGTGCAATTATTTTATTGTAAATCACTCTGAGATTCAGTCAGTTTCTGAAAATTTATCAACATTTCATTTTTCAAACTATATCAAAAACATTTAATTAGAAATTTTCTCAACCATATACTACACTACACCCCCCACTGCAGTAGGAGAATGAAGGTGCAACATTTAGGGTCTCCCTAATACCTGTCCATCTGAAGGCAAATTAGATGCAAAGATATTACAGGTGTATATGAGATAGGTCAAAAAAGCCAATAAAAAGTAAGATGCTTGACGTGTCATTGTCATGCCCCAGCTGATGGAGGCTTCTCCAGCATGCATCTCTAGTCTTAAACAGAAGATTGGGGCACAGGCAGATTCTGGAATTCAAAAGAGATGGCTGAGGGTTCTCCTCCTTAATATGAGGTAAACTTTGTGGTGACCTTGAAACAGAGTCACCCACAAACTCCCAGAAACTAAGCAAAACTGTGCTCTCTAGAAAACATGTTTGGCTCCAGATGAAAAATCTGTGGGACTAGGAGACCTCTTGTGAAAAGCACTTTATCTTGATAGTTCTGTGGTCCTGCACAATTGTACTTGAATGGAAGTGAAGGCACAGCATGAAAATGTCTAGGCCTGAGACAGAACTTAAGCAGTTAGAGTTTTTGGTCTATAGATTATAAAGGACATCTACATTTAAAGTTATAATTTTAATATTAAGTAATTTAATTAATTTTGGTAATTATGTGGGATTTGTTAAATTGACACAGATTTGGGCCTCAGCAAATCTTAATCTGCTTTTAATCAAACACCAACCCAAACCCTAAATATCACCTGATTTCTGACATTAAGCAGAGTTATAGCCGCTGATGAGTTGCACGAGATTCCACTGGAGAATAACAGGCATATTTAGGTAAAACTAAGAATCCTGCCTGCATCTCTGGAAAGACACTGCCAATCATCACTGGCTATATTAGATCTATGACCAACAGCTTGATTCAGTATAAGGCATATTCCTTTGTTTTTATTTTCCTGGGCACCCACTTGGAGCCATCTGCTAAACCCTATCCTATTTCCCATTGCTAAGGTGATGATTTGGTCTGTGGGTGAGAAAAGGGATAGAAGCTCTGTGAGGACTGGGATAGAGGAAGAATAGAGGCAGGTGCTTGGCCCAAGGGAGGTAACCCCTTCAATTACCCTTCAGAAAAGTGGCAGTCCTCTAGCCATGTACCCCTGCTTTAAATGCTTGCCCCATCCCTAAGTGCAAAGGGCCATATGCAGGGCCTGAGTATTCAAAAAGCATGTGCAAATGTGAGCGTTGACACTTGCCCCTAGTTATATAATAGTCTAGTCCACAGGATGATTTAAAAAAAAAAACTTTGAATTTCTTCCCCCATTTCAGAGACCTTTGGGTAGTGGGTGGCATATAGGTTGAATAAATAAATAAATAAATAAATAAATAAATAAATAAATAAATAAATAAATAAAT
>JAHTLZ010000348.1:16786466-16800265 GCA_023846285.1 Phrynocephalus versicolor
AGTAGTAGTAGTAGTAGTAGTAGTAGTAGTAGTAGTAGTAGTAGTAGTAGTAGTAGTAGTAGTAGTTCTGCATGGATTGTCCAGATGCAGTATCTTCAGTGCTTGTTTACTGGTTATTGTCATCTGTTTATTGTTTTATGGTATATCACTCATTTTATTATATTTATTGTTTATTGTACCCTGTTTTGTTTACCACCTTGAGTTGCATCTCACAAGCTGGTGGTATATACAGTGGTGCTTCGAATTACAAAGTTGATCCATTCCTCATGATGCTTCGATCTTAAAATTTCCATAATTTGAAATTGAATGGGGCGCAATGCACTTCCACAACATTTTCATATTTCAAAGCATCCTACAGGAAATTTTTCATATCTTGAGGTTTTTGTGGAATACTTCAATTTTCAGGTGGATTGCACTACAGACAGATTTTCCTTCATATTTCAAAATGTTCGCAACTAGAGGCATTTGTAATTCGAGGCACCACTGCAAACCTCAAAGTAAAGCAAAAGAAAGAAAGGCTGATAAGAGCTTGGCATATATATTAAAGGTACACCATTTTCTCAGAACTAATGTCCATGTGTAACACCTGGGGTATGTCCTTTTCTTTTCCAATTGGCAGGCCTCCTCATCCTCAAGAAACAAAAATACCCATACAAACATAAGAACAAATTAGTTCAGGCCACTTAACAAGGTGGTGATAGTTTGTTCTCATCCGTACAGCAAATTTTGACTTATACATCAGGTTAAACAGTATCCATCCCTCTCTACTTTCTGTTCTATAGAATTGTGTAACAGCCGGGGTGCATTGCTTTCTCCTGTTGAGTATAAAACCTACATTATGGCTTTCATAGCAAATCAAACTATATTAATATTTAGAACTGTTCCCATTGTAAGATGTTTATTCTAATTGGAGCCTGATAATACAGTATAAACTGTGTTGCTGTTTGCATTTTTGAATCTGTTTCTTAAAACCTTGCTCTCAGTGCATTTGGAAATACATAAGCAGCACTTCACCCCATGCATCCTTAAGTCTTGATTGTTTAATAAATCAATTTATGCCATTAGTTGTCTGTTGACGAACAGCATAATTTATTTTTATTGAACATCAGAATCTCTTGATTTTGATATTTTTGTCAGTAGCTGGTAGCTAGCTTTTCTTTTTAGAATACTCCTCATACATTCTAAATGTCAAACTGTGTTATAAACCACTTCTGCTGTGGGTCTGCAATTGGACCGAACAACTGTAATTACTGAAATGTTTAAGAAGTCATTTGGTTTGGCCATTACTAGTACAACAATCCTGCAGGGTTATCGTGATTCTGCTTTCCCGCACTTGGTTTATTTTGTTTTGTTCTCAGCATAAATAGATTTGGAAAATGACTGCCCAGAATATATAGCAACGGTACAGTATTTACACACCATATTAGATAGTAGCTTATTGAAACTTCTATATCTACAATGTTTTCAGTAGGTAGACTACTGCTGAGGAATTTAAGAGAAGTGTCCTGTTGTTGTTTTTTAATATGTGTGATTCTATATAACTTGTAACTTATAGCTCAGACTTACAATATCATGGGGATCTAGTGAAGCGTTATTATTGCTTAACTGACTTTGCTTGTGACTTAGCATGGAATCTAAACAGATTAGAGTTCACTGGCTTTAATTATGTTCACAGATTTCACAATCCCTAAAACAAATAATCTCTGCCACCAACACCACTACTCCTACAGTGAGACTTCTCTCTCTGAGCTGTCATTCCACTCAAAGAAGTTTTAAGGGAAATCTTAAAAGTATTTCTAAGAAGATTCATGGTATTTTTTTCCTAGAAGAAATGGCAAATTGCACCAGATCCTGGCATTTTTCCTGCTTAGGATTCACTTTAAAGATCAGTAAACTACACAAGAGTGTCTCCATTTCCTACACAGAACAAGGACCAATAAAATGAAACAAAATTAAAGCAAAAAAGGTGGGGGATGAGGGTCTTGTTTTTGTAAGATATCTCACTGATGCTTAAAGAAGAAGTCTCAATGGGACCATGAGGACATTCGAATCACCAAGTGTGGAGATAATGGCAGATTGGAAAGCTTTTCTACCCAAGTGCCATCTGCCTCACCCCAAGATATATGTGAAGGCTCAGGATGTTCAATGAACAAGATACATGGGAATGGAAAAGCAGAGAATGACATTGGAAAGGACGCAGACATGATTCCATCCAAAGAGCAAGAAATAGAACAATAGCTAGGGAAAGTGGAGATAAAGGCAGAGGGGACTGATTCCAGGGGTCAAGGAAGAATATAAATCAGCAGGGATTGGACAGGAGGAGGGGAAGATGGAAGGATATAAAGGGGTGTCAGTTGCAGGAGAGGTGATGGATCTAGGAAAACAAAGGATCCTATCCCCAGGATTGGAGTGGATCTGAGTCAAAAATCCCTGGACCCATAAGTGGGAGTGATTAATGGTGCCCAGAGAGGAGGTTGACTACAGGAGGTAAGTAGCTGAAAGAGAAAGGTCTTTGTAAAGGGGAGAGAGAGAGAAAAACATGAGTGGAGGAGAAAGATCTGTGAGGAGAGATTCCAAGTAGAAAGGGAAAAGTGAGAGAGAGCTTAATGGATTTGGCCCAAAATAGGAGTCAGAAGGAGTGAAGATGGTCTAGGAACAATGTGAGTATGGCCCAGGACGACTATGGAGTGAAGGACTTTCAGAAGATCAGGTGCCCCTTTTGTCAATACCACCAAGAACATGTTTAAAGTAGGCTAAAGATACAGGAAACCATGATCAGGGACTCTGTTTGATGAAACTAAGATGTTCAAAGGTTCTAACCCAATTGGTTCTCCATTAGAGCCAAATGAGGAATTGAGTGTTAAAGCTCAGACTTTTGGCATTAAAAATGAGTCTTTACTGGATGCACAAAATGATAAGGATCAATACCTCTGGGTTGGGCTAGAGCCTTCATCCTTACACCAAGAAAAGGAAGCTTTGTGAGTAGCCATCCTATCCATCATTTTAATGCCTATTAAAAGCTTTGTCGCCAAAACATGGTATAAATGAAATAAGAAAGTGCTTTGGGTTCAGAATTATCATTTGAGTATATGCTTTCTGTTGGCTGCGAGACAGCAGTGGATCATGTGAAGTTGATCTGTTTCTGGCTATAGTAGCAGTTAAGGGACTGGCTCAGTATTCCTCTCTTTGTAATTACCACCCTAAGTGACCTGGCAGGCATGGCTTACAAGTTTGGAAGTAACACTTAGTTATCATGGTCTGCAATGCTTCATTTTATTGTGGCAAACAGCACTGTTCAGTATGTTTCTAGAATCCAGCAGGAATCAGGATATGAAGGCACAGGATATATTTGGTATGGCTGAGATAGCATGGAGGGTGGATTCAAGAAGTGGATGGAGGATGATCCCTGAAGCTCTTGAAAGTGATGTGGTAGGGTTGCACCCAGTGATGCATGTATTGGTAAAAGGCCAGTTGGGAAACCTAGAGAATATATGCTTCCTATTGCACACTTTGATTGTAATAATAACGTTATAAGCATTTTAAATCTGGGCACGAAATGGGAACTGTTCTCTAGAGGTTACAAAATGCCATTTTGTAAAAGATACATTTGTTTTCTGTTTATCTTAGCTCAGTGCCATTGCACAGAATGTTTAGCGTCCCAGAATTTAAACTGCCTAGTGTTCCTTTTCCTTTTAAAAGGAATGAAAACCACCCCTTTTATGCATCCAGCACCAGGACTAAAGGGTAACAGAAATGTCTGAGCAGCTTAAAAAATAGAGGAAGATAATCATCCTTGAAAACATCATGCCTTGCATTTCTTCTACTGCATTTTTTTTTATTTCATTCTGTATTGAACCCATAAATGTTTAATGGTATACAATGTTACAAATTCTGCTATAGATTTTGAAGCCTCATGTGGTGTCTAGGAGAATTTGAGCACTAAAATCTTTATGTGCACATCTTTTTTTAAAAAAAAATCTTTATATGGAGAGATAGATATATAAAGATTTTAGTGCTGAAATTCTCCTGAGAATCCTGTCATGTTAGGCACCTAGACACCACATGAGGCTTCAACATCTATGGCAGAATTTGTAATGCCACATATATTTTCCATCAAAATGAGTTCTTTATGTTTTATGGGCTTGCTTGCTTTGTAGATAGAACGTTGCATTTGTGACTGACGTTTCAGAAACATGGAAGGAAGAGACCCTGAAACTGCTTCAAGCACTCAGTTCACAAATCAAAACTGAGTTTCTGGAGGTAGCCATAACTGCCTGCTGCAGGAAAACCAACAGAGTCTTGTCAACTAGGACTAGAATCCTGATAGTCTCTGGTATGCAGTTCTGCTAGTCAGAAATTTTCCCATCAAAGATGAGAGGGATTTCAGCTTGCACAGGGGGTCACTAGATCCCCCTCAGGCAAGCAGTAAAGAGGGAGGAACTGCATACAAAACTGAGCAATCTAGCCATGATTCCCCATCAATAGGATGCTAGATAAACATATTTCATAATAAGCCTTTAATATCTAAAAAGGTAATTCTAAAAAAAATAAATATCTTAAAAAGCAGTTCTTTCTTCAGACACAATGTCAGTGTTTCTGGGAGAAGTCATGTCTCCCCTCCAATGTCCAGGATAGCACTATGGTTAGTTTGATGTGGTCAAGAAAGCATTGCAATTGCCGATTGCCAAGAGTCACCAAGCAAAATAATGCCTGAGTTGACTTTTATTTTAAAAATTGCTTTTAAAAAGAAAATAGTACTAAATCCTTATGGGCTTAGAGAGCCAACACAACATTTCTTTTAAGACTGTAAACTGCCTAACTACTAGCTAACTTTAGAATTTGTGAGGCAATTTGTCTGGCAAAGTTAGCCATATTATAATGGAAGGAGAGTGTTGGAAATTGCAATAGTTGAAGCTGAATGCATTTTCTGCTTTAGGGGACTGTTATTATTACTTTTTTTATATATAATGAAGGTTATAACAAGGTTTTTGAAAACACAAAGCCTGTTGTCCAAAGCACTTGTTTACTCCTGAACAGATGGTTCTGTATACAAAATGTGTATAAACTGGTGACCACATTACACTAATAAGCAAAAAGAAAAATTCCCACTGTGTTCCTATCTTGCTAATGGAGTGGGATGTTAAAATAAGAGGAATAATGGTGTGTACAAATGCAATTGATCCATTAGGAATACAACACACCAACTGTGTAATTGTTTGCTAGGCTTTTGAAAGGAATTGATTGGAATATTCCTTTCCTTTTTAGAAATCTCCAGTTGTCAATGTGTTTTCCTGCCTTTTCTGGTTTCACTCCAAAATCCTGAGGTGATGAAAAACTGGAATGATAATTTAACCCGTCTACCTGAGATTTCAAGAAAACCAGTGTCAGTCTTAAAAAAAACAAGCAAGCAAGCAAGCAAGCAAGCAAGACTGACCAGCATTTTTTCTTGGCAGAGAATTTCATCCTCAAATTGACTCTTTCCCATAGGCATCATAATTTACTGATGTCCCAGCAGCAATAGAAGAAGAGGAAGAAGCCAAGGAGAAAGGAATTGTGAGGTGTAAAGAAAAGCTGTAATCTTCAGGTATCTAGTTTTGATACCAATGTGTACCAAGTACATTATAGTGTTGGACTAAGATTCAGGAAAACTGAGGTCAAATACACACTCGGCCTTGTGGTATCCCCCCTTTCAACTAAGATCTCCATGTCTGGCATGAGCTAGTCTTGATTATTTGTAACTAGATGCCAGGGCAGCATTTGTAGCATTTTAAAGGAGATATGAATAAATTCAACAATTCGTCAATTCATCAATTCATCGATGGAAATTCACCAGTTCATAAGCCCTAATGAATTACGGAACATTACAAATCATCATTTTTTTTTCATATATCCCCATCTCCATGGGCATTAATTGACATTAAATACAGGGGGTGCTGCGACTAATTTAGAAAGTGAACTGCTGCTCTGGAGGTTTCCAGTAATGACATCTCATATTTTTGAGTGGGGGCAAGAGAGATCTGATAGGCTGAGTAGCTTCAAAAACAAGCTTTTCCCTAAGACAAGAGTCAGCCCCTTCCTGACCCAAAATCAAGATTATCTACTCTATTTAATGTTCCTTTTAAAAATAACTGGAGAAAATAATAGATGTAATACTGCGGATTATCACGATCATCACATGGAGCTTAAAATATACTGATGGCTGGAGAGATATACTGTAAGTCTTCGTTCTTTCAGAAAGTTGGAAGGTTTGCAGGAGTTATTCCTAAATTCACACACACACACACACACACACACACACACAGAGAGAGAGAGAGAGAGAGAGAGAGAGAGAGAGAGAGATGGAGGGAGGGAGAGACGGAGGGAGGGAGAGGGAGGGAGAGAGAGAGAGAGAGAGAGAGAGAGAGAGAGAGAGATGTTAGGGCAAAGGGGAGGACAAAACTTTTCCTATACCAATTAAGATTTCAAAGTAAAATGGAAATGGCACACGAGGCTGCTTGCTGTACCATTGTGAAAAGGTGCACTCAGTGCCTTATTGGCCTGTGTTCACTTTATGTTGATCTCACAGTAATAAGAGAGCAGCAGGACAGGAGCTTTTATGTTCTCTTACTGCATATGCCTAAAACTGTATAAATACATACTTCCCTTTATTGCTTCTTTAATTATATTATATCACATAAGGGATAATAGAGTCGGCTTTGGAAGCCCTGTATGCTGCAGTTCCCTGTTGCACGGAAGAATAGGTAGTACAAAGCATTTGCCTCTGTTCTGATTCCTGACAGTGTGCAGTCACTGCTCCTGTAACCTGGAGGACAGCTGTGTTAGAACTTGAGCTTGGAAAGTTTCTTTCAATGTGCCAACAGATAAAGGTATATTTTTGAGTGTGTGTCCCCTCCCCATTTCACCCAGTGTTTTATTACTCTCACAGTTGCAGTTTTTCGGAAGTTGGTCTTGACTTTCCTATTTCTCAGAAGTAACTGCAATAGTTGCTTTTAAAAATCTCAGTTATATAAATTGTTGACTTGTGGAATAAACCATAACTCTTTTCATTGTTAGTTTATTGTTGGTCCTACATCCATAATATCCTGCAAGAGAAAGCAGCCCAAGGCTCAGCGAGGGTTAGTATTGTAAGCACTACCCACAGTGCTTCAACTCTGTTATATTCTTTGTTGGCCATTTAGCACAGCCACATATCAGTATCTATGGAATATCGCTGTAACTAAAAGACACATATCACTTATAAAATCTCTACAATTAAAATCTGTTGCTACAAGGTACATGGCTGGGTATTGAAGGTCAAAAGAGAATAAAACCCTATGCCAGGATTATACCATGTTTTGCCATTCCCTCTTTAATCCCATGGATTTTTATTTATGTATTTATTTATTCTGGGGGGAAAAGTGTGCCTATAAGTGTGAGAGAAAACATAGGGAAATTAGGGGTGCTTTATACCAAAGGCCAATTGATAATGTCTAGGTCTAAGACTGCCCTATTTTTAGGTCTCACACTCCCAGAATACTGTCAGATATAAGTGAGGAAACATGTTGTATTAGACAGAATAGGTTTGTCTACAGATGCTTCATGTGTATATTTAATTGATTTGTAAAATGGAGTCCAATATGTAATACTGAGTCATTGGCCCTTACTTCACGAGGCACGGCGCTCCGCAGCGATATTGCCTTCGATTTGAATTCGGAGGCGGTCACGTGGCGGTCACGTGTTCTCGCTTCGCTCCCGCCCCTGTTTCTCAGTACTCACGAGCTGCAGTTTTAGGACCGATTTGAGCACAACCTCACCCGCTCCCTTCGCATTCGCATGCCACTTTTCAACGTTCGTTATTTCCCATCCGTCCTTTTAAAAAATTCCTACCGACGGCGTATTGATGCATTGATACTGGACTGTCAGTTGCAATGGCTCTACTGATTTCAACTGTTTCCTGGCATCATTGGCAGCCCCCCCCGCCGCCGCCGCTACTCAGGGGGAGCCCCGCATGGCACAGCCGCCCGCCCTCCGCCGCTTGCACGCTGCCTGCCCCGGGTGCCCTGCTCTGGCCGGGCGAGGCGGCAGCGGCTCCTCCTGCTCCCGCAGCCGCCGCCGCCGCCACCGCTACTCGAGGGAGGAAGTAACAGCGCAAAGCGATGAAACGATATAGCGATGCATCGATAACCCTGTTTGAATATTTTAAAAAAAAAACTTGAAATAAAAGCCAAAAACCGATACCACACGCCACGTTGGGAGCGAAGCGAGATGCAAAGCGAAAAGATTCCCGGCAACTGGCAGGGGCACCACTCGCCCCGGTTGGAGCACGGTAAAGGGGGCGTGGTCGGGGTGGCATCGCAGCCAAAAAGGAGGGGCGTGCGGACTAAAACGATCGATTCGGACAGAAAAAAAGGCTAGCCGCGAAGCGAGTAGCTCGTGAAGTAACGGCCATTGTAACACAGGTGCATACATTTCCTAATTACTGCCAGGTGTACAGAATAGATGCAATGAGTAAAGCTGATGCAAGGTAAATGCAATTGCATGATGTAATCAGTTTTCTGATGGGTTAGCATGAGTATAAAAGAGCTCCAGAAATCAGTAGCCTTTGGACCTTTGGCGAGAAGGTACCCTTGTTGCTATGATTTATGTCTGTATTCTGTTATGTTGATATGCTGTCTCTGTGAGGTGAAATGTTGCTGAATTTATTTGTACATATGTAATATAGCTGCTTTTAAGAAACTCTGGCTGTTTCATGTGGATTTTGTCTCCCTGAGTCTTAGCTTCTGCTGGCAGAATAAATTGCCAAACCTCAACCCAAATTCTCCAGATGGGTCAGCAAAAACAAAATGAAAGGGGTGGGAGAGAAAGCTTTTTTATTCACAATAGATGATTTGTTCTACATATTTCTGCTTTGAAGGAGGAGATGCCCTGATGTTCATTGGCAGCTCCAGGGCTCATTGGGAATGGCTGCAGGGTTCCTTGGGAAGGGTTCTTCGGTGAGAGGCTCACTCTATAGTTTCTACTAAGCAGCAAGACTACCCTTGTTATGGAATATTACAGTGACTCCCAGTGAGCTCACAACAAGCACCAAGGCTTCTCTTCCTTTCTCCAAGAGAAAAATGTAAGTCTTATCCTTATTTAAACCTATCACAGATTACTTTTTTAAAAAATAGATAAGTAGCTAAAAGTAATTGTTTACTTATTTTTGTAAAAAATGCATTGGGGGAAAAAAGGAATTAGGCCATTGATCCAATCCATGCCTGAAGAAAGAGACATACAGATTGGAGTCAACCTGCCCTGTACCTTTCAGGAGCCATTCCAAGCCTATTATATTATATGTGCATTTCCAGAACTTGGCTTAATAATAAGCAAATGAAAAATTGCAGTTGTCTATGAGTTGGAGTAGGGGTAGGGACTGTAAGGCACCACCCAATTTACAGACATTGCAATTTGTACATTTTAAGAGTGGTATGCTTTGTTGGGGGCACACACTTCTCTCCTACTTTATGTCTTTGGTTTCTTACCAGTTGCAGTGATGAGCCATCCATTCATTCAGTGCCAATACAACCATACCACAAGTACTCCATACCTGAATACTAATAATGTCATGCTGATAAGTAAAGTTTAAGGATTTAAGCTGAGAACAAATGTGAAGCCAATATTCCAGAATTCAAAGGCTAATTTGCTCAAAAATGCAGTTCCCCCATTTAGCCCTGTAGTTCTATGAAATGGCTGGCTGAGTGGTTACAAGCAGTGAAGCAGCACTGAAGCTATTGTACTGCAGCAATAACTGTACTTTCTACCTGGGGTTCACTTCCGGATAGCAGGCTCAAGGCTCAATTAGCCTTCCATCCTTTCTAGGTCAGTAAAATTAGCACACAGCTTGTTGTCGGGGGAGGGGGGCAATGTGAGGCCTGCAGAATTACTTGGAAATAGAGATGGGCACAAAATGAAAAATGACACACTGCTCTGTCATGTCATAAGGTTATAAAATGTTTCAAAACAAAACAAAATGGCAGACAGCTTGTTTTAATGAAACAAAATGGAACATCATTTTTTACTGTGGAAATGAAACAATTTGTGAATTTCCCTGCTCTGCTCTCTTGTTCTGTCCACCACCACTCAGCTGGTTTTGACAGCTCAAGCTGTCAAAACCAGCTGGTTGACAGTGCCCAAAAGGAGAGAGAGAAGCAGGGTTTTAAATTTGGCACTACTTGCTTCACTCTCCTGTTGCCGCCACTGGCACCCAGCTGGGTTTTTTTAATGGGTCAGGCTGTGGGGAGTGGGGGCCTCCCCCTCCCCACAGCTCGATTTGTCAAAAAAAAAAAAACACCAGCCGAGTGGCAGTGGTGACAATGGGAGAGCAAGCAAATTAATAACCCAGCTCTGCTCTCCGGTTCTTGCCCCTGCCCTTGCCCCACCCAGCTGGTGTTTTTGGACAGTGGTGGCAGCTTCCATTTTGTTTTGTTTTGTTTCCTTACAAAAATTATATTAAAATTTGTTAATTATGAAATGAAATGAAACACAATGACACAATGAAATGAAATGAAATGAAAAGCTATGTTTCTTTTTTGTGCCCCCATCTCGACTTGTAAACTGCCCAGAGAATGGTTTGAGTGCTTTGGGATGACATATAAGCAGCGCTTTTTGATTTGGTTTGCTTCAAATATACCATACTGTCACTTCAGTCTAATGTCAATGAGAGATAGTCACCTTTATTGGTGAGTTCATCTATCACTCTCTCTTTTTTCTTTTGGCACCAGCAGTTCAGTCCACCTATATTGTTCATATTTTGATTTTTCCTATCCTCAATTCTACCTACAAAGCTTATTTTTAAAACAAAGTATTTATTGGTGTGTTCTTTCACATTAGAGCAAAGCGGGTGCTCTGTATGATCCCATGATAATCCCTACAGAATCTTATTCAAACACCAGATTCATTCCACTTTTGGACATCCTCTGTAAAGACCATATACATCCCTGATTGCTCTTGATGGGCATAAACCCAACAAGTGTTTGACACCCCACCCCTTCCTGTTGTAGTGGAAAATGAACCAGGCCAAACCACCCATCTGGCAATTTGTGCCACCTCTAAGTAACTATAACAGTAGCTACCTACATTGTGGGATTCCAAAATAAGAGTATAACTGGTTACATTTAAAAAGCTGTGCATCATTTGCACCATCTTTGGAGATGACTGCCTTTGTAAGAAATCCAAGCTTTGAATGGGATTTATTTTGTTCCAGTAAATATAATTTAAAAATAGGAATGGGGGGCGGGAATGAGGAAGGCTAGGATTTTGACACTGTTGGTTACAGAATTGTAGTAATGTCTTAAATTATAGGCCCTTCTTTCTTCCCCCTCCATATCCATGTAAACATTAAATACTTACCAGGAATTCAGTTGTGCATTTGTTTAGCTAGGTGACTGAAAAACTGGACTGCAATTCAGTCCAGGAATAGCCAAAAGAGTTTAAACAACCTACTATATTTCAGTAGTTACATTTGTAGAAGGATAATGAATATATGCAAGGCACCTTTAAAATGCAATGTACTGTTACAAAATTTGGCTGTCTTGATTACTATGAATGGGTCCTTATCACCTAGCAACCATAGGTGATCAGATTACAAGGAGGCTTGAAGGTTCCTTTATCATTGAAAAGCTCTACTGCCTGCCTTTGTAAAATAATGCCATTCAGCAAGGGGGAGGGGGTTAAATGCCTGTACTGCAGGTAAAACTGTGCTCATGACCTGCAGTTCAATCCCAGGTAGCCGGCTCATGGTTGACTCAGCCTTCCATCCTTCTGAGGTTGGTAAAATGAGTACCCAGCTTGCTGGGGGGGGGGATGTGCAGCCTGCATACTGTAATTAAACTGGAACCCGCCCAGAGACTACTTGAAGTGGTATGGGGCAGTATATAAGCAGAACACTTTGCTTTTGCTTTATAGGTCTTTGGATTTGGAAGAGAGAAAGAGAGAAAACTTGAAATTTATATTTTGGGAAGGGATTTGAGCTTTGCTCTATCGTTTGGTGAAAAATACATGTACTTGTGAGAGGATAAAGCAGATTATCTTTGGATCTTTCTGCATACCTCTTGGCTGCTTTGCCTGTTGCCAAAGCTTCTTTGCTTCCACTATGTATGGATCATCCAAATAATATATAAATATATAGAGTATATTTTGCCAAGAAGCCACATTGGCCCCTTTCCTCCTTTCCTCTTGTTTTTCCTTTGTTAGGCCAAAACCTCCTTTTTCTGGCAAATTTTTAAGCAATAAGCAAAGATCCCAGGGTTACTTTATTTATTAAATTTATAGATTTTAAAAGGTTTTAGAATTTGTTTTTAAACAATTGTTTATATAATGATAAATGTGTAATTTTAAGTCATTTCTTTTATAAATTATTAGGTGAAATCACTGAAGTTTTCATTGGGGTGGAGTATGAACTACTGCTTTACATGCCATTATTCTCCAGCCTATTTTTATTTCTTGTCACTCACACATGAGTTCATTCCAAATGCATTTCTAATTTTCATAATAACCTGTGCTTTTTAATAAAAATAAATAATATTAAAATACACATTTAAATTTTAAGCATTCTTGCTTTCAATATTTATAACCTGCCTATTTGGGGCAGCTATAAGTTTACTGAGAAAAAGCTTCATTTTCAGTTATTTGAGGCATCTCACCATGACAAGAAGCCCTGATAAATATTCTCTTTGTCTTATGAAAATTCTTGTAATTGCTGTGAGAGGAAGATAAACAGCTCTGCAAGCCCCCTTTTGTCCTAAAACAGAGCCATTTTGTGCTAAATGTTCTGTTTGGCATAAAATTGGGCTGTTTTGCATGAACAAATGTGATGTTGCAGAGGTGTTTTAGTTGTTTGTTTGCATTCAAAGAGTCCTCAACATGTGAGGCTTCTTGTGCAGTAGAAGCAAAATTCCTTGCATCTCATACTAATAATCATTGGCAAAGATGAGACAATGGTCAATTACACCCCCTAATTTGGATCAAACTCACCTCTGATAAAGAACCAAATATAATGTTGAGATAAAATATGGGCTGACATCCTGTTTCATGACTTGACACAATTTTTCAGAAATAAAAAGAACCCCAGGTACTCTGGAACGTGAAGAGACTTCCATGGAATCCCATTTGCCATGGGGAACCATTAGGGGTCATGGAATTGGGGGTGGGCGTTCTTTAATCTCGCTGTCTTTGGGGAAAACCTGTCATGTATACCCCTTTATGATGAATAATTTATAAGATGTGTCTGTCTTGATTTGTTGGTTGTTGAACAATGGGAGAGTTTGGGGGAGGAGCCTGAATGGTTTTAAGGCTCGGCCCAGCACTGAATAGTTCAGATAGGGACTGTCTGAAAGAGAGTTAGATGGGGACTTAGACTGAGAGAAATCAGAAAGAGTCTGAGAGAGTCTGAGAGCGTCTGAGAGAGCGAGAGTCAGGTAGGGTCTGGTTGTGAGACAGTTAAGGTCTAGAGGAAGAAAGAGAGAAGAGGTAGGATTTTAGAAGTTATGTGAAGAAAACTAAGTGTTGAATGCCTGTAAAATTAAGAACAGCTGCCTAGATGTCCTAAGCACATCCGATTTCTCCTGATTTCGGAAGCTAAGCAGGGTCAGCCCTGGTTAGTACTTGGATGGGAGACCGAGGCGCCTGGAGTAGGAACTGAAAAAGCACTCCAGTATTTCTGCCAAAAAAACTCCATGGAAATTGAGTCACAAAGAGTCCATCACAAATGTTAAGACACAACACAACACAACACAACACACACACACACACACACACACACACACACACACACACACACACAC
>JAHTLZ010000348.1:16800275-16827793 GCA_023846285.1 Phrynocephalus versicolor
AACAGGGCGTGCAAGTGATCAACTTTGTCTGTAACATAACTTCAGTGTGTGTTGGAGCTATATTCTTTCTTTTGTTTGTACCTAAACATGTTATCCTTTATGCTTTTAATCCTACTTTGTAATAAATAATGTTTTTAACTTTATTCAATTTAAAACAATCTGAAACCATTAGTTTACTAGATTTACTAGATTAATTTACTAGTTGGTGACAGAGAAGCTAGCACAGGTGACAGTGAAAGAGAAAAAATTGAGGCGATGCTTCAAATAGCCTGTGAAAGGGCTGGGGGCAAAGCAAACCCAAAGTAAAGTGTTCTTCTTATATACCACCCCATACCACTTTAAGTAGTCTCTGGGTGGTTTACAGTTTAATTACAGTATGCAGGCTACACATTGCACCCCCCCCCCAGCAAGCTAGGTACTCATTTTACTGACCTCATAAGGCTGGAAGGCTGAGTCAACCGTGAACCACAGTTTTACCTGCAGTACAGTCATTTAACCACTGCACCATGGGGCAGAGATAATTTTTCAGAAACTACACACTCCCTCGCCCATTCCTAAGCCTCTGACAGCTTCCCCTTGCTAAATGGGATCTCATGAGAGCACACACACCCAACTTTTGAGAAGGTATAAGAAATGCTTTATTACTTTTTATTACTTTATTACTTTATAACTTCATAAGACATACACTAAAATTGAAGGAGAGTAAGAACAGACAAAAGAAAATATTATTTCACCCAGTGTGTTGTTAGTCTGTGGAACTCCTTGCCACATGACGTGGTGATGGCATATGGCCTGGATGCCATCAAAAGGGGATTGGACAGATTCCTGGAGAAAAAGGCCATCACAGGTTAGAAACCTTGATGGAGATGTGTAATCTCTAGGCTTAAAACCAAGGTACTTCCAGGACCAGATGCAGGGGAGTGGTATCAGGAGACAGATATCTAGTCTCGTGAGCTCCCAGACACATCTGGTAGGGCCACTGTGAGACACAGGAAGCTGGAGTAGATGGGCCTTTGGCCTGATCCAGCATGGCTCTTCTTATGTTCTTATGTTTTAAAAACGAAGAATTAGCACATAGTATAACTGCTGGTAGCAGGATTTCAGCCAGTACAGTAAAACTCTTGCCTTGAGTAGAAATTCTGATAGAAAAGATAAGATCAAAGAAATAATGAATACATTTAAAAATACAGAAACACTTAAAGGAGCTAACATTAAACATTTTTCTAGAAGTTCTGTAGCCATAGGGCAACTTTGATGTCCAATGACAAATACTGTATTCCTTTGGCCTTCCTCCCCAAAGCAGGAAGAAGCTGGCAATTTACACCCTTGGGTGCACTTGCTTTCTTGCTTGCATATTTTTCTCTTGGCAGTGGATACAGAGTCTGTTTCACAAGGCATTTGTAACTCTACCTCCCCTATTGTTTCTTCCCACCTTTTAAGCACCTTTGATGTATTCAGGCCAACTTTCCTCCCAATTTCTACCTGATTCCCAAAGATACAACACTAAAAACAGCACCAGCAATAAAACATATCCACTCTAACTTACAATACATGTGAGCATGAATACCTGGTTAGATGAAGTGCTGTCAACTTTTGTGAAATGGCAGGAAAGTGATTCACACAATTCCTTTCAATTGTTCAGCAAACAAAAGTCTTCTAAAGCAGTTGAGAACAGTGCTGTCACTTCTTGCCCAACTAAATGATAACCCTACTCCACTCAAAATAGGGAGCACAAAAAAATAAAATTAAAAAGATGATCTATTTCTGCATTACTGACAGAAACCCTAGAATAGATTCAGGTGGGATGCATATTCCTTTCCTCGTGGATGTGTGAACCCTTCTTGCAAAAACACGCAGAAAGTATGACAAGGCAATTATACTTTATCTGAGAATCCAATGAAGTTTGTTTTGATCCCCAGCTGACATCACAATATAATGAAAATGTGCCCCTATTTTACTGAAGTTTCATAGTAGGTATCTCTCTAAGCCTCTAAGGCAAATTGTGCAGTTATTTAATGTTCTACCAGCACTACGTATGTGGTGCAGGAGCTTTTTGCCTGCCCACCCAGGAGAGGCATTGAACAAAGAGACAGCTACGCTGGTCCGTTTGGGCCAGCAAGGGGCTTACCTTAAAAGAGGCCTACCTTACCTAATTGGGGCCTACTTCTTTGTCATGAACCCCTTTTGTATGATGAGGGATTCAGAATGAAGGTGGTCATCAGACCGAATCTGAATTGGGGTGAGCAGCACCAGTTTGACAGTGGACATTGAATTTTGAAGACGCTTCAAGGTAATGCTCGTCATGCAGTAGCAGGCCAGGTGGTTCAACCCCGCCTGGTCTGCTGGGACTTTAATTGCAGAGGGATGTGCTTTCAGAGGCCTTGAAGATACTGACATCAGTGCATTTTTTGCAGTGGTCCTCACCCAGTGTTGCAGTGTTCCCTTGGGAGGGCTGGACCTGGGGTTGGCAAGAAGCAGGGAGGAGGACGCAAGCCAACTACTAGTGCAACAAATCCACTGAAAGGGGCAAAGCCCAATTAAGGTGTCTGTGTTAGATAGGTGGCTGATGATGTATCTGGACAGGAAGGCAACTTTCTAACTGTGGCAGGGTTTTGCTCAGGGTTTTGATAACAAATTGGGAGGGGCTGCAAATTCCATAGAGGATAGGATGAAAATCCAAAAAGACCTTGACAGACTAGAGTGCTGGGCCAAAGCTAACGAAATGGATTTCAACAGAGGGAAATGTAAGGTACTACATTTAGGTAAAAAAAATGAATTGCACAAATATAAGATGGGGGATACTTGGCTGGAGGATATTACCTGTGAAAAGGATCTGGGAGTCTTGGTGGACCACAAATTGAACATGAGTCAGCAGTGTGATGCGGCGGCCAGGAAAGTCAATTTGATTCTTGGTTGTATCAACAGAACCATAGTGTCTAGATCAAGGGAAGTGATAGTACCACTCTATTGTGCTCTTGTCAGACCCCACCTGGAGTACTGTGTCCAGTTCTGTGCGCTTCAATTTAAAAAGGATGTTGACAACCTCGAGCGGGTGCAGAGGAGGGCT
This sequence comes from Phrynocephalus versicolor, assembly GCA_023846285.1. Classification (NCBI taxonomy): domain Eukaryota; kingdom Metazoa; phylum Chordata; class Lepidosauria; order Squamata; family Agamidae; genus Phrynocephalus; species Phrynocephalus versicolor. The sequence continues at coordinate 16,803,343 of JAHTLZ010000348.1, forward strand.
ACCAGGATGGTTGAGGGTCTGGAGGAAATGTCTTATGAGGAACGGCTTAGGGAACTGGGAATGTTTAGCCTCTCTAAAAGAAAACTGAGAGGGATATGATAGCTATGTTTAAATATTTGAAAGGATGTCATATTGAAGAGAGAACAGGTTTGTTTTCCATGGCTTCAGAGACTAGGACTCGGGGCAATGGTTTCAAACTACAGGAAAAGAGATTCCATTTGAACATTAGGAAGAACTTCATGACAGTTAGAGCTATTCAGCAGTGGAATATGCTGCCGCGGAGGGTGGTTGAGTCTCCTTCTTTGGAGGTTTTTAAGCAGAGGCTGGATGGCCATCTGTCAGAAACATTGTGATGGGGGTTCCTGCATGGCAGGGGGTTGGACTAGATGGCCCTTGAGGTCTCTTCCAACTCTATGATTCTATGATTCTATGCAAGGGGTTTGGACACCTAAGCTGTCCATGAATTTGAAGTCCATCCATTATGTGGATGGAGCATGTTGTTAGAGCCAAAATCCGGAAGGAGGTTGGGGAAGGCTGGGTATTGGGTCAATTTTTGGACCTGCCAGTGCCTGCATTTAGGGTGTCAGCATTATGGGTTGTGCCAAAGAAGTTGGCGGGTGAATTTCAATTAATTTATCATTTGTATTATCCTGAGGGTGACTCTGTTAATGATGGGATCCCTCAGGAGTTGTGCAGCATGCGCTACACCTCATTTGATGAGGCGTGTGCATGGTGCGTGGTTGTGGCATCTGAGTGCTGATAGTGAAATGCAGCATCAACTCTGCATTTGGGCTCCTGCTGGTACATCCTGAAGATGTTGGTTTACTGGGTTTTTGGGTTGAAGGCATTTTTACATGGATAGGGCGCTCCCCATGTGATGCTCTATTTTGTGTGCTATATTTGAGTGGTTTAGTACTTTTTTGGAGTGGCAGCTGAAACAAAGAGCTAGGCTCTCTACAGTGGTCCACTATTTAGATGATTTTTATTTTGGGGGAGTTTAAGGTCCCGGCATTGTAGGGTTTTGTTGAAAGAATTTTAGGCTATGACAAGGGAATTGGTGGTCCCATTAGTGGAAGAGAAGACCAAGGGTCCTAGCAATTCCTTGACATACTTGGGTATTGAGCCCGATACTCACCAAAGGTAGAGTAGGTTGCCAGAGGAGAAGCTAGTCCTCCTGTGGGACCGGATTGCCTCTTTGTTAGGGCAGCACAGGGTGATGCTTAGGGAACTTCAGAGATTGTATGGCATTTGAATTTTGCCTGCAATGTGATGCACCAGGTAGGGCCTTTTTACATAGGTTGTGTGCGGTCATGAGTGGCCTCACTAAGCCACACCATAGGTGTAGATTGTCTCATAGGATGAGGGAAGATTTAACAGTTTGTCATTTTTAGAGTACTTTAATGGAGTTTCATTTTGGAGGGAGGAGCGTTGCCTAGGCTCTGAGTTCCAGGTGCATACGGATGCATCTAGGGCTCAGGGGTATGGGCTTTACTTTAGGGGCTGTTGGAGTGCAGTGTGTGACCTCAGGATTGGCAGGTTAGGGGGGTCACCCATGACCTCACGGTTTTGGATCCCCCCCCTATTTTGGCAGCTTTATGGCTTTGGGGTGAGGCTTGGAGAAACTCCACTGTCACATTTTGGAGTGGCAACCAAGTGGTTGTTTGTATAGTCAATTCTCTTACCTCAAAGTCGGAGTGAGTTATACAGTTAGTGAGAGCATTTATTCTGAGGTGCTTAAGCTTTAATATAGTTTTTGGGCTAGGCACATGCCCAGGCTGGATAATGCTATTGCTGACACCCTGTCCCACCAACAGATTGGACTGCTCAGGGTGTTGGCCGTGGATGCTCAAGAGTGGCCTGAAACTTTGCCAGAAGTGTGGCACCTTGGCGGGTAAAAGTAAACAATGCCATTGCTTCTGTAGTGATGCCCAGCACCTAGCACTCTTGCATGGCTGCATGCGAGGAATTTTTCTCCTTTCAAGCCAAGGAAGGGTTGGATCTCATCTGGCTGGCATCGGTAGATCATCTGCTGAAATTTGTTTTATATTTGCATGGAAAAGGGCTGGCACCCACCTCTATTAGGAGAGAGATGTCCACCATGGCGTTTTATAGTAAAGCTGTGGGTATACCTCTGATTTCCAGGTATGTAAGATGCTTGAGGGCTGAAGTAGGCAGCATGGGGTGGCCCTGGATAGGGGAAGTCCTATATCACCATCCATATTGCAAAAGTTGGTTCAAGTTTGGCGGGTAGTTTGCAAGGACATCTATGAGGTGGTGCTGTTTGAAGCTGCAACCCTAGTGGCATTCTTTGGTGCATTTCGGGTTAGTGAATTGGTGGTGGTGGGAAAATCTGACAGGCCAAGGACTGCATTTCAGTTTTGGGACTTGGAGAGCTCGGTAGATCATATAGTCCTGAAACTGTGTCAGTCTAAGATGGATGTGAGGGGAAAGGGATGTATGGTATCATTGGCAAAGTACTCCATGGAAGGTTTGTGTCCTGTAGTGGAGGTGAAAAGCTATTTGGCAGTAAGGGGTTTGGTGGCAGGGGAGCTGTTTTGTCGTCAAAATGAGCTGCCTCTGACGAAGTATCAATTCTGGAAGGTCACCTCAGTGGTGCTGAAGGAAGCAGGTATTGTGGGCTGGAAGTTCAGGGCACATTATTTCCCAATTGGGGTGGCATTGACAGCTGCTGCTATGGGATACAATGTGGAGGCCATAAAGAGGGTAGGTTGTTGGAAGTCCAACAGGTACCATTCGTATGTACGCATGCTGCCCACGCAGTAGGTTCTGGCACTGTGTTTTTCTCTTTCCTTTCCAGAGTCAGTAGGGCCGCTTGCCCAATTTCACATTTTGATTGCTGGACACAGCTTTATATTTTGGGCAGCCAAGTTTGCAGTGTGATCTGTGTGTGGAGTGAACCTTGGTCTTGCATTGCAGGCAGTGATTGAGTGGAGAGGACATTGAGGCTGGTCATGGGACAGGTTTATGGACCTGTTTCTGCAGGGCTGCAGTCAGATCCCTTTTGAGGTGTTGGGCATTCATCTGGGTAGCAAAGACTTGGTGGTCAAAAAGGGTAAAGCATTGATTAAGTAGATCATCGCAGATTTGAGTTCAGTGAAGGAGCAGTTTCCACAGTTGCAGCTTTTGTGGTCAGCAATGCTGCCTAGGCAGGTCTGGCAGGCATCCTGTGATCCTTGATTGATGGATTGGACCCACAGGGGTGTTAACAGAGAAGTAAAACATGCAGTGGCAGCTGGTTTGAGTGCAATGATGGAGTACTCTTTAACAACTCTTTTATTCCAGCTCTTAATTATTCCAGCACCCTTTAATTCCAGCCCCTAATAAGGGTGGAGTGCAGTGAACTCTGTCATAATAATGGAGTGCACTTATTGCAATTGGGCCTGAAGTTGTTCTTGCAGGACATTTGGGGGGGGCTCCAGTCCATGTTGTCAGCCGGGGTGGGGGCTCTGGGCATACAATGTAGCCCCAGTGCTGTGGCGGGTAGTGGCGGAAGACAGGTAAGGTTGTTAGTTAATGGACACCTGAAGATGGTGTTAGCCGTCCCACCTCACAGCATTGAAGGCCCTGAAAACTCAGCCCTGGGAGCGGGGAAAGGCAGGGTCCCACAGATAGCACTCACCCAGAGCCAGGAGCCTCGTGATGTTGGGGCTTGCAGGGTATTCCCAGATTTTATTCCAGCTCCTAACAGTGTCCATCTGTGGAGTGGCCAGCCTCAGACAGATCAGCCTTCCATCCTACAATTGCCCCTCTTGTTGATGTTTGTTTATTGTTGTATTAATAAAGTATGGCCCATTTTCACCCAAATACTTTGTGTCTTGTCTCGTTACTCCGGGCTGGGTGGGCAAATCATTTTATAAATTTCATTTCACAAAAAACAGAGGTAACATTGATTCATTTGATCAGCCAGTCATTTTCTCCCATGTCACTGACATAGCCTTTTAAAAATGACCCCACCCCTGTATGGCATCAGTCCTTATTTTTTCAGCTCATGTGACTGTTTATTTGGGGAAATTTTTATTTTTATTTTTATTTTAGAGAATTTTTACCCTGTCTTTTCTCCTTGGAAAAAGGACAGCAAGGTGGCTCACAGAATGAAGGAGAATATACAATCCAGTACAATTAAGACATGTTCAAGTATTGAGAACAAGGAATTGAGGGACATCTTACAGCATTAATAGACAACATTACATTAAAGCTACAAGAGAATGTGAGCAGTTAAAGGGGAGTAAAGTTCAATGTAAATTTATGAGTGATGGAAACTAACACTGAAAACATAATGTCAATGTAAACCCATAAGGTTATAAGTAGTTATAAACACAAAGTCTATGTGATCCTATAGATTCATATAAAAGACATATAATAGGTAGAGCATCATTCAGGGAAAGCTTGCCTGAAGAGAAAGGTATTTGCCTGTTTCTGGAAGGACAACAGAGATGAGGCAGTCCTGGCCTCTAGTAGCAGGGACTTCCAGAGTCTGGACGCAGCAGCCGAAAAGGCCCTTTCATGGGTTTCCACAAGATGTACCTGTGAGCATGGCGGGATGGATAAAAGGGCCTCTCCTGAGTTAGGGTTTGGGGCAGAAGGCACCATGGCCACTGCATTTTTTAAAATGTATTTATTAAAAAATGCTTGGCGATAAGACTTTTTCTTTTATATTTTTCTCCCCAACAGTATATCTTTGCTACTATACCCATGACCCCCATTTTTGTGCAGCTTATAGTTATTTCTTTCCCCTAGCTTTTCAGCAACACTTCAAGTCCATTTTAAAGCTGCTTTACATTTGTCTAGTGACATATTTAACCAAGTGGCACATGAATTAACATTTAGAAGTGACAGGAAAATGGCATGCATAGAGATTAGGATGAGTGCATTTATTTGGACATAGACCAAGGGATGACAATTAGTCAATCCTACTTTTCATGCATTTTCTTTCTGGGTACATTGCTGCATCCACTGGCAACAGGATCTAAGATACAACTCCTCTGTGCATCTCAGAGAGTTAATTGTGATCAACTACCTGTGGTACAGCATGTATATGCCATTTTAACAATAGGTACTAACAAATCTACAGAAAGAAAGAAGAAACAAAAATATTAATGCAGTGGGAACTCAGAAACAGGAGGGAAAATGAATCGATTTATATGAGATGGCAAGTTTAGCCTACAAAACAGGTACAAATAGCAAGGAATGTGCCAATTGAACTGACAGCCATGTGAACTGGCCCGGCGAAATATATACCAAATGACTGTGTGTGTGTGTATTATATATATATATATATATATATATACCAATATTTAATTTTTAAAAAAGAGAGGAAAGGGGATTAATACAAATGGTTTGGTTGATTAGGCCCTAAGGTAATTATATGAAATATAAATAGATATATCTTATAGCATATAACTCATACATAAATAACTGGACTAGAAATACAAACTCCCATTAAATCCTTTGTTCTCACTGATTTAGGCTATCCACAGAGAAAGCTAGGTTAGGAATGTGCATGTCTCATGATATTCATTGGTTCCAGGTGAGTGTGGGAGAAGGGCTTTTTAAAAAAAAATAAAAAAAGCTTTTTCCTCATACCTCAAGCAACCTGTGCAAATAAACAATACTAAAATGGCATTAGCAAATTGTGCCTCTTTCTTACTAATTCTCATATTAGGAATTATGATTCAAAGCAATGAAAATAATTTTGCTAAGGATGTGAAAATACGACACCTTATCAAATATCTATATCTTTTATCCATGAATAAAGCTTCCAGAGATCTATGAACATTCATATGGATCTTGACTAACAATGAAAATATATGATTGTAGCATCCAAGACAGAACCCTTCGAAGATTTACATTTCATCTCCAATACCTACTGAGGAAACAACCCTATAATTATACAATGATGTGAGAATACACACTTGTTGGGTGATGTTCATGATATATCATTGGCCTTCTGTTGTATTGTAAGGTTAATTTAGGAACATGAAAACAAATCCAAAAATCTCCTGGGGATTATATTAAAACTGGAGGTAAGACTATTTTGATATATGAATTTTCGATATAAAATGCAAGTGATTGATTGCCTTACTCATCAATGAATTGGAAAATAAATGTCTGTAATCTCAGTAAGGGTGAACTTGGCTTTTGGTTAGCTTTCTGGACCTTGTTTTGAGAACTTATTTTATTGGGAAAGCAACATGTGGAAAACCAGAAAGAGAAGGAAGTCCTCTTATACCAGAACCAAGTAAAAGTACACAATCTAAGAAGAAATACAAAAGCACAGGTTATCCAAACATTTTACAGATTCACAATGAATTGCTGGGCAAACATTTTGGAGGACAATAAATCAATCTCTCATTTTGTTCATATTAATATATAATATTAATATCTAGGTTATTGTCCGTGCATTATCACAAAGCAAACAGAAAGTCTCATTTCGAAACACTTCAGCAGAAATGCTTTAATTTATAATGTGCCAAACAATTCCCCCTAAAAAAAGTTATTGGCTCAATTCTGTTCCCATTAAAGGACTCTACACAAATAGAAATTAAATATCTTTTGCTGTGTACTTTGCCATAAATAGATTGTTTCAGGATTTAAAGCAGCCAAATTACAGAGGAATGAAAGTCTTTAAAAATCGTTTGCTTGGATAGTATTTTTAAGAGTTTATGGGGATTAATTTTTAACAACATCAATTTTGGCTCTGTTTTTAGCTGTTGATGACAAATTTGAAAATGTGTGTCTACTAATGAAAGCCACACTTCTTTATTTTTTTACATGATAAAACAGGATAATAAAACATTAAGAAAAATGCAGGCAGCAAGTCAATGATAAGGGTTTTCACTTTTCCAGCATCCTCATTTCCATACATTCATTGCCCTCTATTGTTCTCCCATTTCCTTTTCACTGCAACTGTTAGTCACATGATTGTGGCCACTGAGAATGATCAAGCCTCATTGGGAGGCCTTGTCCCCACACTCCTTACATTTACCCTCAAGGTTTCATTGCATTTCTGTATACCTTGGGGGTACAAAATCGAATGATACCGCTTGTGCTGTTTCGGCTGCTTAACTGCCACCACTCATGTAACTGAATTCACTACAGTGGCCAGGAATTCACTAGGAGTGGCCAGGAAAAAAGCACAGGCAGTCTATGGGTAAAATTCATGTTAGACTAGCATGACATGGATAGACTCCCTGTGGTTGTAAAGATAAAAAGGAGAAATAGAAGAAAAGAAGGACTGTAAACTATGAAATGCTATGGGTTGTTCTGTGAGAAAAAGGTATGCCACAATATTTGATTCTCCTGATGAATAACATATGCTAGGTAAGAGACTAATATTAAGATAGAAATATGGGGCAACAGAATGGTTTTATGTTGGCAAAGGTGCCAGAAATGGGCCCTTTTATCTGCCTATATGAGTGCAGAATATATTATTTGAAAAGAAATTTTAGATTCAGAGAAAGAAGTAGAAATTTGTGGAAGAAATTAAGATATAGCATCATATTATTGGCAGAAAGCAAACTGGTTTGAAAGGAAAGTAACACATGAAAGGGAAAAAGCAGGATGGCAGGTAAACAGAATAAGGGATAAAAACCATGAATACCAAACTTTAATACCAACAGTGAGGAAATATGTGGCTCAATTCCTGATCCAAATGGAGGCTGCAGCCAAGAAATCAGATGACATACTTGGAAGGACAAGTAGGAAAGAAGTAGAAAAGATCCTCTGAAGTATGGGTGTCACTAGAAACCAAGAACAAGATACAATGCATTTCTTATTTGCTATGTATGCATGTGAAACCTGGACATGATAAAACAGGATAATAATGATAAACAGTGATGGCATCTGGCAGGGAAAATTGTTTGAAATGTGATGTTTGAGGAGAGTGGACTGTCAGAAGAGGTGGGGGGAGTAGGTTCCAGACTGACTTCTCTCAAGCCAGAATTCTTTCTAAAAGCAACAAAACAAAACAAAAAAACAAAAACAAACAAACAATAACACCTTGAGATTGTCATAATTCAGGTTCATCGTAGGAAGAGAAGACTCAATGGAACATCCAAAACTGCCTGGAAGAACGGAAGAAGGTAGGAAAAAAGTAGGATCAGGCATGAAGCAGATTGATGCAATACAGGAAACCACAAGCTGAATGAGTGTGTGCCTCTGAGGTTTTGGAAACACGTTGAATGGCGTTCCTGGAAGATATCTGCCCCCAACTAAAGATCACATGGAACCAGAGAGCTGAAAGACTCTAAGTACAATAAGAAATGAAAGGCGAGTAGTGGAGTCCTGAAGTTTAGGATGAGAGTTCTGGGTTGAAGCTAAAAGGCCAACCCGTATGCAGGAAAGGCATGCTGCTGTGTGGGTGTAGCCTGCATAGAATCAATTAAATCGAACCTAGCTTGACTGAATGTGAGCTAGTAGCTGCTGACTAAAGATTTAATAAGACATTCATAAAAAGCTAAATCTAGTACTATGCAGAATAAGGTTGCTGCTTCAGGTGGCAAATTCTGAGAGATAGCTGTAAGATTGTAAGATGACACCTCTGTACCATCTTGTTTATACCATGGATGCCTGAAAATATTGTTGAAAACCTACATCTGGGGATATTGTTTATAAAACAGTCCCTTGTTTTTTGGAACACAGAATTTATAAGATAACAAGGTAGTAATAGTTTATTTAGTTTCATACCAGTTTTCTGTGTGAAAAGAATAAACAACGGAGCGTTTGCATTGTGTGAAACAGATATAACGGGGGGGGGGATTGAATTTAAATTGTTGCTTGCATTAGATTTCACCTGTAATTTTTGACTAACAGAAGGAGATCACATAATAGATGTGGAAACTTCTGTCAAACAAGTCAGAATAATATATTGCACAATAGAAACATTTACAGATCAGTATACAAGGAGAAAAGGGTTAATGTTATTTTACGTCATTTGTTAAAGCCCATCTCTGAGGTCTTCTTCACCAGGCCTTGTTTGTTCAGGAGCTGCTGCTGCCATGGAAGTCCCTGCAAAGGTAAATGATCATCACCACGATGATGTTCTTCTCTCTCCCATTCCAATTCAACCAGCTGCAAATGGGTCCAAGTCCTGGTCCTGTGCTTCTCCAACAGTTTTTCAGAGAGAGAGAGAGAGAAGGTTCAACATTAACAATAAATTTACCACAGAGTTTGCCTTCCCAAAGAATGATAGGTTTCTGTAAACATGAGGTTTATGTTTACAGAGGGCACAAAGGGCACTCTTTCAAAGATGAAGATGTCCACATATTAGATAAAGAAGAGAGGTGGTTTGAGAGAGGAGTAAGGGAAGCCATTCATGTGAGCATTGAAGCCCCCTCCCTCAACAGAGGTGGCGGCCTCGGGCATAGTCTATCTGCTACTTATCAGGGTGTGCTTTCCAAAGTACCTAGACAAATCAAAAAGCCTTCACCACCAAGGCCATAGCTAACGACCCATTCTTGATAGGTTTCAGCACCTTAGGCCATTGTTCACCTTAAGGCTATGGATACTATTGTCTCCCTAATGAGCCTATTCAGGCCATTGTTCATCTTATGAGCCTAATTCAGATCAGGGTGACAAAAGGTCAAAGCTGACTGACTAAAAGATGGAGGACTTGCACAAGCTGTATTCAGACTGAGGAAGCTGTTTGGATGAGCAGAGAAACGTTTCTATCTCTCAAAAAAGAAGTCCAGTAGCCATGACTCAACTTCCAGATAAACTCACCTGGATGACTGAGAATCTTCACAGAAACATTAACAATGAATTTCCCACAGAGTTTGTCTTCCCCAAGAATGATAGGTTTCTATAAACACAATGATAGCCTAGTTGTAACGCCCTCCAGTGTCATTCTAGGGTCTTATGGTGGCACTGGCAGTCTGCCAGGTAGAAAACAAAAAAAGGAGGGGGGGAGATTTGGGAATAATTCTGCAAAGTGGCCTTTTCTTTCTAGGTGGTTTAGAGGGGGAAAAGCCCTCTCACATGTTCAAGGAAAATGAGTGGGGTGCCTTAGGGGGGTATTGGGAGTGGGGAGCAGCAACAAGATGGTAGAAGGTAGAGTAACATTTGCCACCTTGCATATTCTGCACTTCCTCTGCCCTTCATTGTGGGAGGAGAGGCTGTCACGCTACCAGTTAATAAGTTGGTTACTCAACTCATTGCCTTGTAAACATAGAACTGCCATCCTGTCCTTTGCAAAGACTATGCCTTTTGCTAGCCTATGTATTTTCAGCTTCACAGGGTATTAATGGAAAAGAAGTATCTTTGAAAAATGTGAATGAATGTGAACCAAAATAAAGGACTTATTAGAAGTTCTCCTGTTACATCAAGCCCTGTCCAGTATGCCATTAAGCAGAGTGAAATAATTACACCAGGCAGCAGATACAAAGGGCTAGCAGTAGGTGCCCCCCCCACCTCCAGATATCTTTTTAGAGTCTGCAGGAATTTTTGTCTATCAAAGGAGAGATTCAGTAAAATTTATACAGCCTGTCCTGTATTTGCTAGTTTTCTCAGAAATGGTGAAATGTTGAACCTCTACTGAGCACAGCAAGATTATGGCTCAGGGTGCAGGGGCTTCTTTATATAAAAAAGTATTCAGGTAAAGTTCAATGGTCCATCCAATCAGTTACGTGGAACAGAGCAGGATACTGCCTCCTTTACTACAGGTATCAAAATGTCTTTGGGCAGCTTTGGCTAAGTCTTTCCAATTACCCATTGATTTCTAATTAATTTGGCAAAGTGATACAAATTCAGGTCTAGAGATGGGCACGAATTGAAAAAATGATGTTTCATTTCGTTTCGTTTCATTGAGGGGCTCGGTTCGGTTCATTTTTGTTTTTCGTGAATTTTCACACAAAAATCATTTGATTGGTTCATTAATTTGTTATTCGTTTTTACCTGCTTTGCACAGTTTTTAAAGCATTTCAGTGTGCGGGGGGTCCCCCAATGCCCCAGACCAGAGGGAAAACACTAAAAAAAAATTATGCTGGCAGAGACACAGTATAGACTAGGTACACAGGGAGGCTGCAAGGCAGCGGTGGGCATTGCCCAGGGCCCAAGGCAGCCACAGAGTGACTGCAGGGCAGGGGAGGGTAATCACCAAGAGGTATGCACTATGCAGTACGCATGCAGGGAGGCTGAAAGACTGAAGCTAGAGAGAAATCTCTTCTTTCTCTCCCCTAAGAGCCAGGCTGCAGCCAGCAGGTACACAGAGACACATGCCTGCCTGGCTGGCCTAAAGTGAAAATAACAAGTTGCAGAGAGAGCAATCCCACCCCAACCTAACTCCCACCGCAGACTGCAAGGAGAACGGGGGCTGCCAGAGGTTTTTATGCCCTGTGGCTGCCAGACCTGCCCAGTCTGCAACCTGGGCATGCTATTGGTTGAAGTTGTCCAAAAATGTACATGATCCCATCACATGGCTTGCATCCATTTTGTGGCTGGCATCCGTTTTGTGTCATCCTTAAAGGGAAAAGAAAAATGCATCACAATGTGAGAAAGACAAAAATAAACGTTTTAAGGACCCCCCCCCGGTAGGTATTACCAGGCAGAATAAATAAATAAATTATTGCTGTGTTTTTATGGATGTCCAGGGCGTTTTAATACCCAAGAAATCAATATTAGGCATCTGGCAGCCATTTTGGGTCAATGTCCCCTTACTCCCCTTAAAGGAAAAAAAAATACAGCAATCTGAGAAAATACATAAAGGCATGTTTTAAGGATCCCCACCCAGTAGGTATTATCAGGCAGAATAAATAATTATTTCTGGGTTTTTACGGATATTCAGGATGTTGTTTAACATTTAAAACAGCTCTTTTCATCGTTCGTCGCCATTAACGAAAACAAAATGTAACAAACCTAATTTTCTTGGTTCGGTTCAGTTCGTTCCAATTTCATCACCAGGTTCATTATTTGTTTTGTTATGTAATGAAATGAATAACAAATAACGGAACAAAAAATAATTCATTTCATGCCCATCTCTGTTCAGGTCCTCACTCTATAGCCTATATGTTTGACTCTCTTTAACACAGAGAAAATCCATGAACCCATACATCACACACCCTTGCTTGGCATTATATTTTGTTTTGGATTGGACATGTCAATCCTTTCAACCTTAGTGCTAGAAGGGAAAGTATATCTTATTAATTAGATTGTGAATCAGCTCAAAGTCACAGTTTGCAGTTAATAGTTTTAAAGCCTGATAATCACTGAGATTTCAAGTTCTAAAGGGCTGAATGAACTTTTAAGCCTTCCAACTGGGAAACAAAACATATAACTTCTTCTGGACCAAACATTTTAATTCCTGTCTGTAAAAATGTTTAAAAATATATTTTTAAAAGTAGATAATAATAGTTAGCTGCTCATTCGTTTAAGATATGAAATTACTTTTGTGGGTGGGGGGTGGGGGGGAGATAATCTCAAAGCAAGTTGCACCATCAGGATAGGAGTGGTTGATTGAAGTCAAGGCTACTGTATTTCTGTCCTCTTAGTCTCTTCCCCAAGACTATACCATGGCAGTTCCATTTGGATTAAATTAAACCCAGCAATTAACCAGCCGCCACCATAGATCATGAATTGAAATCATGTGTTTTGACTGCTTGGCTCTTAGAAACTTTCTTCCTGCCATGTTCCGTGACTGCCAGTTGCAATTTACAAAGCACGTTCAAATATCATTTCATGTAAATTGGTCCATAATCATATAATATGGATATAACCAGACAGTGTATTTGAAAGGGAAGTTCTGTTTCCTTTAGATAGGACCATAGCTGGTTAACCAACCACCTTTATGTGCTAATAAGAAAACTGATAAGAAAAATCTTTCAGAACAACAGAGTGAACAATCTCTCTCTCTCTCTCTCTCTCTCTCTCTTTCTCTCTCTTCCTCCCTCACACACACACACAACACACGCACACACACACACACACACACACACACACACAGAGGGAGGGAGGGAGGGAGGGAGGGAGGGAATGTGTGATTTTCCTGCCGCTTGATGTGTTTGTTTGAGAATGCTAATGGTTTGAACAATTTAGACATTTTACCTTTTGGTTGGTTGAGAATGTAAAACTCAAATATTGTCTCTCCCACTCAACCAAACAAGCAAACAAACAAAATAAAAACAAACAAGCAAACAAACAAAATAAAAACAAACAAACAAACAAACAAACAAAATCCAGATGTTTCATTTAACCATTTCTAAAACACTGATAGTTTCACCTTTCTTTTGGCCTGGCATTACAGAAGGTAGCATCTGTAAACTTGAGGTTTCCTACTTTCCTTCCCTTCTCTAGCTACTTTAAAAGAAAGGGAAATTCTTCTGCATAAGATGTCCAGATCAGCATGTATTTCATTTGAAAGTATTGTATGAGTCGTAAGTGATGAAAGCTGACAGCTGGCATCCACATCTGCCGTGCTAGGTGAGAGCATTGGTAATTATTAATAAACACGATGCTTGTCCCAGGAATGATATTTGCCAGTTCTGCTTGTCACAGGCAGCCAAAACCACTTTTTCTTTCGGGGGACAAGTTACAACAGATAAGCTTTATACTGTAGTGTTTCTTTTTCTTTTTAAAAATTAAATGTAGGGGGAAATTAGTAGCTTGGAAATTATTCTCATGAGCAAAATTTGCAAAAAGTTACTTTTTTGAACTACAACTCCCAGAATCCCCAGCCAGCATGAGGATGTGTTAGACTACCCACTTAATCATAGGACTTATAGTTCCTTTCTTCTTAGTCAGACAGGACAGCACAAGCCAGAACTAACAGCTTGGCATTACCTCAGGGCTAGGGTGGGAGAACCTGTCACCTGTTTACCTGACCATCAGTGGGATAAACCTTCCTGTTCAAATTGCCTTTGGTATGCTTTACCCACAATACAGATCACAGGCAGTAAGCCCAATTAATGAAATACAATCTTTTTACTTTTTTTTTCCTGAGATGAGTGATGGTTCTTAAAACTTCAGCCTGTGGTCCAGTAAGTGTTACATCATTCTATGTATTTACAAGAGGCAGCTGGGTTTATCTGACCCATGCCTATTACTAAATGCATGCATATATTCAGATTATTTCTGTTAACAACTTTTGATGCAGTTGTGCATCTATGGCTCCCTAAATAAATTAAATAATCCCATTTCCATTTAACTTTAGAGTCAGAAAAATAGCTGCCTTGCTACACTTATTGCATAGCAGTATTTGCTTGTATATTTTTATATAATAACATAACAATATTTATCCACTGATATTTATAGTAGAAGTGGCATTACATTTTAGATATACAGTTTGCACATGTGCCCAGTGAAGCTTAAATCCCTTATATCAATCAAATGGTAAGATTTACCATTGTTTTCAATATGGCCAATGGTCCTTTTTTATCAGTCTTTCACACATGGTAATACTGAATATGGAAGGCATTTTGCTGACCAGCTTGTCCTTCGCAGCCACTTTTTCTTCCATAACCTTCATGTAGTCTTTAGATATTTGTGTTGCTATAAAATGCTTGCAGGTTTTATGAGGTATCTAATTGTTCTTTCTGATTTCTTTCCCCTCCGCCCATGAATAATCTGTGTCTTTCCCAATATATCTAAAGTCAGTTGTGTGTATGTTTATAAAATGTACCACACATAATAGAAAGTCATGTACTGTGGGCTTAACCTTGAGAGGGTGCCAGCTATTCTGTACGATATCTTTTAACTCCTCTCATAGCACCCAGTGTTCAGTGAGAGAAAGATATATTACATTATTAGTGAAAGCTTGGCTAGGTAACCCACTGAGTTGGGTATCTGGCTGTGCACAGGAGTAGATTCCCCGAGGTCATCAGGAGAGGCCTTTCTCTCCATCCTGCTACCTTCACAGGTGTGTCTCAGAAAAACACATGAAAGGGCCTTCTTTGTTGCTGCTCCCAGACTTTGGAACTTCCTCCCGCGGGAGGCCAGGATCGCCCCATCTCTGCTATATTTCCAGAAGCAGGCAAAGACTTCCTTTTCAGCAAGCTTTCCCTGAATGAGGAACTACATACTATTTATTTATTTTATTTATTTATATAGCTTGTATGCCGCCCACTACCCAAAGGTCTCTATACGTACTATATGACTTTTATATGGATTACCATATGTGATTGTGTTGACTGATTTCATAAGAACACCAGTTTTCTCCATGTTGCTTTTCACCCCTCATAATGGATTTTAATTTTATTCTTACATACTCTTTGTAGCTCTGTTACTTTTCTAAAATATTCTAAGATGACTCTTCAGATTCTCTGTTCTTAACTGGAATATGTTTTAAATGTTCTGGACTGTACATTGTATCTCATTATTGTAAGCCACCTTGGGCCCTTTTCAAAGTAGAAAGATGGGATAAAATATTCAAAATAAAATAAATAAATAAACAAATATGTGGTTTTGGGCAAGCTGCACAAACCTCAAGAGCCTACAAAAGAAGAAAAAAGTAAACTGCTTTTGATTATGCTGTACCTAGAAAACTCTGGAAAGTCTTGTCATAAGTGAGGCCTGATGACTCATAATAGTTTAATATGAGTGTGATAAATGTTACTACAGAGCATGGCCTAGAAAGAGAAAGTCAAGAGAAACTGGGTTTGGAAGAGATCTGGAGGTTGAGTCATGGCAACCGGACTTCTTTTCTTGAGAGACTGAAACTTTTCACTGCTCATCCAAACAGCCTCATCAGTCTGAGGAAAGCTAGAGAGGGATCAGGGAAGCCATACATGTGAGTACTGAAAACCCCTCTCCCAACAGAGGTGGGAGGCTCAGGCACAGTCTATCTGCTACTTAACAAGCGGCCATTTCAACAATCCCCAGACAAAACAAGAATACTTCACACCTCCACCAAGGCCATGGCTAATGACCCATACTTTATGGGCATTGGGAAGGTTGTAAAGGTTGGCCATTATCCACCTAATGAGCCTATTGTCTACTTAACAATCCTATTCAGGCCATTGTTCATCTTATGAGCCTATTTCAGACCAGGGTGACATGAGGTCAAAGTGAACTATAAAATGAAGGACTCACAACTAGGTTTCCTCAGACTGACGAAGCTGTTTCAATGAGCAGCGAAACATTTCAATCTCTCAAGAAGAGAAGTCCAGTTGCCATGAGTCAACTTCCAGATAAATTCACTTGGAGGACTGAGAATCTTCACAGATGTTCGAAAGAGATCACCTTCAAGGCCTCCTTCCAAATCTGTCCTTCTGTCTTTATGGTATCATTTGACCATCAGATATTTGTGCCATGGACCTTCATTTTCTTTTACATGATGGCATCATTTTTTAGAGAAGAAGATACATTTTGCACTCTGGGCCACCATTCTGCCACTGAGGTCTTATAACTCAACTCAGCTTACTGTCCTGGTTAGAGATGGGCACGACTTAGCGGTATTCCCGTTTCCGTTTCCGTTACTCGTTTCCGTTACGGAACGGAAACGGAAACGGGAATTACTCCGCCAGACTTCGAGCTCGAACCGACGAACGAACAATTTGGTCAGATTTGTCGTGCTCGTTACTTGCATCGCGCGATCGCGCGCGATGCCAAGCGGCACAGAAAAAAAGTTTTAAAAGTTAAAAAAAAACCCGATTCCCGGCCCTAAAAGAAGGCAAAAACTGTCTGAGGGCACCTACCACCAGGCCAGAAGGGGTTTTTTTGGGTGGGGGGTTCCCCGCCCCCCTTTCCTTGGGCTAGTGCTACTGCTGCGCTACGCTGGTACCAGGCGGGGGGGCATTGCCAATGCCATTCGGTGTGCGGGCGGGGGGATCCAAAATGGCGACCGCAAATTTTTCTTTGAAACCGTGGCCCAAATACCCAACAAAGCACCACAGAAACATGAGAAAAATAGCTATTTTAAACACTTGAATTTTTACTGTAGCAGCAGTGGGTTTGTCTTGCCAAAATACGTCTCCGTTGATTTTATTTTATTTTATTTTCATTTTTTTTTACACGTGCGCAACGGTGGGCTGGCCATGGGACGGGACCATGCAAATTTTCGGAGCCATTCCACCAATCGCATGGCCAGGTTTTGACTGACACTTCTGGATGTGCCAGAGGGCATAAAAAGGCGAAGCAGTTCCAGTCCGTCGCAGTCTGGGCTTGGATTTTGTGGAGGGTGGTTTAGTCAGGGCTGGATTGCTGCGCTCTCTAGTTTCAATTTCGCGGTCGCGCTAGGCAGGGACTCAGGGAGTGAGGGAGGGAATTGAATTTAATTCTCGTCGCAAACATACGATTCGAATTTCTTTTATTCCTGGCTGTGGGGAATAGCAACTCAGCGTTTATTCTTTTTTGTTTTCGGAAGAGTTCCGTTTTTTATTTGCTTTGCTATTTGCTTCATGGGGGAGGGAAGATTTGAGCGGGAGGGGAGGGGAGTGCGGATTGGAAATATATTATTTTTATTTTACACTACCATACTATTTCTTTTCTATCCCAATTTCCCACCGAGTTCATTTACTTGGCAAAGGTCCTTTTACCCTGCGCCTACCTACAGCTTTTTTGCTGCTGTTGCGATTGGGGTTTTGGAAGGGAATCCAGCAACCCTATCCTACCCTAGCAGCTTATAGTTTTATTTATACCTTACCATTCATTTTCTATTCTACCTACAGTTTAGCAAGTGGCAGTACTAGTGCTTAGAAGGGGGGGTTGGAGGCTGTGGATTAAATTATTTTAGAACTATTATTCAGAAGAACTCAGTCAGTAGGCAGAGTCTCCCTTGCCAACCAGTGCACTCAAAGATCTCTTACACAAGCACATTTGTGTTGGCATTGGCATTGGCATTTGGCAACAAGGCTAGGGCACCTTCTATAGAACATTTTACAATTTCATTTTACTTATTTATAGTTATATATTCTTTCTCTTGTCCAACAACTCATTCATTTTTTTGGATTAAGGCACTGAAACAAACATTTGTTGAAGGGCAGGCACCCAGCCACTTTATAGACCTTTTCCTTCACTTACATCTTTGAAGAAGTTACCTGTGCAATAATACACTTGCCTTGTGAAACTTGTTTGCCAGGATTGGCAAACCCCTTCCTTCTACTAGCTTGTTTTTTGTGCTGTTTGTGAGTCAACCTCACTCATTTACTTTTGCCACCAGGCTACATAAACAATTACATTTTTGAAGAAGTTACATTTCACTTTGTTACACTTGCCCTGTGCTATGCATTGAGAAACTTGTTTGCCAGGATTGGCAAACACCTTGCTCCTATTTCCTTGTTGGTTGTGTTGTTGTTTGTGGTGGTGTTGTTGTGGGTCCATCTCACTCAATTTCCTTGCCACCTGCACCTACATAAATACAATCCTATTATAATTTACAGCTGTGAAGAAGCCACAGTTCTCCTCCTAAGTACAGACTTGACTTGTGCAGCAGGGCATTGAGACTGAGACTAGGGTGCCAGCCAGGATTGGCTAAACCCTTACTCCTATTCCCTTTTTTTTGGGGGGGGGGTGTTGTTGTGACTCCATCTCACCCATTTCCTTGCAAGCTGAGCCTACATAAATACAATCCTACTATTATTTACACAACTGTGAAGAAGCTACAGTTCTCCTCCTAAGTACACACTTGACTTGTGCAGCAGGGCATTGAGACTGAGACTAGGGTGCCAGCCAGGATTGGCTAAACCCTTACTCCTATTCCCTTGTTGGTTGTGTTGTTGTTTGTGGTGTTGTTGTTGTGACTCCATCTCACCCATTTCCTTGCAAGCTGAGCTTACATAAATACAATCCTACTATTATTTACACAACTGTGAAGAAGTCACAGTTCTCCTCCTAAGTAAAGACTTGACTCGTGCAGCAGGGCATTGAGACTGAGACTAGGGTGCCAGCCAGGATTGGCTAAACCCTTACTCCTATTCCCTTTTTTTTGGGGGGGGGGTGTTGTTGTGACTCCATCTCACCCATTTCCTTGCAAGCTGAGCCTACATAAATACAATCCTACTATTATTTACACAACTGTGAAGAAGCTACAGTTCTCCTAAGTACAGACTTGACTTGGGCAGCAGGGCATTGAGACTGAGACTTGGGTGCCAGCCAGGATTGGCTAAACCCTTACTCCTATTCCCTTTTTTTTGGGGGGGGGTGTTGTTGTGAGTCCACAAAAAGTGAGAACAATGAGGAGAGGTCGCAAAGCAAGAGGGCAGGGGAGGGGAACTCCTACTAAGATAAACCGGGCCACGTTTCTGAGGGAAGGGACAGGGACTAGTAGTGCAGAAAGTGATACTGGTGCAACTCCCTCCCCAAGTAGCAGTGCCAGTGGCACAAGCAGCACCGTGCCATCATCGTCTGTCACCGAGGGAAGCATGGATGAGGCATACCAAATCCCATCTCCGATACCTGACAGCATCACCCTTAAGCAGGAAGAAGACGAGGGCTCTGATTCCGAAATGGCATCAGAATCAGAATCGGGATCCCTTTATCTAAACCTGCAAGATTCTGAGGACCTGTTGGCAGGGACAGACTTAAGTCAGGCTCCAGGCAGTGAGGGAAGGAGCAGCCCTCTTTCCACCCAGAGTACCACCAGTGAGAGCAGTAGTACTACTCTACTTTCCCAGCAGGGCACAGGCCACACCAGCACCACAGCAGCGGCAGCGGCAGGCAATAACAGAGGGGGCGTTACTTTCTGTAAGCCACGAGGGTGTCTCTGGGAGCATTTTGAGAACAGCCCCCAAGACCCAAAGATGGCGGTGTGCAAGATATGCGGGGTGGTCTTGCGCAGGGGGAATGACCCCAAACACCTCTCCTCAAGTGGGTTGTGCAGCCACCTGATGAGGAAGCACCCTGGGACTCTGCCTGGAACCCTGTCAGGCCCTTGCTCTTCAGGGAGGAAGAGAGGGGAAGAAGGGTTAGAGAAAGAAAAACACAGCTCCGCTAGTGAGAGTGGGAAGAGGCAGGCCACTCTGCAGGAAGTGGGTCTGTTGGGTGGGACTTTTGTCAGCCCGCGAAATAGGGCCAAAGCACAGGAGACCACCACTCGAGTGGTGGGTGAAATGGTGGCTTTGAACGGGTTGCCCCTCTCCTTTGTGGATTCATCAGGCTTCAGGCACCTGATGAAGCACGTGGCACCATGGTACGAGCCTCCATCCCGGCGTACCTTCAGCAGGCGGGTGATTCCCTCCCTTTATGAGTCTGTCAGGGACAGGATCCGGGCCCTGCTGCAGGCGGCCAGAGGGAGGAAGATCCACTTCACTTCCGACCTCTGGACCGGTGGGCACCACGGATACCTCTCTCTGACGGCTCACTGGTGGCAACCCAAGGAGGTCCTGGAGCCCCGATCAGCCCATGAGCAGCTGCAGGGGGAGGCACAAGGCAGCACCCCAAGAGGGTATAGGGTGGTGCTTCTCCAGGCCCAAAGCATGGAGGACAACGCCACAGGGATCAACATTGCTGACGTTCTCAAGACAGCAATGCGAGAGTGGGGATTGGGGACAGAGGGACAGGTCAATCGTGGAGTCATGGTTACAGACGCGGGCCGTAACATGACCAACGCGGTTCTTGGGGCAGGGTTCCAGGGCATCGTGTGCGCAGCACACAAACTGCATCTAGTGGTGGGCGATGCCATTGGCCTGGGTGCACCAAAGGACTCCTGGGGTGAGGGGACCAGGGAGACCAGGGCCTTGCTGGACAAGTGTCGTAAGATCGTGGGGCACTTCACTCGCAGCGTCAAGGCAGCCAGGATGATGCGTGAGAGGCAGGTAGAGACGAGCCGACCGGAGCACGTCCTGATCCAGGACGTGACCACCCGGTGGAACTCCACCCACGAAATGGTCAGGCGTCTGGTGGAGCAGAAGGAGGTGGTGGAATACATCATGTCAACCACCCCGGTCCTGCATGAGGGGAGGGAATTGGACCTTGGTGCTACCGAGTGGCTCGCCCTCTCCCAGATGGCGGGTATCCTCCAGCCTTTTGAGGAGACCACCCACGTCCTCAGCAGCTACAACGCCAGCCTGGGCCACGTTCTCCCCCTAGTCAATGCCCTTCGCCAACGTCTAGAGGCCAGTATCCGGGAAGAAGGCAATCTTCTCCCTAGAAGCAGGGCATTGGCAGAGAGGCTGTTGACTGGCGTGGATACCCGCCTTGGCCCACTAAGGAGGGAAGACGTGTACCAGATGGCCTGCCTGTGCGACCCTCGCGTCAAGGGTTCCCTGGCGGCCAGCAGTGCCGAACTGAAATCCTGGAAGACGGAGCTATGCCGTCAAGTCAGGGCTCTCTCCGATCAGAGCCAGGCGTCTCAGAGGGCGCACGGAAGCCAGAGCGATGCTGAGGAGGACTCCTCGCAAGGATCCACAACTCCAGGAGCGTACACCCAGAGACCAGGTTCCGTTCCAGCAGCCAACTACCTGGCCTCTGCCCTAGCCATGGCAGTTTCCTCCTCAGTGGAGCCAAGGGAGGAAGAAGTAGCGGAGCCCGCTCAGACCATGGTGAAGGAGTACATGGCCGAGCCCCTCCAACCCCTCACCTCAGACCCACTGCACTACTGGGCCAGAAAGGCAGACCTCTGGCCCGCTCTTTCAACTCTGGCGTTGGACCTCTTGTCCATCCCACCCACCAGTGTCCAGAGTGAGCGTGTCTTCTCCCACATGGGTGATGTCCTGAGGCCGCGCCGCTGTCGCCTGGACCCGGAGATGGTGGAAAGGTTGACTTTCATCCGCTTCAACCTTTCCACCTTGGGATTACCCCACCACTCCAAGAACTAAGTTGCTGCCTGTAACCTAACCCCCTGTCTGCAATCCTCCATGCCCGCCCGCAAGCCTGCCTGCCTCCCCTTGGCCGTACGAGCCTGCCTGCCCGCCTGGCCCTGTGACTACCTGCCGACTCCAGTGCTTAATGCCTGCAAAACTGCCTGCTGGACTGCCTGCCTGCCTGCCTACCTGTATTGTCTCTCACACACAACTGAAGGGTACTATTAGTGGCCCAATGTTTCTAGCCCTGGCCTCTGTCTCCTAATCCAGGCAGGGCCACACCAGCTTCCTTGGAAAGGGTCCGTATTGGCCCAATGTTTCTAGCCCTGGCCTCTGTCTCCTAATCCAGGCAGGGCCACTCCAGCTTCCTTGGAAAGGGTCCGTATTGGCCCAATGTTTCTAGCCCTGGCCTCTGTCTCCTAATCCAGGCAGGGCCACTCCAGCTTCCTTGGAAAGGGTCCGTATTGGCCCAATGTTTCTAGCCCTGGCCTCTGTCTCCTAATCCAGGCAGGGCCACTCCAGCTTCCTTGGAAAGGGTCCATATTGGCCCAATGTTTCTAACCCTGGCCTCTGTCTCCTAATCCAGGCAGGGCCACTCCTGCTTCCTTGGAAAGGGTCCGTATTGGCCCAATGTTTCCCCGTTGGCCATGGCTGGTCTGAGTGAGACCCTAATACCTGCCTTCCTTGGTGCTTCACACCGTTCCCTGGGGTTTCGGCACCAAACTGCTAACAAAGTGGTGAGGAAGCACTTTACAACAACCTACCTCAAAGACTGATTATCAGGGGGATAGCTCTCCTCCTTACAGCCTTAGAGAAATAGACCCACCCAGTTCTCCTGCTTCAACTCTGTCTCCCTGTTTGGCAACTCCCGTTCTCCTGGGGTGGCAATAGAAACTCTGCCTCCCAAAGCACAATCAATCCTCCCTACGGGCACTGTGCCTTAGTGCCTTCCCAATCCCTTGCCTTGTTGGCTGGTATCCTCTAAGCCTGCGTCTAGGCAACCCTTACCTGTAAGCCAGACTAGATGCTTCCCTGCCTGCCGTGCCCTCTGCCCACATGCCTGCCTGTCAGACTCCACCAGTCCCAGCATGAGCATGCCTTCCAGTTGCTTATCATTCAACCTCCTCCAATCTGCACTTCTGGCTTCCAAGTCCCATACTTTGTCATCTGGGCTGGTCTGTGATTCACGTGATCCACAAAGAACGGCTGTGGAAAGGGAAAGACAGCTGCTCCGCTTCTATTGGAATTTGGGATTGGGAGTTTTTTGGATGATACATGCCTCTCTGCAGGAAGTGCTGCCGGTGTGTGTGTGTTTTTTTGTCCTCCTCCTCTGCTGCTCCTCTTCACTCACAGGTGCATTGCATGAATGGAGGGACCATGAACCTTCCAGCCTTGGTTCTTGGTTAATACTCTGACCCACTAGGAGGGACAAGGAAACTTCCAGGCTTGGTTCCTCGTGGATACTCAGACCCACTAGGAATGTGTGATTCCGTTTCCTCCGCCGCCACTCTTTCCACTGGGCTGCCAGCGGTGCCTCACAAAGAAGGGAAACGTACTTGTTGTGTGCGTAGCGTACTCCATTCAGAAAGAACCATGTGTGGGTTCTTGATGCTGTGCTGCTGATGCTGATGCTGTGTAGTCGGAAAAGAAAAAATACCGGCTGCAAATCTAGGTTGTGATTGAGTTACGGGAACACTCATCAGGAACAGCAGTGGTGGTGGGCTTAGGGATAGGGTTAGGGGGTATGTTTCGGCCTCCGCTACTCTGCCCTCTGGGCTGCACAACGCTGTGTTTCACAACGAAGGGCATGGAGATGGAATGCCGGCAGTTAGGAGCAAGTCTACCAGCACACAGCTGGGAAAGAAAGTCTGAAAGCTTGGCTTGCTGTCCTTTTGGAAGCCTGTGTGGCTCTAGCTCTGTGTCTTCTCGCTGCCTGCCTGTCAGCCCCCCCCCCACTTCTGGCTTAGCGGAGAGGCCTTCCAGCCGCTTCTTCTTCACTCTAACAGCACGGTCCAGTTAGTGCTTCAAGTTCAGCCCTGTCGCTACTCCCCTCAAGTTGCCCATGCAGCAACCACGGCTGCTTCCGCCTCTAGGCAGAAAATCACTTGAGGAGAAGAAGAGTGCAGTGCAGTCCAATTTGTTTCGAACTGGGGGACTCTGTCATCCCACGGGGGGGGGGGGGTTCTTTACGCAGTCTAGGTTGGGAAATCCCTTGACAGAAGGAGGGAAGATTCGGTGCCTCTCCTTCTACCCCCTCTAGTCTGGCCTTCTGGCCTCCACTAACCTTCACTCCGGGCTGCACCCACTGTGCCTCACAGGGAAGGGCTTGGTGCTGGCTTGTGTGCTAGAAAACAGCCGTGGGCCCGTGATTGCTCTCCTCAAGTGGCTTGCGCAGCCACCTCATGCGAAAGCACCCTTGGACTCTGCCTGGGACAGTGACAGGCCTCTGCAGGAAGTAGTGCCGCTGTGTGGGAGTGTTGTCAGCCTCCGGACCGCTATTTAGTCTTCACTGGGCTGCATACACTCTGGCTCACTAAGAAGGACAACTTACTGTTGTGATGGTGGCCCTCTGTCACCATTATAAATAGAACAGCTTATCACACAGTTGCAGGCTTGCCTGTTCGAATTGTGGAAGCTGTGATTCACCACCACCACGAAGGGCATGCCACTGGGCTGGGCTGCAATGCACTCCATGTTTGGAGACTCTCTTGATGCACACGGACGGTGTGAGTTTCCTCCCCCACTCTCACTTGGCTGCCAACTGT
>JAHTLZ010000348.1:16828495-16860498 GCA_023846285.1 Phrynocephalus versicolor
GCAGGCAGTGTGGTGCCAGGCCAAACCCAAGGTGATTGGCCTCCTCCTCCTCCAGTCTTTCCTCTGGGCTGCGAGATGCCGTGTTTCACACAGAAGGGGGGTAATGATTTGAACAGTGTTTGCATCGCAGGCAGTGTGGTGCCAGACCAGACTCAAGGTGATTGGCCTCCTCCGCAACTCTTTCCTCTGGGCTGCAAGACACTGTGACCCAAGGACAATGGCATTTTACTTCCAGTCAGGCAATTCAGCTCCTTTTTATACTGGAGCTGGCAGTGAGCCTCCCGTACTCAGGCTCTGTGCTGTGGTCTCCTACTCTGCCTTGTGGCCTGGCAGGAGTGGCCGCCCTTACTCTGGCCTTGTGGAGTGGACGCGTCGCCCATAGATAGTCCTCCTTGTATAGCCTAGTGGGCTGGGCTGTGGGCTGTAAAACTTAAGTCAGAGCAACCCAGAGCCCTATCCCATTCCCATCCCTACCAAAGCTATTCCGGCTGTACTAGCTACTAGTAGCTAGGTACGAACGTAAAACGTAGCTTTAACCACCTCAGGCTCTAACTGTAGTCTAATGCATTGCTGAATGCTGACCACCAGACCAATCCATGACCAAAAGCAGGGCTGCATTGGCTTTGGCTCATTGGCTGTATTGCTTGTCCTTTAAGTGTGTGTGACTTTGACTGTGTGAATGTGAAGTGAAGTGAAGGCAGAAGGACCTTGGAGATGGGGGGGGCAATTTGAGAGGAGTAGAGTTGTAGACCCCTCATCCAGATTTGGGGAGGAACGGAATGTCTTTCTCCTGCTGCCTCTGAGAGGTGGAGGGGAGATGGGATGGTATCAAAAAACCAAACAACAAAAAAGTACAACAAACAGGCACGTCAGCCAGACCAAGTAGGGTGGCTGCTGGCTGGTTCAGCATCAGCAGATTCAGCACAGCAGACCAAGAGGGGAAAAAAAGAAATGCAAATTTGTTTCTACCCCACTTGGTTTGCTTAGGATGCACTCTAGCCTTGTTGTGCAGCAGCAAGTCCATCACCCAGGCAACTGTATTTCGCCTGCTCGTTTGCGGGACCCGCGCCCGCCCGCGCGCCCGCGCGCCCGCCAGCCAATCCCCCTGCCGTTGCCGCTGCCGCCGCCCACACATGTACCCCCGCGCCCCCGCGCCCCCGCGCTACGCCCGCAAGCCG
The DNA here is from genome assembly GCA_023846285.1 of Phrynocephalus versicolor. NCBI lineage: Eukaryota > Metazoa > Chordata > Lepidosauria > Squamata > Agamidae > Phrynocephalus > Phrynocephalus versicolor. Next base: position 16,829,674 of record JAHTLZ010000348.1, read on the forward strand.
CAAGTCTCGGTCGGACGTCAAAATGCGCGAAATCGCGGTAGAAACAAAAACGAAAAAAACGAAAAACGAAACGACTAATTTTTTTGATTTTTCGCGAAAAACGGAAACGAAACGAATCGGACCCTAGCCGAAACCGAAACCGAAAACGAAGTTTTTTTTTCTGAGTCGTGCCCATCTCTAGTCCTGGTAAGCTGTTGTATATGCATTGAAGGAGCCTGAAACCTATATTGGATTTTAAACATTTACACGCCAGTACACAAACAAGTGGAGGTGAGAGTAAGACTCTAGGAAATGTCAGTCCATTTTTAATCTGTGAGTCGTACTTATGACCATCCAGATGAGGTGTGATCATAGCTTACCCTTAGCGGCAGGTGCTGGTCAGTCTCTTCAAGAATCATGAACTGCTAATAGGACAGCCATTTTATGAAGAGCCAGATGAATGTTGACATAAAATCTGAGGGGAATAAATGCATTGCTTAAATGATGAACCACACTGGATAATGTGCCCATGCAGTACTTTACAGCAATCAGAAATCGTCCTATCCTCCCCATATGTCATTACAGTTGTTATGTAAAATTAATCAAATGCAGATCCAAACAAAAACATAATGATGACTAAGCCTCAGCTTTTCTCTGAAAGAACAGCCAATTGCTTCTGGATATATTAATGTTTATTGTGCAGATGTGTATAATCACTCTTTTTGCCCTGCTTGAGTGAGGCCATCTGTTTATCATCAGATGATTATAACATTTAATAAACATACTTCTGGCAGTTGCAGTTAGACACAGACCTTTTGCTTCTGCTGCAGCGAGCTTCTGGTGGAATGTGATATTGTCCCAACTCCATAAAGATTATTTATGGTTCTCATGTCATCATTCATGAGGTTCTCCTGTCTTTGGTGAAATGGTGAGAAATGGAAACTTACAGTGGAGCTTTTCCATCATCACTGGATTATGTCCTATCCATGGCTTTCATTCCTTAGAGGGTGATCCAAAATGGTGGCAGCAGCCAGCCAGAAGAAGCTAAGAAGCTAGAGCAGATGGTGGTATATAAGCAGTGAAAAGGATAGATGCTGCCCCAAAATGTTAGGATTCTAAAAATAAATATCTTTAAAACTTGATGTTTAACATAATGCAATCCATTGTGACCACCATGATTCTATTATGCTAAAGAAATGCAGGGGCATTATACTTTTTGGTGTACTCATAAATCATACGGGCAGTAAACTTAGAGCTAGATGGCATATGTGGGGCTGACACTGAAATCAGAACACCTTATTTTTGAAATAGCCTATTCTTAAGCTTCTATGGGTTGATGAAAGAGTACCTATAATATTTGAAATATAAGTTTCTCCTGACCATGGCAAACAAATATATCTGATGACTGAAATGTTTATTCTGAGTTTGGTTGCTGGAATTCAGCAAACCAAAAGCAAGAGTCCTCAAACATTTCAGCTTGACCACAGAATGTAAATACATTTATCATTAACTAGCATGAAAAGATGTTATAAGGTGTGCATCAGAATTGAATTCACTGTTACATGTGTACTGAAATTCCATATGCCTATACATGTTTGCTTATTACACATGTATTCCATTGTTCCCCTTTCAAGTTGAAAGACATGTACAAGACTCTGCTCCTCTCGCCATGTCTATAGAACCACCCTCTGTGTCAGGTCATGCCAAGATACTGACTGAAGGAAGGAAACTCAGTGACCTCCATGTTTGAATGAGGGCATGGATATGTCTAGGCCAATGCCCTAATCATTAGACCACAAAGTGTAGGTTGGGAGTGTGTCTTCCACATATTTGGCCTAAAAAATGTCCCAGTGAGTTCAGTAGGATGGATGTTGTTGAACTGTGAAGCCAAAAGGATTTATTTCCGAGTAGAAACATATATATGCTTTCACAGCCTGTGTTGTTTGTGACCAAGTTCAAAACATGCTTTAGTTAGTATGTTGGTATGTTGTCTGTCTGGCTGGCTTGCTGGCTTGGCTTGGCTTGGCTTGACTTGGCTTAGTTTTATCATGAGCTATATAGTTTATGTAATGATCAGATCTTCCTATAGGTATTTAATTGTGCACCAGTCTAGCCTTTCATGTGTGGAGGAGAAACCAAGGATTTTTACTTACCTCGTCTATGTTGTTGTTTGTGTCCAATATTGTCTTCTATAAGCCTTCTTTCATGTTTTTCTCTGAACCGCCAACACACAGAAATATGTCTCCTATCATAATTGTTATTCAGGAGTGCCCTTTAAATGTGAAACAATTGCTCATATAGCTGGATAACAGTAGCCCTTAGAGAATTGATTAAAATGGGATCAGTAACAAGAGCATTGTCTTAACAGTTCTTCAGGAAAATTGCAGGAGAATCAGTTGAGCAAACATGTTCCTACATGGTTCCTTGAATTTTCCCTCCAATCCATAACCATGGAATTGGACAATCATAAGTCGATGAAGATGCTCAACAATTATTTTGAAAGATTTTTTTGGTCACCCAGGAAACAGTAGGAGGTGACTTCATGAGAATTAATTTTATCAGAATATGAGCTATTTATTCAGCCAGCAGAAGCGATACTTGATGAATAAATAGTTAGAGCCAGAGATTGTTTTTTCTTAAAACCAAACAACTATATTACAAATGTACAAAGTATATCACAGCATCACAGAACTTCAATAAATTTCAACAAAGCATTGATGGGAAAAATCATATTAGTTCATGGATACATAATTTAATAGCATAACAGCATAATAGTACCTAGGCAAAATATGTAACAGAGAAACAAAGTAGGTGCCTTTACTCACAGAAGGCTCAATGAACAGTGATTTACAGAGCATCTTTATACACATGTCTATCCAATCACAAATTGCATTACATCATAGCTATTGCAACCTCTTGCATCAGCCAAAAACTCATTATGTCCATTCTTTACACCTGCACTCTATTAGAAAAAGCTATACACTGAGTCACTGAGCCTTTGCACTTCTTACAGACTCCATTTTTAAATCAATTTAAATACATATCAAATACATATAGAACATCCTGTCTAATATGTATATTTCACTAACTAATACCTGACAAATTTTCAATAATTCGAGGCGGGTGACTTCAGCAGAAAGTCCCCCTCCCCTCTCTTCTTATGGTTTAAGCAAGTGTGAACATTTAAGGAGTAACGCATAATAGATAATATCTTCCCACTTGTGTTTGGGATTAAAATGCAAGAAGCTGAGAGAGAACCTAGGTATACCAGATAAAACATGCCAATTGAGATGGGTACCAGAGTCTTTGGGGCAAGTGATGGCATAATACACGACTATGCAATGTATTCTGAATAGAGATGGGCACGACTCAGAAATTTTTTTTCGTTTTCGTTTTCGGCTAGGGTCCGTTTCGTTTCGTTTCCGTTTTCGTGAGCTAATTTCAAAATTTTTCGTTTTCGTTTCATTACGTAACGAAAATGAAAAAATGAAAACGAAAACGAAAATTTTTTCGTTTCTCCCCATTTAGCTCCATTATGTGTTTTTCCAGTAACGAAAAACGAAAATTGGCTCAAAATTAGTCGTTTTGTTTCCGTTTTCGGTCCATTTTTGAACCGTTTTTCGTTTTCGTTTCGTTACGTAACAAAAACGAAAAAACGAAAACGAAAACGAAAATACCGCTAAGTCGTGCCCATCTCTAATTCTGAAATACCCATTTGATATCCAGAAATTATTCCTATATTTAAATTCAGTGTGGAATTATAAAATAACGTAATCATGGATTGTCTTGTAGTTTCCTCTCTGGAGGTGTCCCTCCCTCTTCTGTGATACCGCCAACACAGGGATGGGAGCCATTTTTGCAACCCAAATTTATATCCAAGAGAAGGGCTGCTGTTTGCGCCTTTGAGGATTGCTTCAGTTTGTTTCATAAAAGGGACTGTTCAACATGTCTGAACAAGCTAACTTCAAATCGTGGATTATGATAATTTAATTAAGCTGCAGCAGAAACTGACTGCAGTTTCACGGGGAAAGTAAGGAACTGAAGCAAACTGAAAATACAGTCAAATGTGTTCTGATCTTCTCTTTGTCACTGTACTCTCTGGGACTACTGAGGAAAGCAAAGAGTGGAAGGTAGAACAAACTCATGCTCATAACACTAAACTAAGGTTAAGTATTATGACTGAAGGAGGCCAATCACTCCTTATGAGTCACTCTCCTCAGCCTTTCAGAGGAGAGGAAAACATGACAATCTCTGTAAGGTCAGGTCAGCTTCCTCTCAGAACAATTTATACGACCCATGAGGCTTTTAGCTTCTGAAGTTTAAAAGTATTATGTTCCCCAGCATGCCTACCACATTCAGATGTGTATGATTTTTGCCAGTAGATCAGTGGGGGCTGCAATTTTGAAATGAATTGTAACTGTTGATGTGGTTCAGGCTGTGAAGGAACAAAAGAAAACTACTTTTTTAGCCTATTTCAGGATATTGTCAAGAAATCCATCTACAGCAAGACCGGGTTTAACTGTTTCTGATGAAAACTGGCATTCAGCCAGGGTGGACAAGAACCATTTTAGCAAGATCATATCAGAAATGGGCAACTCCAGATGATTCGTGGGAGAATTATTATGTTTTCTCCTGAAGCATTGTCCTTTGAAGAAGAACCCCTATAGAAGTTTCTCAAGAACCTCTAAAGTTTAGCTGAAGTGCAACATTTTCTCCAGGTCATTAAAAGTCTGACAGTGCAATTATTTGTGGAAGGAAATCAGCTGGATAGTTTTAAGCAGTATCTATGTCATCAGCCCATAAGCAACAGGTAAGCAAATGGGTGACTGTGAATAAGGAGCAAATGTGAATAGCAACTGTGAATAATCAGTTAAGTGCCAGCATAGAGGTAGGTGCAACAGTTTTGGAAAGGTACTTGTATTGCATTTATTCCATAGAACTTCCAATTGTTGTATGCAAAATGTGAGGCTGTGGAAAAGATTTTAACACTCCTTATTTTCAATTAAAATTATCATTTCAGTGACCTGAGTACCTGAAAACAAGAGGAGCATAGTTGTTGTTGTTGGTGGGGATTCTTCCCAGATAAAGAGGAAATCAATATTGCAGCAATCATGGGAGATCTCTTCCTAAAATATAGCATTTTTAGACATCTCAGATTTCCATTTAAGGGAAATTGCTAATGTGTACATAATCAGTCACTGAAATGTAACTATGTACAAGGTATAGATTAATCAGCAGTGAACACAGGGCCTGGATAAAAACAGAGAGTTCTGATTGTATCTGCTTGGGAGGAATTCTTACCTTCCTCTTGATGGCATAGCCAGTGGTTCATAGGGTGGTGACTGGCAGCAAACTGAGAATGAGTCAGCAGCACTGATCAGCTGCCAGGAACATCTGAGGATAGAACTGGGTGGGATAATTCCCTGGGTGGCTCATCCCTAAGATATTTAAATACAGGAAGTGTCATTGTCACTGTAGAAGCTGGACAAATTGCCATAAACTTGAACCAAAAAATCAAGAGTGGGGGGGGGGAGTACAATGTTCAACTTTTAGAATAGTTGTGATGGAACAAACAAACCAGGAGATTTATTGAAAATTACTAGTTCATTGATTGGGGTCAGTTTGGGTTTGTATGAACTGAATAACCTGATCTGACCCAAAACAGAACTTTTTCACTGGTTTGCTGAACTTCCTGATTCATTGCCTCCCCATCCCCACAGCCTGTCCCTCACTCCCTTCCCACTGCACCACCAAATCCTGTCTTGTCCTGCTGCCACCACCATGATCATTGGAGACACCAACCCAATGTTCCTTCTGGGAGCTGAGCCTGCGATCTCTGGACATGCACCCACTTATCACTGGAGAGGCGGGCACATGTGAAGAGGGCACACCCAACTGGGAGACAGCCTGGCTGCCTCTAAAAAAGAAAGAAAGAAAAGAAAAGCAGGAGGGAACAGCCAATAAACTAACAAATTGATTTGTGGTTCATCAGGGAAAAAGGTTTGTGGTTGATGGACTTTGCTGAACCATGAACCAAGTTGAACCACCATTTCCTTGGTTTGTGCCCATCTCTAAATAGAAATCAACATTTCTTGTGCAGTGAAGGAAAAAGGTTAGGTGATATTGAATCGAGTCATATTTGGTAATCTAATCTGAAAGTTCATGACATTTAAAGAGAAGCAAGACAGCTATGAGTAGGTTACGTCCTGTTCATTCAACCAGTCAGTTTTCCTAGAATATGCTGTTTTGATCTCTTCAGAACCGTGAGTAAACAGAGCCTTTAATTCTTTCTCTTACCAATGTCTCAGAATGAGTTCCCCCCTTTAAAAAAATTCAAATTCTGCCAAGCAATGCTATGTTAGAAGAGAAATGTTTCACCCTTTTCTGAGTTGGCACCCAGAAAGGGCCAGGGGAAAGTTCACTCAAGTCCAGGAAAAATAAGGCAGAAAACAAAAGCAAGGAAATAACAAAAGGCAAGAGCAGAAAAGAAAGAGGAAGGGGAGGGAGGGAAAATGAGTAGCTCCAGAGATAATATTCTCACTTGCTGAAACCCTCTGTGAAGGGCAACATCAAAGGCCAGAAGTATCCAGAAGTTAGAATGGTTGGCTGTCCAAAAGTCATGGAAGGCTGCATTTTTCTGCTTCTCTAGATAGCAATCAGTTCAGGGACCTGCTCGTGCTTTTGTTCTCTGTTGTCGGGAGACAGAAAGGGAGTCAAATGGCTGGAGATGAGACAAAGATATTGTGTTAATGTTTACCCAACTTGGTTATACTGTCTAGCATGAATAGTAAACATTTGTCCTTGAAGACTCTTTGAACCTCCACTCCCAGAAACCCCAGCCATCATGGTCAAAGAGCAGGGACTGCAAAGTCCAACATTTCTGGAGAAACTCCCTGCCTTAGAAATTAAGATTAATCCCCCAATGCTTCATGTCACTTCAACACTACCTTGTCCCACGTTGTCCTTGTCGCTGTGCAGTGGGGACTCAGTACAGCTTAGGTCCTTTCTGTGCTGCTTACATTATATGAGGAATCCTAGAGTTAGACTTGAGCCAATGTTATCATCAGAAATATGTGTGCACTGCCTGTGCTTCCCATGTGGGTCAGGGCTATTGCCATTCCAAATGCAGAGTGATGCATGCCATAGTTACATCCCTGCAGGATTATTGTAATTTAAAGATGGGCACCAAAAGAAAAAATAAATGATGTTTTATCGTTTCATTATGTAATGAATTGTTTTGTTACAAAATGAACCGGTAAAAACCATTTTGTGACTAAACAAAACAAAACACTCTTTTAAACGAAACAATTCAATTTGAGATTGTTTGTGGGAGGACAAGGAGGGCAGATGACTTGAGTGCTTGCTCTCTGTCTTGTGATTGTGCTTCACTAGCTGCTAAATTTAAAGAAAGAGAGAGTAGTAGATATTTTATTTTGTTTTGACTGTGTGAGTGTGTGTGTCTGAAGACAGCTAGAGATTTTTCTCTGTATGTGTATTGTGTGTGCGCATATTTCTTTCTGCTTGGGCAGAAGGCATAGCACACAGACCAGCAGCAGTTAAATGACATGGAGGATATTTTTTACTTTATTCTGTTTGTGTTTGTGTTTTCTTAGGCAGGGATTCTGGGCAGGGGTTATTCTTCATTTTTTTAACGATCAGAGACTTCTTTTTATCCCTCCTACCCACTTCAAAGCTTATTCACCCATCCACACACATTGTGTTCTTCCCCACCACCACCACTTCCCCACAGTGTATTCTTCTTTCATTTAGCTTAACCCCCCCCCGACATTATTGTTTGTAGCTGCACACCAGTTAATTAAAAAAAAAATTAAGAACGGAGGAACACCTACAAAAATAAAACTCCAGAGGACCTTGTTTTTCTGTGGAGGCAGCAGGCCCAGCGCTGACACTGCTGTTACTGCTGCCAGTTCCACCACTTCATCCCAGCACACTCTCTCTTCATACCTGAGGATCTGATATGGCCCAATGTTTTATAAGACCTGCCTTGGACATACCAATAAATAATGTGCTCTATGTGGGACTACCAATTAAAGGTATCAAGAAACTTCAATGGGCCCAAACTGCAGCAGCCAGATTGCTGTGCCCAGACTCTGGAACTCCTTCCCACTGGAGGCCAGGACTTCCCCATCTCTTATGTCTTTCCGGAAACAGGCAAAGACCTTTCTCTTCAGGCAAGCTTTCCCAGAATGATGGACTACCTATGATGTGTCTTTTATATGAATCTACCATACATGATCACATAGACTTTGTGTTTATAACCACTTAAAATCCTTGTGTTATTGCATTGACATAATGTTTTCAATGTTAGTTTCCATCACTCATAAATCTCACATGGAATATTTACTCTCTCTTTAATTGCTTGCATTCTCTTGTAGCTTTAATGTAATGTTGTCTTTTAATGATGTAAGATGTCCCTCAATTCTCTGTTCTCAGTACATGAGTATGTTTTAATTGTACTGGACTGTACATTGTCCCTCATTACTGTAAACTGCCTTGGGTCCTTTTCCAAGGAGAAAGGTGGGGTAAAAATATTCTAAAATAAAAATAAATAAAAATAAGGTCCTCTCTCTCTTCATACCTGAGGGTCTGAGATGGCCCAATGTTTGTAAGACCTGCCTTGGACTTACCAGGGAGGTCCACACTCTCTCTTCATACCTGAGGGACTGATATGGCCCAATATGCCTTGGAATACCAAATTTGGGAAGAGCCTGAGGAAGCTCTGCTGTAATTTCCATGCTTCTAGTAGCCTGGGATCACTAATTACAAGTACATAACTTTCCATTTACATACTGTATGAATTTTTTTCCTGGGGAAACCCATTTTTGGAGTTGAATAACTTGGCCCCCTGAACACCAAAGCTCTCCAAATTTGGGGGGGGGGGGCTTACAGGGAATTGCTTATGGAAGCTCTGCTATAATTTCTATGCTTCTAGATTTCTGGGATCAGTATTTTCAAATACATAACTTTCCAGCTATAAATGATTTTTTTCCTAGAGGGACCCACTTTGGAGTTGAATAATTTGGCCACTGGAACACCCAAGCTCTCCAAATTTGGAGGGTTTAAAGGGAAGAGTCCAAGAAAGCTATCCACCATATTTAGTGCCTCTAGTACCCAGGGGAGCCATTTTATAGAAGAACAAATCATTTTGTTTCATTTTGGATTTTTTTTAAAAAAAAATATTAAAAACGAGATAAAAATGAAACAAAACAAAACACTAGAAGGGGCACGGCCAGGAATTCCCCCCCCCGAGTTATCGTTTTTCAGAATGGGTCCATTTTGGCTCGTTTCTGTTTTTCGTGAAATTTCGCAAAAAAATGTCGTTTTGTTTGTCATTTTTTCGTCTGTCATTATACTGGTTTGGGGGGGTAGCGGGCTCCTGGAGGCACCTCTCCTGGAGGCACCTCTGTGGGGTGGGTGCCTCCTCTGGCCCGCTATGAAGGGAAGCGGGCTCCTGGAGGCACCTCTCTGGGGTGGGTGCCTCCTCTGGCCCACTAGAAAATGGCATGCATAACCATATGGATATGCATACCATTTGCAGACACAGCAGACTGGCAGAGGCACCCCTCTTTTTGGGGTGCCTTCCCTGCAACAGTTGATGACGGTGAGACACAAGCAGCACTCGAGGGCATGATTTGCATGGCACTGCTGCTGCAGGAGGAGTCAGCCAGAGCCACAAGTGACGGACTGGCAGACTCTTTGCACCCGCTGTGTCTCACTAAGAAGGGAAAGGTACTTGTGCGCGTGTACTATAGTGCAATGCAAGTAGATCTGGCTTAGGGTTAAGATGGGTTAGTGCAAGGGCTAGGGTTAGGCTAGTTACGGGTGAGGTTAGGGTGAGTATTGGGGTGCACCTCTGGGTGCCTCTCTGACCCACTTAAAGGACAGTGTACTGGCATATGGGTTAGGCTTAGGCTTAGGCTTCGGGTTTGGGCTACGGTTAGTGGGCTTTTTATGCCCGATTGGCACATCCCAGAAGTCTCTGTGGTGAACCTGGCCAAGTGGCCATGCAATTGGTGGAATGGCTCAAAAAATTTGCATGGTCACTCCCATGGCCAGCCCATCATTGCACAGGTGTAAATAAAATAAAATAAAATAAAATAAAATAAAATAAAATAAAATCAATGGAGAGGGGACAGAGGAGACATTTTGTTGCAAGAAAAACCCACTGCTACTGTAAAAATTCTGGCAGTTTTAAATAGCAATTTCCGCATGTTTCTGTGGTGCTTGTGTTGGCTTGTGTGTTTTTGTTTTTTGGACCACGATTTCAAAAAAAATATTGCGGTCGCCGCCCCATTTTCGATCCCCCGCCCGCACCGCATGGCATGGCGAGACGAGAGCAGCCCAGGAGGACAGGGGGGGAGGCCGGGGACCCCCCACAGAAACCCCCCCCCTCCTCTGGTAGGTGCCCTGACTCAGACAGGCATATTTCCGCCTGCTTTTTGGGCCAGGAATCGGGGGTTTTAAATTTTTTTTTGTGTGCCGCTTGAATTGCGGCGGCCGGCGGCGAGTCCGGTGCTTGTTGCGACTTGCGAGCGTCGGTGAGACGACGAGGATTTCCCCCACCAGAGCAGCCCAGGACAGGAGAGGGGGGAGGCCGGGGACCCCCCCCTGAAACCACCCCTCTGGTAGGTGCACTGCCCTGAGCCCTCACTCAGGCAGGCATATTTCCGCCAGCTTTTGGGGCCGGGAATCGGGGCGGGGGTTTTAAAACTTTTTTTCTGTGCCACTTGAATTGCGGCGGCCGGCGGCAAGTCCAGTGCTTGTTGCGACTTGTGAGCAACTGCGAGATGACGTGGATTTCCCCCACCAGAGCAGCCCAGGACAGGAGAGGGGGGGAGGCCGGGGACTCCCCCCCCCAGAAACCACCCCTCTGTCTGGTAGGTGCCCTGCCCTGAGCCCTCACTCAGGCAGGCATATTTCTGCCAGCTTTTTGGGCCGGGAATCGGGGCGGGGGTTTTAAAACTTTTTTCTGTGCCGCTTGAATTGCGGCGGCCGGCGGCGAGTCCGGTGCTTGTTGCGACGAGCGACTACGATGAGGATTTCCCCCACCACCAGAGCAGCCCAGGATAGGAGAGGGGGGGTCAACCACCCCTCTGGTAGGTGCCCTGAGCCCTCACTCAGGCAGGCATATTTTCGCCTGCTTTTTGGCTGGGAATCAGGTTTTTTTTTTAACTTTTAAAAACTTTTTTTCTGTGCCGCTTGGCATCACGGGATCGCCGCGATGGCAGGAACGACAGCAACAAATCAGACCCAATTTTTCTTTAGTCGGTTCGAGTTCGAGTTCTGGCAGAGTAATTGTCGTTTCCTTTTCCGTTCCGTAACGGAAACGAGTAACGGAAACGGAAATGAGAATTTCGTCAAGTCGTGCCCATGTCTACAAAACACTATCTAGTTGTTTCATGAGCATCTCTACTGTAATGCTCCCTATGTGGCACCACCTTTGGGAAGTGTTCTGAAACTTCCGCAGTTCAAAACATTTCAGCCAGACTGCTAACCGAGAACAGTCATAGAGGTCAGATAACCCTCTTGTTACAGCAGCAATTCTGGCTGGTGATGCACTTCTGAGTACAATGCCAAGTGCTGGCTTTAACTTCTTTGCAACCCCAACCCCACAATAAAGAGATGGCACAAAATTGGTGGATTTTAAATTGGGCCACAACTTTATTGATTTTTTTAAACTATTAATGACTAAAATCGGGGGGGGGGGGACCATAGTGCAAGTGAACTTGGGACAAAACCCAATTAACCATGATTTGATGGCACTTCCTGGTGAGTTCATACTTTATAACGAGATGATGTACTTTTACCACCAATTTCTTTTTGCAGTGACAAATTCACTCTGGGGCAGCCATAATCCAATTTTTAACTACTGATATCTTACTATAACCCACGAAGGGGCTCCTTCAATGTAGTTGAGTGGCACAGAAAGCCACCCCCTTTGTTTAGAGATGGGCCTAAACCAAACAAGCCACAAACTGATTTGTTTGTGAACACCCACGAACCATGAACCATCCCAAATCGTCATTCTGCTGGTTCACACCCATCCTCAGAATGAGCTATCCAAACATATTTCTAAAGACCCCCTGGATTTCAGAAATGATTAAGATAAGTCAAAGAAAACTGAATTATCCACACTGCAAGAGTCAACAACATACATATGAATGGTGGCAACAAAGTATAAATGAGATCAGCTTATTTGCCCCGGAAGAAAGGGAAAGCACTACCAAGCAGATTACCATTCCAGTGGCAAGGCAAGCCCCTTTCAGTTTGGGTCTGCTGGTTCTGCAGTCATTTAGCAAAGGGTGCATGGGCTAAGAAAACACAAAAGAAAAACTCAATCCGTTAAAACTCCTTTGAGGATTTCCTTGGAGAACTGAAGAACGATGGAAAACACTGAAGTGTTAGGTTGATCAATGAACCTAATTAGGCTTGGGATTAAAAAACAAGTAAACAAAGTTTAGTTAATTTATATGGTGTTTTCCATACAGCATATTAATCTCTCTCTTTTTTTTGGTGTGCTGTGCAGGCTAGTTCTTCCCCATCATTTCTAATGAAGGAAACTCAAAGCAGGGCTTGAAAGAAACACACGTCAGCATTTACAAATGTGCTAATCTCTTTGTTGGATGGAGGGGGATCAGTCCCTCCTTTCTCCATTGTTATCAATATATACATATGATGATAGGAAAACATATATCTGTTTTGTACATGTCTCCTTGTACATAAGGAGGAATCTGGCATTTTCGGGATCCCCAGTGGTACGGAGAAGTGTGTAACAGACTGTTCTCTCACTGTCATACTGGCAGAGCAGGAAGGGAGGTCAGAGAGAGCCCTCTCTGGCTTCCCAAGCAATCCATATAATCTTTCTCCAAAAGCTGGAATAACCTTTAATACAATATTGGTATGTCATCCAGTCAATTCTGACATATGGCCACCCTTTCTGGGATATTCTAAATATAGAGAGCACTATGGTGCGGTTCACCTTCCCCTTCACCTGGGGGCATCCTGGGACGGTGCAGCTCACCCAAGGCTTATGTAGGCTGGCTCTATGCCCAGCAGGAACAGTTGGAAAACAAACTCGTTGCTTCTGCAGCCAGATCCTTAACCCAATGATTGATTCAGCCAGCTGATGAAGGTTTAGCTGAGATGATCCTCTGTGCAGTTTTTAAAAAAAATAAATTATAAACCAAGGTTGACAAATGCCTTATGGGATTAGAAAGGACGTGGGGTTTGTATCTTCTCTGTCATACAAACTTCCAACCATTCAGAGGCTATTACTGAAGCAATTAATCCAGTATACAGTGTAAAACACTTAGGCCCTTTCCGCACACAGTTCAAGTTACTACATTCCAGTTACTACTTAAATACTATCAAGGGATGAGCTCTGTAGTTGTCTGTGGAACAATGGATTTTGCCCCCCTACGCTGGAATAACCACGCGAGACAGGTGTTTGGGGTGCCACTCCGGGCCACACTTTTATTAATAACATAACTTTAAACAGAACATCAAACTAGGGGCCTGCTGTAGTGCAGGTTGCAAGTTGTTACTTGGGGTCTCCCAGAACCCCCTACCATTGACAGTGTACTGGGCAAGTCAATAGCCCCGGGGTCGCCCTGTCATCGAACGGGACGGCCCCGGCCAGCTGGTCCCCTTTCCCCAGCCGGGCAGCGCAGGCCCGCCAATTGTGCCTGCCCACCTGCTGGGCCCTCCAGGTACATCCACCCCCCCCCCGGCGTTGTGACCTCAGGTCCGGAACGCCGTGAGGCTGGGCAATCCCACAGGGAAATTGAGACCAGACTCACCAACTGTCCTTCCGTGATCCGCACTACTGCCATGGTGGTGGCCTAGCCTTGCTATGGCCCCCCACCACCACCCCATCAGCCAGACAATACTTTCAGCAGGCCCCGCTTTAAATCATTCAAGAATAATTCCATCCCACGGTCTGAGAGGTGCACTCCGTCTTCCCGGTATAGGATCCCGCTGCCGGGATCCTAGGGTGGCCCACCACTGTACCCAAACCTTGTGTCACTGTTCTGCACATGTCCCTATTGACCTCCCTGCACAACTTATTCATTACCTGCGCCTCGCACCGCGCCCTCCACTGCCGCCGTGGTATGATGGTTGAACAAACCAATTTTGACTCTGGGGCATCTTGCTTCCATGCAGTGAGATCGTGCACAATATCCTGTGCAAGGGATTTACCTGTTTGGAATCCTATGCCATTGCCCCCAAGATGGACCAGCATCACATCCGGTGGTTGCCCTGCGGTTGCCAACTGGGCAATCCGCTCAAACTGGCACCACCTCATTCCTCGCAGGCCCTTCCACTCAATGACTGCCCTTCCTCCCATCCCCAAATTAACTCCGCAGGCGGTTCTGGCAGCATACTTCTCCGCCCACTAAACATAACTGTGGCCCAGGATGAGGATGCGGCTCCTCCTGCAGCCCAACCCAGGTCCTGTAAGGAAATAAAACCAAACCGTTAACACCCAGGCAGGGGGCAGACGTAGGTCTTATAACAGGCAGAGGCCCACCACCCCAAGGACTTTATCCGCTGCGGTTCATAACCCAGAGCCACCGCCGTGGCCACCCCAATTCTGAATGAATGGGTACCGAACTTCATGCCCCGTAGTCCCAGTTTCTCCAGCACCTGCTGCGATAAAGCCCAGAACTGGAATTTCGTCAGTGGGTCCCCCGTCTTGTGGCAAAAAAGGTAACCTTCCCCTTCCCCCCGTATGGCCACGTACGCTTCCATAGCATGAACTGGGCAGACCTCCTCGACTGAGCAAGGTCCTAAGATCACTCTCCGCCCCCTGGCACCCTGATCTGTCTTTGACCTATGCAGCATAAATACCACCTTACCGTCTTGATGGTGAAAGTCCGCCCATAGGAGAGCTGTCCCGGACAAGTGCCGCCTCCCGGCAGCGACTAGCTGACTCACCCGGAACGCTCCAAAGAAGGCCACCAGGGCTGCTGCCCTCATCAGGGTGGCTTCATAATCGTCTCTGCACAATTGTGCCCACTGCTTGGACATACGGGCTAATATATCCGGTGACAAGGGGAAGCTATTATCTGCCACCCACCCCCTGGCCTTGCTCCATCCCTCCAGCATTTTCCGCACCCGGAAGTCCTGTGTCGAGTCATGACATCCCAGGGCCTTGGCATGGAATGCCAGGGCAGCTAGACGGCCCTGCATTGTACCCGGAGAAAGGCCCTTCCTGTTCAGGAATACCAAGTATTGGCGAAGATGGTCAACCGGGGCAGGCCAGTCTGTGCTGAGATCCATCAGATCCCGGAATGCAGCGAAGTCCCTGACTGCCACCTCGTACGCCCGGTGGGTTCTTGGCCTGAGCGCCAACTCGAGGGCCCCGTCAGCCTCCTCCCGCCAATCTGCCATAACTTTTCTGGCAGCTGCTCCGGCAGGTCGGCCGTCTCCGGTGCCAAAGCCCTGAAGCGCTCGAGTTGCTGGCAGGAGAGAGCATCGGCAATAAAGTTATCCAACCCCGGCACATGGCGTGCGCACACCACAATATTGTATTGCAGCGCCTGCAGCGTCATGGCCCAGACCAACCCCATAACCCTCTCAGACCTAGATGTTAGGTCGTTGATAGTATAGATGACAGCCATGTTGTCGCACCAGAAGCAGACTGTGGAGTTGGCCCAGTCTTGTGACCAGATCCACAGTGCGCCGACTATGGGGAACAATTCCAAGAACGTCAAGTCCGTTGTGATGCCTGCCGCCACCCACCCAGGTGGCCAGGTACCGCAGCACCACTTACCTTTCCAGTAAATACCAAAGCCGTGGGCACCCGCAGCATCGGTCTGGACCTGGAAATCAGCCCCTAGCCTAAGCTCCTCATGCCAGAAGGAGACCCCATTAAATCCCTGCAGGAAGTCTAGCCACATGCGCAGGTCGTCCCGCATCCCACTGGTGATCGTAGTCCTATGTGCGGGGTTCTTGAGTCCCTCCATTGCCTGGCAAAAACGCCAGATGAACGGCCTACCGGGCGCCACCACGCGACACACGAAATTCAGGTGTCCCACGAGAACCTGCAGTTCTCTAAGCGTGGCACTCTTACGTGGCAGGAGTGCTGCCACCCGGGCCGTGAGGTCCCTCAACTTGTCCTCTGGCAGTCAGCATGACTGATTCCAGGTGTCCAACTCCACTCCCAAAAACGTCATGCAGGTTGCCGGGCCCTCTGTCTTGTCCACTGCCAGGGGCAGGTCTATCTCCTCGGCCATACCTTGGAAGGTCTTAAGGATAAAGCCACAAGCACCCGATCCCCTCTGCCCACAAAACAGGAAATCATCAAGGTAGTGGGCTATACCGCCCATACCCGTCATGTACCTTAGCCGCCATTCAACAAACGAACTGAACTTCTCGAAAATGGCGCAGGAAATGGAACAGCCGAATGGCAGCGCCCTGTCTAAGTAAAACTTCCCTCGAAACTGAAATCCCAACAAATCAAAATCTTCTGGGTATACTGGGAGGAGCTGAAATGCAGACTGAATATCGCACTTTGCCATTTCGGCCCCTGCCCCGCATGCCCGTACCCTAGCTACCACGGCATCAAAGGAGGTGTACCTCACTGAACATAGTTCTGGGGGGATCCCATCATTGACCGACTCCTCTTCAGGGTAGGACAGATGGTGTATGAGTCGGTACTCGCCGGGTGCCTTCTTAGGCACCAGCCCCAGTGGTGAGACCCTGAAATTAGGTAACGGTGGAGTTTCGAAGGGGCCTAGGACCCTCCCCTTTTCCACCTCCTTCTGGATTTTTTCCGCGGCCACGTGTTCCATGCCCCTCAACGAACCCAGGTTGGGCGCTGCAGATGGCAGCCTCGTACCCGTAAACTGAATCCTAAAACCAACGGCAAAACCTTGTGCCAAAAACCCTGCTCCCTCCCTATCGGGGTAGAGTCTTAACCATTGTCCCAATACCTTGCCCCCCGCCCCCGGGCTTACTGAATGCTCCCCTGGTCCTTGGGCAGTAAACCGCAGCGTGCTGGGCCCCACAGACGGAGCATTCGTGCTTAAAATGGCACGGGGTATGGTTACAAGACCCCTGGCCATTGAAGTCCCAGCAGACCAGCCGGGGTTGAACCTGCTGGCCCACCATAGGGCAGGCGGCTGTCACTGGGTTCACCTTCCTGATAATGTGCCCACTATTGAACCTTTCCCCCAGTACCGGGCGGGAGGGTGTCATGTACTGGAGCCATAAGGGTGGGTAGGGTTCGTCCCACCTGAGATGGGGCTGCATCGCCACCTTCATCTGAAGCGTTCATCATATGTCAACCAGGCATATCCAGGGAAGTCTACAAACGCCCAGTAAATCATGTCCTGGTATTTGATCAGCGACTGTGCCCTCCAGGGGTGGGCATGCAGAACCATAGACATGTAGATATTAAAGGCCGGCAACCAATCGGCCCCGGAGCGCTTTGGCTTGCGTCGCAGCCGGCGCTCCTTGTCCTTTGCGTCCTCCTTCTCAAGCTCCTTAGAGTCCAACTCCCTGTTAAGGAGGCTGAACAAGTCCACATAGTCTCCCCACCAGATCTTCTCTTTCGTGCTCTGCACCAAGTGATCGCCCAACGGGGATGCGTAGTCCACGTAAGGCAATGCAGCATATGGCACCCCTGTGTAAACT
This sequence comes from Phrynocephalus versicolor, assembly GCA_023846285.1. Classification (NCBI taxonomy): domain Eukaryota; kingdom Metazoa; phylum Chordata; class Lepidosauria; order Squamata; family Agamidae; genus Phrynocephalus; species Phrynocephalus versicolor. The sequence goes on from JAHTLZ010000348.1 coordinate 16,847,314, forward strand.
GGACAGGCTGCCCAGTTGTTTGGGTACCTCTGAGGTTGCCCCGCTCCCAGGAACCCTCCTGGCTGTGGCGGGAGTGGTCCGGGGCATGCTGCGCCCGCACCGCCAACCCCTTGCGGCCCCTGTATCCAGAGGCCAGCCGGGGCAGGCACCGCAGGCTGCTGTCCCCACCGTCCCCCCGCTGGCGTCATGAGTGCTGGACTTACCTGTTGTCCCTGGTGAATGGGCGTCCCCAGAGACGGTACGGCATTTGGCCACCCCTGGGTCTGGAGCATGCTGGGTCCGCCCCCACACTCTACCTGTCCTCCCCCTGAGCCCTGTTGTGCCTCCCCCACAGGCCCCCAAGGCCAGGTCTCTATAGGTGTGTTGTCCGGTGCGCACGCCAACTCACTGTTTCTGGGTGGCTGCACCATCAGCTCACTGCCTGTTGGCGGTCCAGGCGGGCCGGGTACTGTAGCTGCTGGTCCTTCCGCTGCCACTCCGACCAGGACTGGTGGCCTGGCAGGGCCACCGCCCGGGACTGCTTCATCCTGGACTGGTTGTGCTGCCTCCACAGCATGCTGTGCCACTGCCGGCCTCTGTTAGAACATAAGAACATAAGAAGAGCCATGCTGGATCAGGCCAAAGGCCCATCTAGTCCAGCTTCCTGTATCTCACAGCGGCTCCACCAGCTGCATTTGGGAGCGCATGAGACTAGATATCTGTCTCGTGATACCACTCCCCTGCATCTGGCCCTTGAAGTACCCTGGTTTTAAGCCTGGAGATTACATATCTCCATCATGGTTTGTAACCTGTGATGGACTTTTCCTCCAGGAATCTGTCCAATCCCCTTTTGAAGGCATCCAGGCCAGATGCCATCAGCACCTCCTGTGGCAGGGAGTTCCACAGACCTGTTCTAGGAGATCACAACGATTCATTAGGCTCATTACTTGCCTCCTGCACTGGGCCCTCCTGCGGGCCCTACTAGTGGTGGCCCCGTCCCCAGGCTGGTGGGCCCAGCTGGGTCCCTCCCCCCAGGTCTCCCCCCGGGTCTGAAGTTGGGCCCACATGGGCCAGTCCTCCTCCCCCTGTCCCTTGGGCTGGCTGGCCCCACTAGGCAGCTGCCGGTCCCCGGGGTAAGCCCCCCTTTTACCAGGGTCACCCCCCTGCGCCCCGAGAGAGAAGCCCTTCACAAGCCAAATAGCCCCTGCCCAGCCCCGAGTTAGGCCCCCGTCCCCAGGGCAGCCCCGCGTCCCCAGGCCAGACAGACAGGCCGTGGCCTACGACAGGCCTGAGCGACCGCGACCACACTCTATGCCTAGGCTCCGCCGGATCCCCTGCCGGGTTCCTGGGCCGGGCCTGGCTTAGCGCTCCCCGCTCCCTTCCCGCCAAACTGCCGTCCAGCGATCTGTCTAGGCCGCGGCTCCCGGCGGCGCCCACTCTGCTCCCCCAAAAAAGTTACGGCCATCCAAGGAGCCTGCCGCGCCGCGCCGCCCGGGCCTCCTGCCACCAAGTGGGTCCCAGCCTGATGGCCCGGTTCGTCTAGGCCGCACCTCCCGGTGGCGCCCACTCCACGCCCCCAAGAGGCTACGGCCATCCCCGGGGCCCGCCACGCTCCAACCCGCCCAGGCCTCTCGCCGCCAAGTGGGTCGCGGCCCACTGGCCCCATCCGGCGAGCCGCGGTAGGCTGCTCCGGGAAAAGAACCCTCGAGCGCCGCCCAAACCGCGGCCCGTCGGCATCCACCTGTGGGGGAGCACGGCTGCGCCTCCCCCCGAAGCTCGTCTGGCGCCCGGTCCTGGCTCCCCTCCGGCTGAGGCCACTGCTCTGGCTCCTCCCGCGGCTCCAACGGTCATCGTTGGCTCCCTCGGCGCTGGTCGTCTTCGGCTCCGCGCCTGCTCCGCCACGTGGCCACGGAGCGTCCGTCCCCCATCCAAAGCCAAGCTGAAAGAGAGAGGACGGGAGAAGACGTGCAAGCCCTTATAAGGGCTCTCCCTCCTCCCCCTCTCGCGGAGCCAGGTATTAGACAAGCACCTTCCTTTTGACAGGATTTCAGAGCCTGGCATAGAGGTTGAAAAACTTCTTGCTAGATTCTCTGTTGTTGTTGTTGTTGAGTCAGACCATCTGAACATGGCAAGGCAGTCTTTTTTATTTTATTTTTAATTTATTTATATACAAAATACAAAATGCATGTAACAAAGATTAAAATAAGATAAAAAACAGTGCTCCCCTCCACCAGCGGGAACTTTTAAACAATATTATCCTTTATTATCCTCCATTCCAGAAATGATTTGATTGTTGCACTGGAACTTTACCCTTATTTCTTACCAGCACATTTTCAATAAATCTACCCCACATATCATAAAAACATCTCCTTTTAACTCTCCTTTCTTAATCTTTAAATTACACATCAATTTGCCATTTAAGACAATATTCCAAACTTCATTATACCATTGGTTCATTCATAATTCATAATTTCTCTTCCAATTCCTAGCTATATTTAATCTAGTCACTGTCAAGAGATTAGTACTCAACTCTCTAGTTTTGCAGTCATAATCTGTTTTAACAAATATTGACAATAAAGCAATTTCTGAATTGGGCTCTACATACATTTCAAATATATCATTTCATTCTTTAAAAATAGATCTCCAAAATTGCTCTACCTTTTCACATTCCCACCACATATGAAAATATGTACCAACATCCTTACCATACTTCTACAAATCTTAGAAAAACATCAGTTTATTTCATTCAACTTCACTGGTGTCTTAAACCTATTTTAAAAAAAAATTCTTTTATTCTCAGTGAACTAGATCTAAGTATTCTCATTCTCCATATTTTAGACCAATCTTCCTCTACGATTTCTTTTTTAAAATCTTGCTCCCAAACTACCTTCAATCCTCTTCCCTCATTTTCCTCTAGATTCAAAAGTATAATATATTTTACTCACACTGCCTTTCATCTTCATAAGAACATAAGAATATAAGAGCCATGCTGGATCATGCCAAAGGCCCATCTAGTCCAGCTTCTTGTATCTCAATTTGTCCAGGAGCACACGAGACTAGATATCTGTCTCCTGATACCACTCCCCTGCATCTGGTCCTTGAAGTACCCTGGTTTTAAGGCTGGAGATTACCCATCTCCATCATGGCTTGTAACCTGGGATGGACTTTTCCTCCAGGAATCTGTCCAATCCCCTTTTAAAGGCATCCAGGCCAGATGCCATCACCACATCTTGTGGCAGAGAGTTCCACAGACTAACAACATGTTGGGTATTTTTTTTTCTTTTGTCTGTACTTACTCTCCCAGCCTTCAATTTGAGTGTATGTCCCCTAGTTCTGTATTTTGTGAGAGGGAGAAGAGCTTCCCTCTATCCACTTTACTCATGCCCTGCATTATTTTGCACATCTCAATCATACCCCACTTAGGCACCTTTTTTCCAGACTAAAGAGCCCCAAATGTTTTAGCCTCTCCTCATAAGGGAGATGCCCCTGCCCAGTAAATCATTTTAGTCGCTCTCTTCTGCACCTTTCCCAGTTCCACTATGTCTTTTTTGAGATGTGGTAACCAGAATTGTACACAATACTCCAGGTGCAGCCTTACATTTTGTACAATGGCATTATAATGTTGGCTGTTTTATTTTCAATCCCTTTTCTTGATAATCCCTAGCATGGAATTGGCCTTCTTCACCGCTGCCACACATTGGGTAGGCATCTTCATAGAGCTGTCCACCAATACACCAAGATCTCTTTCCTGATCCATCACAGATAGCTAAGAGCCCAAGAGTTGATAGATAAAGTTTTGATTTTTTCCCCAATATGCATTACTTTATATTTTCCTACATTGAAACACATTTGACATTTCACAGCCCATTCCCCCAGTTTGGAGAGATCCTTCTGGAGCTCTTCACAATCTTCTCTGAATTTTACCTCATGGAAAAGTTTCATGTCATCCACAAACTTGGCCACTGCTTATCCCTGTCTCCAGGTCATTTATCAACAGATTGAAAAGCACCAGTTCCAGGACAGATCCCTGGGGCATACCGCTTTTCACCTTTTGCCATTGTGAAAATTTCCCATTGAAACCTAATCTTTGTTTCCTGGATCTCAACCAGTTCTCAATCCATAAGAGGACCTGCCCTCTTATTCCCTGACTATGCAATTTTCTCAGCAGCCTTTGGTGAGGGACTGTGTCAAAAGCCTTGTGAAAATCAAGATAGACAATACCCACCGGTTCACCCAAATCCACATGCCTGTTGACCTTTTCAAATAATTCTAAAAGGTTTGTCATGCAAGATTTACCCTTACAGAAACCATGCTGATTTTCTCTCAGCAAGGTTTGTTCTTCTATGTGTTTTAAGATTTTCTCTTTGATGAGGCTTTCTGCCATGTTCCCTGGGACAGATATAAGGCTAGCCAGCCTGTAGTTTCCTGGGTCCCCCCCTTCCTTTTTTTTTTTTTAAGGTGTGACATCCACTATCTTCCAGTCTTCTGGCACTGTTGCCATTTTAAGAGACAAGTTGCATATTACTGTTAAGAGATCTGCAATTTCATTTCTCAGTTCCTTAAAAACCCTTGGGTGGATGCCATCTGGGCCCAGTGACTTATTGATCTTCAACTTATCAATTAAACCTAAAACGTCCTCTCTTTTAACCTGTATTTGAGTTAAATCTTTAGTCAAGAGGGGCCGTTCGGGTAGCAGAATCTACCCAAGGTCTTCTGTCGTGAAGACAGATGCAAAGATTTCATTTAATTTCTCTGCAATTTCCAAGTCCTCCTTTACCTCCCCTTTTCCTCCATCACCATCCAAGGGCCAGCTGGTTCTCTGGCAGGTTTTCTACTTCTAACATATTTAAAGAATATTTTATTATTTCCCTTTATATTGATAGCCATACATTCCTCAAAATCTTTCTTTGCCTCTTTTATCATCTTACATTTCTTTCGCCAGAGTTTGTGTTCCTTTTTTATTTTCCTCATTTTGGGAGGATTTCCATTTACAGAAATACCTCTCCTTGCGCTTTAGAGCCTCTCTAAATCCACTCGTTAACCATGCTGGCACCCTCTTGGACTTAGAAGAGCTCTTCTTTCTTTGTGGTATGCACTTGTGCTGGGCTTCTATTATTGTTGTTTTAAATAGGCTCCATGCACTCTGAAGAGATTGGATTCTTCTAACCTTCCCCTTCAATTTCTTTCTAACTAGTTTCCTCATCTGAGGAAAGTCCGCCCTTCAGAAATTTAGGGTTTTTGTTTCTGGTTTGCTTGGCACTCTTTCCCCAACATGCTTGGCAAAGGAGATTGCAGTGTGGTCTCTGTTCCCCAGAGACTCAGTGACATTCACATCCCTGAGCAGATCCTGAGTATCATGCAGTATTAGATCCAAAGTTGTCTGCACTCAGGTGGGCTCCACGACAATTTGTTCTAAGCCACAGTCATTCAGCATGTCAAGAAACCCAGTTTCTCTTTCTTGCCCTGAGCTCACATTGGCCCAGTCAATGTGGGGATAATTGAAGTCCCCCATGATTACTATCCTAGACACCTCCATGATTTGTCTCCTCATTTCAAGGTCCCCCTCAAGTTTTTGATCTGGTGGTCGATAGCACACCCCCACTATCACATCGCTCCTTGGACCTGGTAGTTTAACCCACAGTAATTCTATGGTGGAGTCAGACCCACCATCAATCTCCATTCTGCTGGGTTTTTACCCCTTATTTGACACAGATGGCCACTCCACCTCCAACCCGCCCCTCTCTATCTCTTCTATAGCGTTCATAGCCTGGAATTGCGGTATCCCACTGGTTCTCCACATTCCACCAGGTTTCTGTTATGGCTATTATATCAATGTTATCCCTTGCTGCCAAATGTTCAAGTTCTCCCATCTTTGCTCAGGGGCTTCGAGCTTTTAATTCCAGTAGGCAAACTGCCACATCCCATTGTTATCCTAGTGCTAGTACCTACTATGTCATCCCTTTGAGGTTCTCTACTTGAAAGTAAAACAAGCCACATCATTGGTACCAACGTGTACCATGGCCACTGGCTCCTTTCCAGTTATCTCTAACAAACTTTCTTCTGAATATATTCATTCAACACTAAAAACTGTTCATATTTTTTTATATTCTCTACATTTTTATGTTTCTTAATCCAACTATATATATACCATGCGTTTTACATTGTTTTAAGAAAGGTATTATTAATCTTATTTTTCATTTTTAATAGGGCCATTTCCTTTCGTCTCTAACAAAATGCTGCTTCTTTGTTTCGTTTCATTTCATTTCATTTTGTTACGTAACTGTTCATTTTTCATTTTCTGCCCATCCCTAGTGATGACCTCTTACACATTCCTATGGATGCCTACTTCAAATTAAATGACATCACTTCAGCATATTCAGCATACGATTTCAAGGATAGCCATACTCAAATAGGAGAAGTTCAATTTCAATTAGGAATTAACTTCTGAGTAAATGTCTTCACTACTGCACTGTAAAAGAGCAGGCAGAGGCCTTCCACTGGCTGGATAGTTAAGTGAGTTAGGTATCTGGTTGAGGAGCCAGAGGTTTGGTGTGTGTGTGTGTGTGTGTGTGTGTGTGTGTGTGTGTGTGTGTTTTCCAGTGACCACAGGAACATATGATCCACAAGTTTAGCTATGAATTTCCTCATAATCTTTGAATCTTTATGGCTCCATATTTTCTTCTTATTGACTAAATAAGGAGATCCTGCAATGTATTTTATTTTATTTTATTTTATTTATTTGAGTTATATACTGCACCATCTGGCATAAAAGCCACCCTGGGCGGTTATGGGTCATATTGTTGTATGAATACAGTATGCTATTTTCCCATCTGTCCTCCTTATGCCTGCTATTTTTCAAAGGAATCCATAGTAAAGCAGACATTGGCAGTGCTTGAAAAGGTATCAGAGTCATTTTGTGTTTATACTTTAGGCCCCTGTGGCTTTGATATAAACTCATTTTAAAATGAAGCTTCTGCAAAAATGCTTCACTTTGGGGGCTTTCAATTTGACTGAATTTTTTAAAAAAATTCTCATGGAGATGTGGGTAGGATGGTTGTACTTGCCTTAGATCTGGGCAGTATGTAATTCTCCATCCCTGTAGGAGTATATTTTATTCTACAATGCTCTGCATATCTCTATATCCTTCCTGTTTTCCTGTGGAAAACATGTTATCATAGATCTATTAATTCAAAATATTTTTTGTTAAAAAAAAATGTTGGTTTTAGAAATTTCTCTATTTCCAAAGTCATATAGTGGCTCATAATTTATTGAAAATCTTGCCTGATTTTAATGTTCCTGACAAGATTCCTAGACCACCATCCTATTGGTTCCTGGAATTGGTGAAAAGAAGACTGTGTAGCTGGATCTTGGAGGTGCTATTTTCCTTCCACCCTCTTCACTGTGTGTGGGATGCTGTTCTTCTTGGGCCCCATACCAAAATTTTTCAGCTCTCCAGACTTGGTTCCAGAGGGTTCCTTCTGCAATAGATATGGAATGCAAATGGAGGCTGCACAGAGAGGCTGGAAAAAAATCTACTGCCTCCAAAATTTTCTGATAGACTTCTTCCCTCAGAGTAAAGACCCAACAGGATCCTAAACCTCCTTCCCTTCACTGTCTTAGGGCGCTTTTACATGACCTCTAAAATCCGGTGGCAACTTAAATTCAGACCAGAGATTGGGGTTTTTTGTTCTGCTTCCTGTGTTCGCACCCTTCCGCACTCCATTACTCCTGTCTGTGGTGAGGAGAGGGAGGAAAAAAGGGAGAAAAGAATGCAGGCTCACCTCCGTCTGCTTGGAGCAGCCCCATAGGAATTCCTGTTTGTTAAAGGGGCAGCGGGGACAACTAAAACAAACAGAAGGTGAGGAGAGCTGGCATCCAGAGCTTTACAATCCGCATTGGAATTTTTTTTACCTCTGGAGACCAGGTACTTGTAAAATGTACTGGAGCGTGGTTAGGTGGGCGTGGTCATACTTAATTTTTTTTAAAGTCCACAGCTGTTGGAAAAACAATTTTAAGCTCTGCACCTGGGAGCCCTTTGCATCGGATTTTAGGGGTCATGTAAAAGCAGCCTTAATTAATGACTGAAATCTTGCTGCTTCACTGTTCTGCCAAGAAGTCACAACTAGAGTAGCCCCACTGAATCTGTGTGGATTTGGTGCTTCTACTCCTCCATAGGTTCCATGGATTCAAATAGGATCACATGAGCTGGGACTCACAACAATAATCAACAAGATTTCAGCAAATATGTAGGCTGCTTTTCCTAAAGAAAAAGAGAGAGACAAAAAGAGTCCACTGAAATATGAATAGCACAGAATTTTATTTATTGATTTTTAAGACTTCACATAACCATAAAGATTTTTATTTTATTGATTTGTACATACAGCATATATGCTGACTCTCTCCCTCTGTAAGGAACTCAAAGAGGACAGGCAGGCAGATCATAGAATCATAGAATCATAGAGTTGGAAGAGACCTCAAGGGCCATAGTCCAACTTCCTGACATGCAGGAACCCCATCAAAATATTTCCGACAGATGACCATCCAGCCTCTGCTTAAATACCTCCAAGGAAGGAGACTCCACCACCCTTTGTGGCAGCATATTCCACTGCCGAACAACTCTGTCATGAAGTTCTTCCTAATGTTCAAATGGAATCTCTTTTCCTATACTTTGAAACCATTGCCCTGAGTCCTAGTCTCTGAAGCCATGGAAAACAAACCTGCTCCCTCTTCAATATGACATCCTTTCAAATATTTAAACATAGCTATCATATCCCCCCTCAGTCTTCTTTTTGAAAGGCTAAACATTCCCAGTTCCCTAAGCCATTCCTCATAAGACATTTCCTCTAGACCCTCAACCATCCTGGTCGCTCTCCTCTGCACCTGCTCGAGGTTGTCAACATCCTTTTTAAATTGAGGAGCACAGAACTGGACACAGTACTCCAGGTGGGGTCTGACCAGAGCAGAATAGAGCGGTACTATCACTTCCCTTGATCTAGACTCTATGGTTCTGTTTATGCAACCAAGAATTGTATTGGCTTTCCTTGCTGCCGCATCACACTGCTGACTCATGTTCAATTTGTGGTCCACTAAGACTCCCAAATCCCTTTCACAGGTACTGTTCTCCAGCCATGTATCCCCCATCCTATATCTGTGCAAATCATTTTTTTACCTAGATGTAGCACCCTACATTTCCCTCTGTTGAAATCCATTCCGTTGGCTTTGGCCCAGCACTCTAATCTGTCAAGGTCTTTTTGAATTTTCATCCTATCCTCTAAGGAATTAGCAACCCCTCCCAATTTGGTATCATCTGCAAATTTAATTAGCATACTCTCTATTCCTTCCTCCAAGCCATTAATAAAGATATTGAACAGCACTGGACCCAGAACAGAACCCTGGGGCACCCCACTAGTCACGTCTCTCCAAGCTGAAAAGAGGCCATTTATGGTCAACCTTTGGGTGCGATCAGTCAACCAATTACAAATCCACCTAACTGTAGCACTATCTATCCCACTTTCTACTAACTTCTTAGCAAGAATATCATGGGGAACCTTATCAAAGTCCTTACTAAAGTCCAGATAAGCAATATCCACAGCATTCTCCTCATCCACCAGGCTTGTAATTCTATCAAAGAAAGATATCAAATTAGTCTGCCATGACTTGTTTTTAAGAAACCCGTGTTGACTTCTTCTAATGACAGCATTGTTTGTTAGATAATTGCAGACTGACTGCTTAATAGTCTGCTCTAGGATCTTTCTGGGAATTGAAGCTGACTGGGCGGTAATTATTTGGGTCCTCTTTTTTCCCCTTTTTGAAGATGGGGACAACATTAGCCCTCCTCCAATCGATGGGGACTTCCCCTGTTCTCCAGGACTTCTTAAATATTATTGCCAATGGTTCTGAAATTACTTTTGCCAGTTCTTTTAATATCTTTGGGTGTAATTCATCTGGCCCAGGATACTTAAATTCATTTAATGTTTCCAGGTGTTCCTGTACCAGCTGTCTACCTATTCTATGCTGCAATTACCATCCTACCTCATCTAGTCTTTGTCCCAGTGGATCTCTTTCTTCCTTTTTGGAGAAAACAGAGGCAAAGAACGTGTTGAGTAGTTCTGCCTTTTCCTTGTCTCCTGTTAGTAACTGGTTATTATCGCCATGCAGAGAGCCTATCATTTCCTTATTTTTTCCTTTTGCTGCGGACATAACTGAAGAAACCCTTTTTATTATCTTTAATGTCTCTGGAATGTCTAAGTTCATTTTGCGCTTTAGCTTTTTTTTTACCATCCCCCTGCATATATTAGCTGTTTGCTTATATTCCTCTTTGGTGCATTTCCCATTTTTCCATTCCTTGTACTTGTTTTTCTTTATAGTTAGCTGAGCTGAAAGTTCTTTAGTAACCCATTGCGGTTTCTTTAGACCTCTCTCATTTTTTCTTCTTGTTGGGACAGTTTTAAATTGTGGCTTTAATATCTCGCTTTTAAGGAACTCCCATCCATCTTGGACTCCCTTCTCTTTCAGTGTGTCGGTCCATGGAATCACAGCCAATAATTCCCTAAGTTTACAAAAATTGGCTTTCTTAAAGTCCAGAATTCTTGTCTGACTATGCTTAGCTTCACCTTCCAACTGCATAACAAATTCCAAGAGGGCATGGTCACTTTTACCTAATGATCCCACCACTTCAACTCCATTTATAAGGTCCTCCTTATTGGTTAAGACAAGATCTAAAATGGTTTTGCATCTTGTTGCCTCCTCTACCTTCTGGACCATGAAATTGTCTGCAAGGGCAGTAAGGAATTTGTTAGACCTTGCATTCTTAGTTGAGTTGGACTGCCAGTATATATCAGGATAGTTAAAATCTCCCATTAGTACTACATCTCTCCCTTTTGACTGTGTGGCCATCTGCTCACAGAAGGCATCATCCCACTCTTCCGGCTGGCTTGGGGGTCTATAATATACCCCCCACAGTGACATCTCTCCTAGCTTTTTCATCCCTGATTTTCACCCAAATACTCTCAACATGGTTCCTCTGCTTTTTATCTTGTATTTCCTCAGCAGTATAAATGTCCTTAATATATAAAGCTACACCTCCTCCTTTCTTACTCAGCCTGTTCCTTTGAAACAGGTTATACCCTCCAATGACTACATTCCAATCATATGTCTCATCCCACCATGTTTCAGTGATGCCAATTATGTCATATCTATTTTGTGTATTAGGAGTTCCAGCTCCTCTTGTTTGTTCCCCATAGAGACATTTGAGGCTGTGTGTGCTTCTTATATGTCCTTTGCTTAACCTGTTTTTCCTTGCACTCATGGTCTGCACTACTTCTTGTCCTGCTCCTTTTGCAACATTTGGGCTAATCTCCACACCCCCTTCTGGATCTCTACTGTTAAGAGAATTTTCTCCCTCCCCCTGCAAACTCAGTTTAAAGCTCTCCTTATTAAATCTGCAATCCTCTTGGCAAAAGGATTCCTACCAGCAGTGGTGAGATGCACCCCATCCTGGCCCAATATCCCATCTGAATGAAAAAGCAAACCATGGTCCAAGAATCCAAATCGTTCCTGCTGGCACCATCTCCGAAGCCAATTGCTCACCTCCACTATTTTATTTTCGCTTCGTGGGCCACATCCTTCTATAGGGAGGAGAGATGAGATTACCACCTGTCCACTCAGGTCCTTCAGCTTCCTACCCATCTCTTCATATGCTTTAGTAATATCCTGAAAGCTGCATTTGGAAGTATCATTATTTCCTACATGAACCAAGAGAAAGGGGTTAGAATCAGTGGGCTTGATGAGTCTCGTCAGTCTCTCCATTACATCCTGAATCTTGGCTCCAGGGAGACAGCAGACCTCCCTGTTTTTGTCCTCAGACAGGAAGTCCCTGTAAATAAAACATAAAGTGTTATTTGATAATCAAAATCACCATGATAGTGCATTAAAACCTAATGCAACACAATAAACTTTAGAACCATGGAATTTAAATTATTTTCTTTATATCTCCCTCTGGAATATATTCCTTAAATTTTTCCATTCCTGAATATAACATAATTCAAGAAGATTTTTGGTAACTATTTCATCAAAACAGGTGTGTGTGCAAAAATTTGAATTGGAAATGAAAGGAAAATTCATTAAGGAGAAAAGTCACTATTGGGAAGTTCCCAAATTTTAATGAGAATTATATTACTGTATTGAAAGTTTTGGTATGATTTCATCTAATCAGACATAGATGTTTATAGGAAGCCCACACATTCTTATTACTGCCTACTGTTTGACTCCCACCACCCATTAGAACACAAATTAGGTGTCATCAGGACTCTGAACTACAGAGCATACAGCAGTGGTGGCATACCTTCAGCATTCCAGATGTTTTAGACCACAACTCCCAGAATTTCGAGCCTAGATTGCCAATGACAAAGAACTTTGGGAGTTGTGATCCAAAACATGTTGAAGGTTCGCCACCACTGGTATAGAACATTTCCAACTCTACAGAAGCCAAGAACAAGGAATACAAGCATCTGAAGACAACACTTAAGGCCTGTGGATATCCAAAGTGGGCCTTCAATAAGGCATTTCCCCAAAGCAGAAGAACAATGGATCAGCCTGAGATTCCAAGCAGACAGAAGAACCTGGTTATTCCTTAAGCATATGGTGTGTCTGGAAAGTTTAAAAGGATTTTTGGTAAACACCAAATACCCATTAACTTCAAGCCTACAAACACACTAAGGCAGAGAATCATCCACCCAAAAGACCCGTGTGCTGGATTGTTTGTTTTTTGGGGGGCGGCCCACGGGCTGGTACCAGGGCCTGCATGCCGGATCTTTTTTAAATTTTATTTTATTGTATTTTTATTGGGTTTTTTTTTTTACTGCTGACCATGTTGCCACCTACCAGCTGTAGCATGGTCAGTCAGCTTGCCCCTCCCCTTTCCCCTGGAGGCTCCTGGACCCTCCCTGCAGCCAGGATGGAGGACCCCAGGAGCAGCACCAGGTAGGATACACTGGCAAATGAACTGAAACAGTAAGAAATGGAAATTTCCATTTATTTCATCTTGTTTCTCTTAGGGGGCAGTTCATTATTCATTCCATTACATAACGAAATGAATAATGAATAACAAAACGAAACAAAAGTTGGTTTTGTGCCCATCTCTAACATGCATGCATGCATGCATACATACATACATACATACATACATACATACATACATACATACAT
>JAHTLZ010000348.1:16869360-16891437 GCA_023846285.1 Phrynocephalus versicolor
AGACTAATTCAAATGCTGGTTTTAACCTAGAAAGCCCTAAACAGGTTTAGTCCAATCTATCAAAATGGCTGTGTCTCTCTTTATGAATCTACTCAAATTATTAAGATAATCAAGAGAGGTCTTTCTCTCATTCCAACCATCCTCACAGGCATGTTTGATGGGGACACTGACAAAAGCCTTCTCTGTCACTGCTCCCAGCTTCTGAAATTCTGAAGGACAGCTTGGCCCCATCTTTCTGCTCCTTCCATAAGTAAAGGAAGACCTTTCTGTTCAGCAAGGCTTTACATGACTGGTTGACCAAGGGGCTTTCTATAGTGGATTATTTTGTTTTATTTTGTTCTACTTCAGTTTTAATATATTTGTTAAATGCTTTTTTAAAAAATTGCAATAATTTATTATTTACCTCTTAATTTTGTATTTTAATACTATAAGCTGCCTTTGATTCTTTAGGAGAAAGGCATCATATAAATGATGTAAGTCACTTTGTGTCTTTCTTAAGGAGAAAGATGGGATAAAAATATTTTAAATAAATAAGAAAAACAAATGCACCCTGGCAAATCTTGTTATGTTGTTGTTGTTGTTGTTGTTGTTGTTGTTGTTGTTGTTGTTGTTGTTGTTGTTGTTGTTGTTGTTGTTGTTGTTGTTGTCGATGATGATGATGATGATGATGATGATGATATATTAAAATTGGATTACTCACAGAGGAAACTGAAAAAGCAAGAGATTGACATCTGCATTTTAAGAAATTGCTTTTCTAGCTCTAAACATTGGAAAGATCAGAATAGAGTGTTATTTTTTCTCACCAGGAAAAAAAAATAAAATACAATTGAAAGTTGTTCATATTTGCATTTAGACCAGAGGAAAAGTTTTCTTTAAAAAATTTCCTGCCCCTTTGGCATAGAAGAAAAAGCTCTAATGGGACAGTGTTAGTTTAAATTCTTTGTTTCATTCCTTTTGACCTCCATCAATGCCAACAATGTCTGAATAGGCTTTGTTTAGCTAGTGTTCATGAAGCTGCCTGTCAGATCTCTGGCATCTTCACCTTCATTGCCGATAACATTGCTTTAGCAATAGGACATGGCAAGTTTTCTGACTTTCTAAATTCAAAAATGAGGGGTGCTAAAGAGTTGCAGATGGACAGGATAATTTCAGAAATGTTTTTCCTAAATTGATATAATTTGTCTTGGCTTGGTAAATGAGCATGTATAAATGATGTTATTCTCTACATCTCTACATTTTAATGATTAACGTGTATGCTGCTGTATTTGAGAAAGGATATGTTTGTGATGAAAATATGGGAACTTATCTAAAAAGTGATTTTTCTTTCTTGCAGATAAAACTTTACTAGTGTGATTGTATTCATATCTTAGTTGTGAGTAAGGATGGGCACAAAATGAAAAATGAAATGCTGTTTTGTTGTTTTGTTAGGTAACAAAACAAAACAAAACAAGGAAGTAGCATTTCATTACAGACAAAATGAAATGGTGGTGTTTTTTCCCCCATTAAACCAACTGCTTTCTTTTGCTGTAAAAAGGCTGCTGGGCTTGCAATGAGCTGCCACCATCGCCACAGCCAGAGTCCAGGAGGAGGAAGAGGAGGAGGTGGGTCCTTGTTGCTGCTAGTACTCGCCACTTCCTCCTCTCAGCCCCAGCTTCCGGTCTCCTCTTAGCTGGGAGATGGGGGAGTGATTCCCTTGGGTCCTAGTGGCACCACATTGGGTGCCAGGGAGCCACTTTCAGAGGGGTCCCACTGAGCTGTCATGAGCTGGATGCTGCTGAAAATGGTCCTCTGGAGACACAAGGTGGCAACTGGGCAATTTTCAGAGCTATCCAGCTGATGACAGCTCGTCTGGACCCCTCTAAAAATGGGCCATGTTCAGAATGTTCCTGCTGAGCTGTCATCGTCTGGACCCCTTTAAAAATGTCTCAATCACCATCGCAGAGTTCCCTAGTGGTAACCAGGCCATTTTCAGTGTGATCCAGCTGATGAAATCTCGGCTGGAGCCCTTTAAAAATGGCCCAGTCACCACGGTGGGGCTCCCTCCCCCATAGTGACTGGGACATTTTTAAAGGGGTTTACAGCTGATGACAGCTCAGCTGGATTGCTGTGAAAATGGCTCCCTGGGCAGCATATCTGGTGCCTCTAGGACCCAGAGGAGTCCCCCACCTCCCAGCTGAGAAGCGCTGCCTGACACCCCCCCCCATACTGAATCAGTGGTGTGAGGAGGAGGAGGAGGAGGTAGGGAGTGCCAGAGCAGCAGGAGGGACAGATCAATTTAATTTTGTTTCATTTCATATTAATTATTTTAAAGCAAAAATTGTAAGAAATGAAACAAAATGAAACCGGGGTGGGCATGAAATGAAACGAAACACTATTTTTCTATTTCGTGCCCATCCCTAGTTGTGAGTGTTAAAATGGCCCCTGAAAGAAAAATTAGGCAACAAACCTTCACTCATATGAGCTATTTCACTGGAAATAGTCAAAACCTCTTGCCTTTTGAATGACCAACTCTGCAAGATGTATTGAGATATAGATTATTGCTGATAAGCATGCAAGAAGCTTACCCAGCAAGCAGTCTTGCAAAGGATAATTTTCTCAAAGTTCTTCAGAAGTAGGAACTTGCTAACAGTGATTTTGCATTCCCTGTACTGAATTAAAAAACTACAATCCTACAGAAGATTCAAAACAGCTGGGACAAAGCTAAGTATATACAAGCGGGATAGAAAAGTGTGCTTCACAAGCCCCCTGGGAAGCTAAATTATTAGATACATCCTATGTCATGGCTTTCAGACCTCTCCACTAGGGATAGGCATGAAATGAAAAAAAAATGAGTTTTGTTTTGTTCCATTTAGTCCCCCCTGTGTTGCATTTCATATTGCAAGTAACAACATTTTTCAAAAAAAAATTAATTACTTACAAATAATGGAACAAAATGAGGTAAAGGAATCCCCCTGGTAGGGGGCTGAGAGAGTAGCACTGATGTCAGCGCTCCCCTATCAGCATACTGCTGCGACGCCTGCCTCTCCAGCCGGGCTGGCTTGTGGCTGCAAGCCCAGCAGGTAAGGGAACTATTTTACAGTGGAATGAAGTGGTTGTTGTTGTTGTTGTTGTTGTTGTTGTTGTTGTTGTTGTTGTTGTTGCTGCTGCTGCTGCTGCTGCTGCTGCTGCTGCTGCTGTTGCTGTTGTTGTTTTTGTAGGCAGCACCAGATGGCACTATACTTATAGGGTCTATGTCAATAGCAGAACTACCAGCTCTGCCTAAAACAAATTCTCAGCAATACCCTATAACAGTGCTCCCCAACCTTTTTATCCCCGCGGACCAGTAAATGTTTGATAATTTTTCCGTGGCCCGCTTGTTTTGATTTAATAATTTTGATTTAACCTCCATTTTCCCCCCTCCTTCGTCTCCGAAACCGCCTTCGCCTTCCGAGTCCCAACTACCCACCTCACCCCCCTCCTCCTCTTGTGGGCCTGCCTCAACGGGCCCAACCGGCCCCCACCCGCCACCAGCCTCATGCGGTAGCCTCTCCACCGGCAGAGGATGAATCCTTCCCCCCCCACCCCCACACACCCGCCAACCTCCGCTGGGAGAGGCCATTTCCCCGCTTCTCCTCCTCTTCAAGCCTCTGTGTCCACCGGGCTCCACCTCTTGAGGGCTGGGACTGGGGCGGGGTGGGGGGGCTCGCTGCCCCTCCACCGGGAGAAAGCGGGGCTGGCTTGCACTGACCTCCCTACCTCCCTACCTACCTGCTGCTGCTGCTGGGCGGCAGGTTCCATGCAGGGTGGCACCTCCTCCTCCTCCATCGCGCACACGGCCAGCAAGAGAGGCAGGAGGGCAGGAGGGCGGGCGTGCTGGTCCGGAGGGGGCGCGCGCGCCGTGATCCAAAGCCATTCCGGTGAGCCCGAAGGAGGGAGGGAAGGAAGGAGGGAGGAAGGGAGGGCTCGCCCTCCATCCGTCCGTCCGCCGACGGGGGTTGGGGGGGAGCAGACGGAGGCGGAGAAGGGAAGAGGAGGAGCTGCGCACCCGCAGCAAGCAAGCTGGCCGCGGAGGGGGGTGGGTGGGGGTAGGTGGGGGGGAGAGCGCAGGACCGCCGACCCCCCCAGCATCCTACTAGAGGGAGGAGGAGGAGGCAGAGGCTCAGGATTGGGCCACACCAGCGAAGGGAGCAAGCCAAGCCGGAATCCCCGTTCACGGGGCCGCCTCTCTCCCTCCCGCCCGCCCTCCAAAAGTGCTCCTTGCCTGCCCGGGGGCCAAGAAGGAAGGTGGCGCCGGTTGTTTGTCCTCCCGGAGCTCCAGGCGGGCTCCGGGGCTCCACCCCCCTGCGCGCTTCCCCCACCGGGAGATTTCAGGTGCTCCCCTTGAATAGGCACCTGATGGAGATGTAGGTGGGGGGGAAGCAGGCAAAGAGGAAGATAGGAGATGGACTGCCCCCATGAGGGCGGTCCCAGCCTGACCTCTGCAGAGCTGAGTCTCCGGTTTGAAGAGCCATAGAACAGGGAAGTTGGAAGGGATCCTTAATCATTTCCGGGAGCCGGGCCGCCGCCGCCAGTGAAATGATTTGAAGTTCCTCGGGCGGTGGCCCGGTGCGGATTGATCCACGGACCGGCACCGGTCCGCGGCCCGGGGGTTGGGGAACACCACTCTACAAAATGCCTACAAACAGTATAATTGTAAGTATAAAAGTTGCTTATTCAAGGTTATACTGGACCTACAAGTTTTTAACCATATATGAATTTAATAAGTAAAATTGTAATTCTTGCTATAATTTTTCATTCTTTTTATTATCTACTTATTTATATTATTGGTATACTCTTTAGTATAAGTAAATAAGTATTAATAAATATGCTTCTTAAGTGAGCATATAAACTCTGTAACTAGTAGCTATGCAACCAAATTAATAATGTTTATTTCCACATAATTAGTTATTATAATATTTTATATATGGTGCAAGAAATATATATAGCTATTTGCATTTAAGTATTAAAATTTTCAGATATGGCTCCATAATATATGTACAATTATATATATTGTAAAATTATTGTAAATTGATAACTATATATAAATTAACCCTTGAAAATATGACACAATTAACTTCCCTTGTAAACCGACAAGTTACAAGGTAAAAAAGGTGATGCATAATGGGTGGGAATTGCAAAGAATTCATCAACACCAATACGTAATAATTGCTAAATTTCCAAAAAAAAACCAAAAACCTACTTCAATTAAATCAAATATAACCCTTGCTTCCTGGATCATTTATCTTACTAATTCTTGATTTTAAAAGGAAGCTTTAAAAACATCCCGTACAAAAGTATGGGATGATATTTTAATATTCAGCTGTCTTCTTTATGGGGTGGGGTGCAGGAAATCTAATCCTACCAACTAATATTCTGGAAGTTAAGTGACATCAAATTCAAGCAAAATAGAGTCTTTTAAAGCAAAATGCCAACATCTCCATTTTTAGAATCACTTCCCAAATCTATATATCTGTTACAGAGGCATGGAAGGATCCTCAGAAGCGGAAATTATAAGAGGTATAAAACCAAGATGCTGAGGAGAACAGGAGAGACAGAGAAGAATCTGTGAAAAATTGAATACAGTCATTGCTTCTGTTTCTGAAGAAAGACTAAACAAATGTAAATTGATCTCTGAAGGGAAACTAGCAAAGAGCCTAGGCAGAAGCAGGCAAACATTGAAATGAATCACAAACAATTCCCCCTTATGTATTCTTAGTCTTTTTAAAGAAACAAAAGTTGGTCTCAAAATGCATATGAATCTACTTTGGCATGCAAACAGATGGTATTGGAAGTAAACAAAGTTCATTAATGAACCTATGAAAGTTCCAGAGTAGCCATATCATGGATAGTTTGTAGAAAGAATTGTCAAACAAGTCACAAAGGCAGCAAAGTATACACAACCCAAAATGTGAGGGATATATAAGAGGTCAAGAAGGAAGTTGGCAGTTGATGTCCAAGAATGAATCAAAACAAGATTTAATGAAACGTATTGCTTAATTTTACATTGTGTTCTTTGTTTAGAAAGATATGTTTTGTTTTATAGCATCTGTGTGTTTCATACAACGGAAAACAACGGTTTCTTATCATTATATGCTATTTTCTGAGAGGAGTGAATGTCCCTTTTGTTCAAGTGCTGGTTTACCAAGCTAAATGTTGCTCAATCAAAAATAATAATAACAAGTTCAACTTCTTGACATCAAAAGACATATTTTAGACACCCTGATTCACAAATTAGTGAAAGAAAAAAAGACCTTCTGAATGGCACAGCCTACTATAGCATTGCACTAGGCAAGCAATGTGTCAGATAATGTTATGTTGGATTTCCATATTGAGTCCTAGTTTATTCTCATTGAGCTAATCAGAAGCATGGCTTTCTACCAAGAGATACTAGCTTCCGAAACTCCTATTATGTGTCTAGGCTTAAAGTTTGACTAGTTCATGAGCTATAATTTGGGTACAGGGGTATAGTAACAATAATTGTGTCAAATCCAACTTATGGTGACCCTTTCTAAGATTTTCTAGGTTGAGAACACACTGAAGTCTCTTCTTCTAGGGGTACCCTGGGGTATTGTGCAGCATGCTCAGGGTAGACAGGTTGGCTGATCTCCTATTGATTCTATTTTAGTGGTTTTCAGTTGTTTCAAATTGTGAGCATGCCTGCCCTAAGAATATTTGCTACAGGTGGGATATTACTTTTCTAAATAAGAATAGCTGCAGGTAGTGGTCGGAGTCACATGCCTGTTGAACTTCTCTGAGGAATCATGGAGGAAAGGCATGCTCACAATCAGAAGCCAGACTGCATCCTTCTGGAGTTTCAGCTGCCAGTTTTGTTTGTTTTTAATGTATGCTGTCATAAACTCTTACGCTCAATCACAGATCTTTTGGAATGATTGGAGAGCATTAGGAAGGAAACATTGGGGAGTTTCCAAATCTTTCTAGTAAAAAGCGTCCCTAGACATCAAATATGCAGATAAAGACAAAGAAAAAGCATATTGTATAGAGTCACATTGTCTACTCCATCACTGTAGGACAGTGCAGCAGATCACTTACTTCAGACTTGAATCTAATCATAAAGACTCCTTTTCTTTAATAAAACCATCTGAAACTACAAAAGTTTAAGTCAAGGATTTAAAATCCATTAGCTAGGCATATCTGTTCTTTTACCCAGATTGAAACAAAGGCCATGTTGAAAAACAGCATGGTGATGAAGAAAACATCCATCTCTTAATGGAGTCCCAGTGCTTATTTTAAGATGGAATGTAACTGATTATTAAAAGAGAAGGTCAGATGACAGCAAATTGCAAATTATTTTCTAGTTGAATGGTGGTTCAAAAGTGCCTGCATTTCCAGAAGAAATGTTCTCTACTGCATTCTTAAAATATAATGCTTATACCCTAATGGATCACATAATGTGTCCTTGAGGCACCTTTAACATTTCTGAGTAGCTGGTGTCATGAGACAATGCTAACAAATCACCATTCTTCTTCTTCTCGCAATGAACAGGACTCTTAGAATAAGAACATGTATATTATTCTTTTCATTTCTCTCTCCCTGCTTCACTGGAAAATCTAAATTGCTCTTTTCTATGGACCATCTTACTTACTCTAGCTTTCAACTAGGGTTTTTGATAAAAGAAAAAAAAAACCCTATATCCTAATGCTTGCCCTTCACCTATTAGTCCCTCATTTTCCTGCATAAATTATCTTTCAAAATGTCTGATGTATGCTAGAAGCCTAGTTAGCCAGAAAATTCAAATCTTCATTTAGCTAAATTAGTTCAACTTTTCACAAAATATAAGCCCATAAATGTAGGGTATGGAGACAGGGCGTATCAAAATTCTGCCATTAATGAGGTTCT
The DNA here is from genome assembly GCA_023846285.1 of Phrynocephalus versicolor. Taxonomy (NCBI): domain Eukaryota; kingdom Metazoa; phylum Chordata; class Lepidosauria; order Squamata; family Agamidae; genus Phrynocephalus; species Phrynocephalus versicolor. The sequence continues at coordinate 16,877,236 of JAHTLZ010000348.1, forward strand.
CGGCAAATGAAAAGGAAGGAAGGAAGGAAGGAAGGAAGGAAGGAAGGAAGGAAGGAAAAACATCCCCTTCTTTTCAGATTTACCCCATTCATTTGCTAAAGCAGGTTAATCTGTCTACATAGGAGCAACACACACTCAGTTCTGAGGTAGCAGACTGACAATGCATCACTCTGATGAAGTTACTCATAGTTGGCTAGTGGAGCAGAACACAGATGACAATAGCAATGTATATGCCCAAAGGGACATGCCATGGAAATTTATGTGGCCACACAGGGGGTAATTGATGCACATACAGATGAAGATTTCCATTTGTCTTGCACTGCATTCAAAGGCACATGTATTTGGATGTTTATCAAAAGTATGAAGTATTTAATTACATTTATTGCATTTCCTCTCGGTTCTGTCTCTCTAGGCATTGGGCAAATTAATTATACTCTCTGTAGGCTTTGTACAAATTAATTGTTTTGCCCAAACATGAAAAAAAATCACAACTATTGATAAAAGACCTACTGCAGATACCAATAACAGCCATAAAGAAAAACAGCTAGCATGAAGTAGAGAGTGAACGTTGAAATAGCGTGTGGAGCTTCAAATAAAGCTCTTGCAAGCACAGAAGATTATCACACACCACCAAAGGTGTAAGTGTCTGGTGAGCTTGCCGATAAAGCACATTCCAAAATTAGGTAATCACCACTGAAAACAACTCCCATAGTTCCCTAACCAGCAATTCTGCCTGTGGAATTCTGGGAGCTGTAGTCCAAAAAAATGGGGGGGAAAGCCTAACAGTGTTCTCCATGTGTTGTAGAAAAGATTACTTCATGACATAGGTAGGAATCTAAGCATCCCTATCCATATTTTGGTGCATCTAAATATGTACTGTGACATGTAACTGGATCAGGAGGGCTAGCTTACTGTTCATTTCTGGTAGGCAATAAACTGCTTTGTTGATTCCAAAGATAGTTCAGCTCCGTTTAATCAAAGACATACTTGTTCATCTTTCTGGTCTTGTCCAGCTCTGTAATTCAAATGAAATTTTCTTTTTCCCTTTCAGGTTTTTGCATTTCTACCATTTACACTCATACATAATAATCTGGAATACAATAATGTGGATGACCTTAGTCTTGGTTGATTTTGACCAGTACTTATATTTGATTATCTTTTCTAATTCCTTCATTGGTTCCCTTCTGAGTCTCAGTCTTCTGATTTCCTGGTTTTAGTCTCCATTTGGACTGATAATTGAAATTTGGTATACAAAATCTTTAGCAATTTCTGTTTCTCCATTGTCAACATTCAAGTTCTATTGTTCTTCTGTATGATGAGACAACATACTGCTAAGGATAGTTAAGAAGCACTGGCCCAGTGACCTGGGAAATTGGGATCAGTTCTGTATCATAATAGGATGGTTTCATTTGTCCCAAAACATATACAAATTAAATTATATTGACCGCATTATTGTGCATGTGGGCAACATTATTATATGCAGTGTGATCCATGAGAAGCATCAGACAAACTGGCCAGTCATGGATGTGGATGACAGAGGCTTTTACTCCCAATACTGGTGATTGCCTCCAATACCAGTGCAGGCTCTACTTACAGCCCCCAAAGTGCATTACTCTGTCTGCTGCATTCTGGATGGTCAGAGCTATACCAGAGGAGGTTTCTCACTGTGTTGAGCTATGAGAAGGGAGAGGGAGAGGGAGAAGGAGAAGGAGAGGGAGAAGGCAAGATCAATGTCAAGGTGACAAAGCCAGGATTACTTTGGTCTGGCTATACCTACCATTAACTCTGACATGGCCTTCGGTTCATTTTGATTTGCATGGCATTGGCTATCTCCCCTCTCACCATTCTGTTTATCTGTGCTTATGTTGCCTTTCAACTTAAAATACCCACTACACCTTTGTTTAGTGTCCACTGGGACTATGTATCTGCGCTGGGATCATATAATAAAGACATCCTTTCAGATAAAAATAGAAGAGCAGCAGACTGAGAAAACAATGAGCAGGCGTATACAAATATGAGAAAGTGTAGAAAGCACTTTTTCTCCTTCTTCACTGAGCATTTTATGCATGCAGACAAACAAATTACCTTTCTTAAATTTGGAAATTGATGTTTGTAACAATTTAGTCCCTACCTTCGAAGTGTGTGTGTGTGTGTGTGTGTGTGTTGTTGAAGGCATATGACTTTATGTTGCTTCTCCCACATTTCATCTTCTTGATGATTCTTTACTTTGGGACCCTATAAATTCCTTGTTGGTATCTGATAATTCATTCCTTTAAAACAAAAAGATCAATGTATATTTCTAAATGCCAGTGGACCAAATTATTTTTAGCCTTAATTTGGTATAGCAAAAAGACAAATAATAGCTTTCGGTAAGGAGAACAAATGGTAATAGATGAAATGTTTTTCTCTCTTGAGTATTCCCAATGTCTCATTACTTTAATTTACCATTATGCACTTATTCATTTAAATCCCCACTGGCTATTTGACACATTTTATTCTAGAAAAAAATAGTATAGAAGGGAGACATGGTGAGAGATAGAACTTGGGAGATTAGAAGGTGAGAAGAGAGAAAGAATGGATGTATTCAAAAATCTTATTTACTCCTGTTTAAGAACTGTTTCCCCTCCTCGTTGATTTGAATCAGTTTAATGAACCTACATGATGTTACGAGACACTCAAACTCATCCTTCCACCTTGCTTGCCATTTCAAGATTATTTTGCCCCACTTGAGAATTGGGAATTTTTAATTTTGTTTCCACTTGCTTCTGTCTTGTTTTGTACTCTTCTGTTTTGTTTCCACACACCACTTCCTTCCATATCTGTCAGCTCATTTCCCTCTAACAAACCTGTACCAATAAGGATGCATAGAATTAGATCTTCCTTGGTAGAGTTGTGATGTCATTTGTCGGGGTGATCTCCCTACTAGGGAGCAAAGTGAGAATTCCCCTCCCTCCTTCTTGTCCTAACATGAAAGCCTTGCTCTTTGGGGTTTTGAGTGGATAGTTCAGAACATTTTGAGGGTCTGTCTCTTCCCCTTCCAACCTTTTTTCATTATTTTCTTTTTTACTTGTGGTGGCAGCAGCACAAGTACTATTTCCCTTTGTGCCATGGGTTGCCTAGGAAACCGGTCTTCTTCCATGTGCTACAACTTTTGAAGGCAACTGGACCCATACCTGAAAAGGAGTTTGCCCCAGCACAGCACACTTCATTTTTTAAAACGACAACACTCCAGAATTTGAAAATGAATACCCACTGCAAAAGAAATGCAGTTTCTCTCATTCTACCTACCTGTCTGTACTTCTGCCTGCCTCCAGACTGTGAAGTAGTTTTGTGGCTGTTTGAAGTGCAAATTATTAGCTACACATTAACATGATAAAGAGTAAAATGCAGGCAACCACAGAATTACAGTTAAAGGTCCAAAATGAAAGTGTGGAGAGAACTGGCAAATATAAATAGCTGGGCATTTGGTTGAATGAAAAGTGAGATAATAGCCATACAATAAGAGTCAGAATATGGACAGCCTGAAGCACCTTTCTTAAGGCAAAGAAGGTAATGCAGGCTCAGAAAGGTAAAACTGGTGTTTGGAATGCAAATTATGTGATGCTGTGTATTTGTATGACATGGAATGTGACATAGCACAGGCAAGAAGAAAAAAATAAAGAAAAAATATAGAAGTGCCCCAAATACAGATTTATTGGAGAATGGTTAGAAGGTATTTGACTTGAAGAAATGTTAGAGCAATAGTTCCCAGCCTTTTCACTCTAGACTCAATTCATTTGTACTGAAATGTGTATGGATTCTTCAAATATTCCTATGTGTGTGCACATACACACACACACACAAACTCACTATTCTTTTATTGCACTGCTTCCTTCTATTCCAAAGAAACTGCAGTAGGATATACAAGTCCTGTTCTGATTCCCCCCCCCCCGCACAATCTGCTGACCAATCCCCGCCAAGGGAGCTTCCAAAACGCTGATCAGCTGTAGCACGGCTGGTGCTTGTTTTTTAAAAAAGCACCTTCAGCCAGCCTGCACTACAGCTGATCGGTACTTGCGGCACAGCCAATAATAATAATAATAAAAATCCAACTCCCCCCCCCACACCCAATCGGGTGCTCTTATTTAAGCAAAACCAAGATCCTGATCTCTGTTTAACTACCCAGTCCAGAAATAAAGAGGCAAGACACAGAGGGTGGGTTAAAATGGGGGCCTCAACATTAATAAACTATTTAATGTCAATTTCCTCTTTCACAAGAGGGGCTACAATCACGTGAAATCTATTCTGAGTCTGAAGTCTCATTGACCCCTAGACCAGACCTCTCAAGAGTGAGTTCTTTGCTCTGAGGTAAAACATGCCTAAACTCTGTACAGCATGTCTTTGGCTGCCCAGTTCTAGGGATACCGCCCTCAGCCTCCTGAGCTTAGGTGTACTGGTGCCTGGGAGATCACCTGAAACCCCACTCCCCATATATAAACTTCAAATTCAACCAATCTGGGACGTGGGGTCCTTGGGTATTCCCATGGAACTCACTTTCTTCTCTTACCTTTGCACTACTCACAATGGCATAGGGGCAACTCTTATACCCCTTGCCTACCACCCAAGCCAAAAATTGTTAGTCTCAGAAAAATAATGAGGCCCAATGGGGCTTGTTTTGTTATGTTGTATTAAGATTATTTTCCCCGCTTTTTATATATCTTATTTTATTTTGTGTTATTTTTGGTATTGTAGTTTTGTAGTTTTTATTATATTCCAAAAATAAAAGAAAATAAAATAAAAAGAAAGAAGAAAGAAAGAAAAATATTGGGGCCCATGTCAGTCAAATGGACACCTTCCAGCCTAAATGACCTGGGCTGTTCCACACGTATCTCAGGATGCATCACTACCAACCTTACTTCAGCCTTCATGGAAGTTCCAACTTCTCGGGTCACTCCCCATCTAGCATGGTCAGTACATCTGGGGTCACACTCTGCCTACCATATCAACCTTAGTATTATATTTGAACTTACTATCCATGTCAGAGGAAATATAGCTGTAAAGGCCCATAAATCATTAATCACCTGTATAATAAGTGATTTGTCCATCGTCTGAGTCAAGTCATTTCCTCAGAGGAGAATCACAATAATGTCAGGGGATTGGGGTGCCCTAGGATGCCAGTTTAAAGAACTCATCCCAGAGCATACTGTAACATCCCCTGCACTTCCACCAAAGGGAAGCATTGGCCTATGCCTCACCCCTCCCAGCTTGCCATAACTCAGATTACTGGCTCAGGAAATCTTGTGGACTTCAGTTCTCATAGGCACACATTAGGGTGATGTCACTTCTAGTAATGCTCAAAGTTGCTCGGAAAATGTCAAAGGTGTTTTTCAGAACTGTAAAATCTGTTAAAGAGTGCTTTGATTCCCCACTTGTACCAGTAAAACTGTGATGCTTAATGTACCTTTTGCAAACATGGTCATTCATTTTCAAAAAGTGAATAGCATACTAAAGACACGCAGCAGTGCTCCTTTAGTTAAGGTGTTGCACAAATGTTTCTCAAAGCCTCAAAACTCTATTGTTTATAAAGGTAACACCTATTCAGGTGCAGTGCTTATGTAAAACATGGTAATGATAATAAGGAGAGATGGGCATTTGGCCCTATTCATCTGTAAAACAGCATAGCTGATGCAAGTTCCTCCTCTCTTCCTGCCAGCACCTCTACTCACCTGCCTTCATGTGCCAGGTGAGTAATCCTCCAAGGGCTGAGTGCCCAAGTGGGCATGAGTCTGTGTTTCCCTGTCCCGCCTCTTCCAGCAGCCCACCATTGAATGGACACACAGGCAGCTTCCCTATCCCTCCTCATCTGAGAGGTCAGCTGCTGGAGAAGACAGGGCAGAGGAGCCTGGGCCCCTGCCTGGGCTTGGCAGCTAGGCCCTGGAGGATGACTCAACCAGTACACAGAGGTAGGTGAATGGAGGTGCTGGTGAGAAGGTTGGGAATAGGAATGTGCAGCAGCAATACTTCTGTGCAGACAAATTTGGCAAAGTGTGACAAGTGCTTCATGCCCATCTGTAATAATAAGACTTACAACTGCACCAAATTTCGGACCAACACAGTACACATCACTAGATATATGACTATTTAGAAAGTTTAAAAACTGTAAACTTTGCCTTTTTAGTCCAGTTTTAGACTGGTATATAATATATTTCTATCAAATTATGGACTTCTCCAGAACTTTATTTAAGGTTGTTGGGGAGGTCACTGCTTCATTGCTTCTGTGAAGCTCTGAGCAATGGTTCAAAAGTGAGTAAGGTTTCCAACCTCATCAAACATCAAATCATTAAAATGTTGCAAACAAGGGATGCTCTTGAATTCTTTAGAAGCCTTCATCAGGCAAGAGGGGTTCAAACCTGAGGTTAAGGCAAACTGATCCAAAAATTGGACCAGATGTAGCATGTTGCACTCATGAAACCATACAACCAATAAAGCCAAATAGAGTTTAGATTCTGTGGGAGACAATGGCAATAAAAATGTCAATTGATATTTCCTCCATTGCCTCACATACAAGAAAACAAAAGGCTGGCTTAGACCACCAGCAAATCTCTCAAGGGTGAAGCCAGATCATGGGAATAGCTATTGGCCCAATGATGATGTGATAAACCTTGAATATTGTCAGTTTCCCACACAATATTCAGTAGTATTCTATTACAAAGGGGATCAGGTGTGTCAGCTGCAGAATCTCACTTCACAGAATCAAAGTACATTTTACTACAGAAGTGCAATTTGTTTTCACTTGCTATTTTTGAGAAGTACAAAAGCACACCTTTTTCAACTGTTTTGATGTCATCTGATTGTTGTGATGGTGTATAATGGCTATGATGTCTGTAAGGGACATGACAGTATGGCATGGTGCTGGAGAACAGCTTTATAGATATTCTAAACTGCCAGAAAAATTGAGTCCTGGAACAAATTGTTTGAACAACACTCTAGATGCAAAAATGAGGAAACCAAGGCTGTTGGCTTTTGAGCATATCATGATAAGACAATTATGCTAGGGAAAGTGGAATATAGCTGAAGAAGTGGAATGCCAACTAGGAAGTGGATTAATTCCTTAAAGGGAGACACAGCCTTCTGTTCACAAGAGCACGGCAGAACTGTTGATGCCAGGACAGTTTGGAGGTCACTCATTCGTAAGATCACAAAAAAGTCTGGGGTAAGTTTGAAGCACATATCAGCTACAACAACTTGTAATTTAATTCTTATTTGCTTTTAATAATGGGTTTTAGGATGCCTTAAATGCTAAGTTTTTGCCCAGGTGGGAGTGAAAATTTAAAAAAATCAATAGCCTTTTAAACCATTTGTACAGGCATTAACTATCTCATGTGAACACTTCCTTTCCCTACCGAACTAGGTTGCTGTGAAGAAAAATGTTTGGGAACAACCACTGATCAGAACTTTCCTGTTCTTTCTTATAGAAGCAACAGCTATTGGTCCTACACATTTTTTAAATCTAAGGGGCTAAGCATAGATTATTTTTCTCCTTCACAGCAATCTAAGTGGCAGGTAACACTGAAAGTTGGTGACTCACCCAGAGTCACCCGAGGAGTTTCATGAGTCAAACCCGAGTTCTAATATTTTAATCCAGTACTTCAGCCACTAGTACTTTTACCACGTTTAGGTAAACTCTTTGACTATGGAAATGATTGCCCTACATACACAAGAAAAGAGGAATATTCCTGTACATAAGGCATTCTTAGTCCATACCAGGGGGAAAATATTAAGATATAGATGTGAAAGAATTAGATGTAGATAATGAAAATAGAACAAACTATTATTCCTTCTGAAAAAAGAAGCCAATTTTGCAATGCAGCTGCTGATTCAAGGTACGATGTTATGAATTCACTTACCACTAATTCAGAAGGGATTGATGTGGGAATCAAGGGAAATGGCAGGCAAAACACTGAAGGAGAGAGAAATCTTTTCATAGCAGATCTTCCCAAAATATACAAAACAAATGGTTAAATCTCCTCTTCTTTTTCTCTCTATTGCACTGTGCTTGATTTACTCCAGGAACATGAAATGAAATGAAACCCATCATGCTTAAGGGACTATAAATAGAGGAAGGAGTAAACAGAAGTGTCACCTGGCACTTTTCGTTTTTGAAAAAGACAGTTTACATGAAAGTGAGAACCTCTGGAAACCATAAAGACAGCCTGGGGAAGTGAAAATGTCAGGTCATGAATCACATGAGAATCCCACTCACTAATACTTGGAGAATGGCTCCTATAGTAGAGTAGCACCAGAGATTGGCCTGAATAACATGAAGGGTTGCAACAGAGGTCAGAGCATACACAGTTTATGTGGGAAGGAAGGCACTAGCCTAGGGAAAAAAAATTCTATTGGAATTGGAAGCAGATCAGGTGAATGATAACTACACCGCTGCTTCCCAATGATTCCAATTATAAACATTTTTTTCCCTAGGAGCACCCCCTTTGGAGCTTCATAACTCAGCTCTCTGAACGGCAAACCTTTCCAAATTTGGGAGGACTTACAGGGAAGTGCTTGAGGAAGCTCCCCCACCATTTCCTCTAGAGATAAAAATGGAATTTTGTTTCATTTCGTAATGTAATAACCTTATGACATGACAAAACAGTGTTTTGTTTTCATTTTGTGCCCATCTCTATTCTTGATGAGGTGGACCATCAGGAAATGGCTCACTCTTTTTGAGCTTTCTTGCATGAAACAAGGAAGCCTTTTCTGCCTGCTGAGGTTCCCACAATTTGTACAAGCTGCCTCCATGTTTGAACAATTTGCACAAATTATTTCTTTCCAAAGCAAAATCAGAGACTAGAAAGTCAATGGAAAATACCTTCACATTAGATAAATTGATAAAAAGCTAAAAATAAACCTGTCTAAGTTATATTTTCTTGTTCACTCCACCATGTTTTCCCTTTCTCCCTTTTCTTTTTTTCATATTCTTATCCTCTCCCTTTCCTTCATATTAAACTAGGGCAGTTACTTCACGTCCTGCTTCGTTCCACGATTACTAGACATGGGCACGGAGTGGCGAAATTGTCGTTTCCATTTTTGGTTATTGTTTCCATTACATAACGGAAACGGTAACGATAATTACGCCGCTCCAGCTTGAACCCGACCCAAAAAAAGAAAAATTGGGTCAGGTTTTTCGTTGTCGTTAATGGCATCGCGGCGATCGCGCGATGCCAAGCAGCACAGAAAAAAAAAAATTAAAAGTAAAAAAAAAAAACCCGACTCCCAGCCAAAAAAACAGGCGAAAATATGCCTGCCTGAGGACACCTACCAGAGGGGTGGTTTCTGGGGGGTGGTCCCTGGCCTTTCCCCCCTCTCCTGTCCTGGGCTGCTTGCAACAGGCTGGGGGGGGGGTCATTCTCATCGTCTGTCTTGCATACCATGCGGTGGGGGGGATCCAAAATGGCGACCACATTTTTTCTTTAGAAATAGTGGTCAAAAAAACACACCAAATCACCACAGAAACATGTGAAATTTATTTATTTTAAATGCCTGATCTTAATAGTAGCAGCAGTGGGTTTTTTATAGCAATAAAATGTTGCATTGATTTTATTTTATTTTATTTTATTTTTTATTTTTTTAGACCTGCCCATTTGGGCTGGGCATGGGATGGGACCATGCATTTTTTTTTGAACCATTCCACCAATGACATGGCCAGGTTTTGACTGACACTTCTGGATGTGCCAGAGGGCATAAAAAGCCAAGGCACCTTCCAGAAGTCACTGTCGGGTCTTGGATGTGGAGGGTGGAGGGCTGTGTGGCTGGCTGCTGCTGGCTGATTGGAGGGAGGCTGGAGGCTTTAGATTTAAGTTAGGCAGGCAGGGAGGGAATTGAATTTAGAAAATAATTTCTTTGATTCTCTGCAGCTTTGTCTGCTGAAGGGAATAGCAGTTTATTCTTTTTTTTCCTCTGGCAGTTTGTGAGGATTTTTTTTCTGATATTGGGTAAAGTGGGAGGTTCGACTGGGAGGAGGTGTGGATTTATTTTAAAAATATATTACATTGGGACGCCAAATTGCGCTAAATTGCGGTGAAAACGACAAACGACAAACGAAATGACGAAATTAACAAATTTTTGAAAAATTTCACGACAAACGGAAACGACCTGAAACGGACCCGTTCTGACAAATGAAAACTCGAAACGTCATTTTTTCTGGTCGTGCCCATGTCTAACGATTACGTTTGTTCCATGACAGCATTGTTCGCGGTCACGTGGTTTTGTCCCTGTTCAGTCCCTGTTTTCGTTTACCCACAGGTGTGATTACTTGTCTTGTGACAACTACTGGATTTCCCTGGCTTTGTTTAGCCTTTTTTTAAAAAAAATTGTCAGGCCTCTATTTTTTGATATTTCGAATCCCCACTGTGGGCGCGCAGGCTGTCTTGGGAAGCCCGGTAGGAGGAGCCGGGCAAGCCCTCACCACTTACCGTGGGTGAGCGGTGGTGACGGTGGCATGGGCGGTGGGCGAGACACCCTCCCCCTGAACTCAGCAGTCTGCGGGCTGGCAGGCGAGCAGGCAAGGAGAGCTCAGCCCCACCTCCAGGACCCGAGGAGGATGGACCTACACCTAACAGTGGCTCTCCGCTTGTCTCTTCAAGAGCCGCCTTCTCCTGCAAGGACAGGTGGGCAGCATAGCCTGGCCTGGTGCAGGAGTTCCAGTTGGCTTTCTCAGTTGTCAGAGTATTCCTAGAGCAAAAAGTGGAAACAGCCATTGCCATTACTTCATGTCCCTTGTATCGGAACAGGAACTGGGAACAAAGCATGACAAAAGAATTCCCCAGCCCAGGGGCAGGCATGACTCGTCACGCTATGTTCCCGGTTCAGGAGGCATGGTCAGGACAAGATTCTGCTGTCACGCTATGGACGTGAAGTAACTCTTTTTTGTACCGGTCCCAAGCGAGATAGCAAAGAGGGATGAGAGGGGCGTGAAGTAACGGCCTATGGCTCTTCCTCACTTAAGACAATACAAAGTGAAAAACAGAAAGCTGGAAAAAATGATGCTGGAAGGGTTTGCAGGGTTTTTTTTTAAGGAAATGGCAAATTTGAAGAAATGTTTTCAAAAAGTAGTGGGTCCAGAGCATATAGAATGATTTTTTTTATCTGCCCATAGGCATGAGCTAGAAGCAGATGCATACAAATCATGGCAATCTCCATATCAGAAAAAGAGCCACAACCCCAGAGTCCTATAAAATCAGCATTTTTAATAGTTTGCTACTCCAAATACAGACGTTGCTTAACCCTATTTTAGATTTTTGCTTGTTCACGGTCACCTTCCATAGTCTAAAGTGTGGAACCCAAATTCCTCAAGTCCCAGTTCAATATATTTATATTATCACTGCTGTTTTCCACACCAACCTTCAGAGTAAAACTCTATAATCAAACACTAGGCAACATCCTATCATTGGGCATAATAAATCACACTGGGGTATGCCGATTGAATCACTGGAGATTTAGTAAATCAGCTCTTCCATAAGTCTGATTGATTCAAATGGGACTACTCTAACTGTCTTATTTTAGTATAGTAATTTTCAGCTAAACTAATGGAATCTATGGGACAAATGACTCACTAAATCCCCAATGAATTAATGGGGCTACTCTAGTCTGATTTACTTATGCTAAGCAAGAGGATTTCAGTCTCTGTGTTTCAGTTATATACCAATGGCTTTGTTACATAACTGGAATTTGGAAGTAGCTATGCTTTATGTACTATTGCAAATGCGATATCCAAAAAAATATTTCTATTTACCTGTATAATGTACCTTTCTCCGAAAGAACTCAAGGTACAGCCTATGTTTCTTTTCTTCCCAAGTTATCCTCACAGCTCATTTGGAAGCTGTCCAAAATGTTGAATTGCACTTATTTTATTTTTATTTATTTATTTATTTATTTAATAATTATATACCACCCTTCTCCCAGAGGAACTCCAGGTGGTTTACAGCAATAAATTTTAAGTGAAGGTAGCAGTACGTTCTGTTTTTGACTTATCTTAACTTAATACTAACTTATTATTGGAGAAATGTTCACACACAAAAATTAATGTGGTATCGTTGTTTTTAAACAACTGACCATTTAAGATAGCAGATCTTCAATTTTACTGATAACATGATTGACTGTAACATGCTGGTGCCTGTCACTGAGCTGAGTGTACATAAAGACATAAAGTAAGGTTAGAAGAATAGGATGATTGGACAAAAATATGCAAATAACTCATCCATTGCCTCTAAGCCTCTGATGGATCAAGGCAGCAACTATCATAATTGTGTGCAGTTGCTCAAACTGTACCAGTATGCTCTTCTATGTGTAAGAATTGTCATTGATCTTGGCATGTTCCGAAGTGAGAAGAAAAAATGTTGTGAGTTTCTCATTCTTCTGTGTAAGAAGAAGACAACAATGCATTTATATGTCTACCCGGAACTGGATGTTTTCTGGAATATACAAAAGCATAATAGGAGTAACGTTGGGTCCACATGCCCCTGAATAGCGGAATGTGATTTTAAGATACTCAGGGGAATTTTTAAAAAGTTTAGCACATTCCTTTTCAGGGAAAAAAAGCATTTTAGTTAGTAAACAAAATAGCAATTTACTGGTTAATTACTGAAGCTGTTGCAGACTGCAGATGAAAAAAACAGGATGAAAATGGTGTCCGATTGTGGCAACAGTTCAATACCTGATTGGGCTCAGAACGGCAGAGAGGGCAAAGGAATTTCAATGGGCTCTGATAAGCTATCAGGGCCATGAGAATGGAAGTGTGAGGATCACAACTCTGCTTCCTACTAGTTCCTTCTAAACTGGGTGGATAGGGGTTTATGTTGGTGTGGTGGTGTCAAATTGATTTGGGTGCTTGTCTTCAATAAAGGTAAAGATTTGTAGAAGCAAAATAGTTTTTTTCTGTGCAGTCAATTTACATGTATACATAAGGATACTTTCCCAGACTTATTTAGAGTTGTGAGAGCTTGAATGTGGGATCCTTGCTATGCAGAGAATGTGTTCTAAAATTGAAAAAAACAAAAACAAAAACACTAAAATTTATTCCAGTGTCCCTTTTAAGAAGGCAATGAAAATCTGCAAGGCTGTTGCTCTATCAAATTTTAAGAATTTGAGTTTAAAAGAGGCCTAAAAACTTTACTCTTTAGGGACACCTTTAATAATGACTAGAGGTTTTTTTTTTCCTGCTCTGTGTTGTTTATTTTTGCCCCGCCTTATTTATTCTTATAGTGATTGCTCCCGCTCTGTGATCTTTTCTGTTTTTAATCTTTTTTATGTAAACCACCCTGAGTTCCCGCCCGGGAAGTAGGAGCGGTATATAAATTTGAAAATAAATAAATAAATAAATAAATAAATAATATACAGAAGTTGTCCCCCGGGGTGTTAGACCACTATTTGAGAGGTTTTGTGTTTTAATTGTTCTGAGAATTTTTGGTGTTATCATTTTAAAATCCGTATTAGGGGCAATGTCAAAAAAGCAGGCCAGAAATAAATAAATAACAGAATTAATTACTTTACTTAATTACTTAATCACACCAAACACAAATTGAGTTCAGTCTCTTAATTATGTGATGCAGGATAGTTACATTGAAGTATGCTCACTGTGCAGAATATTTGATAATTCTGTTCTATTCTCATAACAGTGTCAACTTGCCCTCTGATAAGATTCTCTGTCTTTCTATGTGCCAGCTTCTCAACATTTCACTAAGCTTTTGATCTCACAGATTAACTTTGGATGCAGTGATTTCTTAAGGCCACATGTTTAAATAAGGTTCTACTCAATGTGCTCTCATGTTTTCATCAAACTCTAATTCCCTTATCCAATCAATGTGCAGCTCATGACTCACCATGTCCTAGTCTTATAATCACATTTTAAAAGAATTGTTCTTTGCACAGCATTGTGATCTGGACACACAGCACAACCAGAGAATTTGTTCTGATTGCTATCAGATCAGCATGCAGCAATTCATAGGCAATCACAACCAAATGTTGTATTTCACTCAGACCTTCCTGCGTTCTGAATGATTAATGACAAACTCATTTCCCCCAGGTTGGTCTGACTTGCAATAGTATGCACAGTGAAAGGAGATGAAAAACCACTTCTACCAATTGGGATCATAGGTCTACTCTAAATCCAAATCTTAGACACTGGATAAAAGAGGAAGTGCTAAATTAATACTGGTGTGAGCTTAA
>JAHTLZ010000348.1:16907268-16926145 GCA_023846285.1 Phrynocephalus versicolor
AACAACAACAACAACAACAACAACAACAACAACAACAACAACAACAACAACAACAACAACAACAACAACAACAACAACAACAACAACAACAACAACAACATGGTTGTCATGTGAGATGTTTGCTTTCTAATTCAGTTGCTGTAATAGACCAGCCCAGGTGAATGAAGACAGCTGTAGGAAGTGGCAGGAGAAAACAAACTGCCTTTGATTAGAAAAGCATAGAGGTTTACAAGTTGTCATTAGGGATGGGCATGAAATGAAAAAATAGTTTTTTTATTTCATTTCCTTTTGTGCCCACCCCCGTTTTGTATGAAATGCAATGAAACAAAATACAACCGTCTCTCAGCCACTAAGTGTGTAGGTAGGAGAACTGAGGATTCCACCTGCTACCTCACTTGGTGTATCCCTCAGCCCTCCCATTACCTTTGGCTGCTCTTGCCACAGCTGGCTGGGTCCCCACCGCCAATCCAGTGCTCCCCACCTCCTCCACCTCCTTTTCGTGCCATGGATACAGTGGGGGGAGGGCTCAGGCAGTGCCTCTCAGCTGGGTTGCAGACAGGGGGACTCCCCTGGGTGCTAGAGGTACCAGATTTGGTGCCAGGGAGCCATTTCAGATCCATCCAGCTGATGAGACTTTGACTGTACCTCATTAAAATGGGCCTGTGGGGCTCCTGTGGTGGTGACCGGGCCATTTTCAGAGTGATCCAGCTGATGACAGCTCGGCTGGATGGCTCTGAAAATGGCCTGGTTGCCACCACAGGAGCCCCATGATGGTGACAGGGGTATTTTTAAAGGGGTCCAGCTCTGCTGTCATCAGCTGGATGGCTATGAAAATGGCACGGTCACAACTGTGGGGCCCCCATGGTGGTGGCTGGGTCATTTTTAAAGGGGTCCATCTGAGCTGTCATTGGCTGGATCCCTCTGAAAATGGCTTTCTGGCACCATATCTGGTGCCTCTGGGATCCAGGGGAGTCACCCCCCAACCTGCGTTCCAGCTGAGAGGTGGCCTGGAAGCCGGTGCTGAGATGAGGCAGTGGGGAGCAGCATGGAGACTCTTCCTCCTCCCCCTCCTGGGCCCCAGTGGCAGCAGCAGTGGCTGAGGCTCTTTCCCAACAAGGCTTCTTACTCCTCCTCCTGGGCTCCAGTGGCAGTGGTGGTGGTGGATCATTATGAGTCTAGCAGGTAAGGGAGCCATTTTACAGCTAAACAAAAATGGCTGATTTTAAACAAAAACCACTATCTTGTTTCATCTGTTAACAAAATGCTGCTTCCTCATTTGACTTCATTTCATTTCATTTCAATAGCTAAAGAAACAATGAAACAGCTTTTCATTTTTTCATTTTGTGCCCCTCCCGACTTGTCATCTTTGGAGGAAAGGCTAGTCTATTCCCCAGAAATAAAACTACAAGCCCCCCCCCCATGTCTTTTCCGATGGAAAAGGTGGAACCTATAATATGCCTTCAGCCATTACTCATACAGCTGCAGCACACACACACACAGAGCTATACCTCAGATACTGTACACAAAGTAGTGAAGCATTGTAGCAAACCAATATAAGTCAGAGTCAAACTATGACCACATCACCCCAGTTCTGGCTCACCTGCATTGGTTACCTGTTGCGTCCCAAATTAAATTCAAGGTCTTGGTTTTAGTTTATAAAACCCTCCATGGCCTGGGACCTGATTACCTGACAGAGTGGATCTCCCAGCGGTCACCATCAGCACGACCAACTAGGATGTCATGGGCGCACTCGCTGTGGGTGGCCATGCCCAGGGAGGCTTGGAAATCGTCCACCCGTAACCGGGCCTTTTCTGTGGCTGGCCCTACATTATAGAACCATCTCCCTAGCGAAGTGCGCCTTGCACAGTCCCTGCCTGCCTTCCGGAAGGCTCTAAAGACCTTGCTATTCCATTTAGTGGCTCTAGATCAATTATTATTATTCGTCTCTTTTTTTCCTGGTCCGCCATCCGGCTTCATGCTTTTTTTATTATCATGTTATTGAATTGATTTTTTTTTACTTGTTTCTTTTTTGCCCTTAATTGTTGTTGTTTTGTTGTCTTTTGTGAACCGCCCAGAGTTATTTCGGGAAGACAGCACATTATACAAGCTTTAAAATAAATAAATAAATAAATAAATAAATAAATAAATAAATAAATGTATTTAATATTTAATTTGTCACAATTGAAATATTCAGTTGTCTTGTGTAAACTGCAGATGTATTTTCCTTTCCTTGCCAGAGATTTATTTTCCTTTCCTTGTGGCACTCTTGACAAGAGGATGGCATCTAAACTAGAATCATTTGCATAAATTTAACCAAATTGCACAAACATCACACTTTAAAGTGAGTGTAATGAATTTTTAAAGTAGTTTCATTACAAAATGAAATGAAATGTTATGCTCCCCTGGGTCCTAAATGACAAAAATGACAGGGGAGCTTCCTCAAGCAATTCTAGGTAACCCCTTAAAATTAGGAAAGGTTTGGGGTTATGAAGTCATGAAGTTATAAAGCTCCAAAAGGGGGTGTCCCTATGAAAAAAAAATCTCCAATTGGATTCTGAACTTTAAAAGCCAAGCCGCGATCGAGCTGAAGGTAACAAAATAATTTGTTACATAATGAAATGATGAAGCAGTGTTTTGTTTTTCATTTCATGCTCATCTCTAATATCCACTGGGTTTTTTTTTGTATGAATGTTTTAGAACTAGACTCATCAAACAGTCTAATATTTATAAAATAGCCTGGACTTTCAGAACCAAAACCAGCTGCAAGAATTTTGGTCCCAATCAGAAGCCTTTTTTCTCTTCTTCTTTTTTTTTTTAACCTTTACAAGCATTCTAATTTTCCAGGAGCCTGCTGGCTGCTACTTAATGGGTGAAATTTTAAGAATAAAAAATGATTCTACAAACAGAATCAATAAAATTAATTGCTTTGTTTAAAAAAATATAATCCCCAAATGTATACTCTGTGAGTTTGCCTTAATATTTACCCATGCTGTTTCAAATGTTTGGATTTCGTGACCATGGAGATCTTTGTATTAGAGACAGACAGAGATGCAGATTGTTCTGAAAGTCTTTTGTGTTTATTAAAGGCTGGATACATGAACAGGAAATGAGTTTCTACTTTGAAAGATATATTTCTGTTACACTCATCTCTGAAATTCTCATTTCTTAAGGAGGAGGATTCTATGTATAAAATAGCATCACCTCTCTGCTTTGGTTTTTCTCAATGTTATGTGAATCAGTTAGTTTTAGGTTTTGTTTTTAGCTGCTATTCCCCAGGCAAATTAAAGATCATCACAATATTATCTTGCCCTAATTTATGAGAATAGTTTTTCAACAAATAATCAAAGTCTTAATATAAAGAAGCTAATTAAGAAAGTTCCAAGCATATGGGTGACATGACATTTTCACAAACTGGACCCTTGATATCATGTGCGAACTTTGAACATTTTGGCTAAGCCCTGGATACAAGTGATAAGCCTGAGTAATTCTCTAGTTGGAAATATCACTTAGCTGACACCTCAGTCCATGTCTCACACCAATTTTCCACCACTGGAGGGGAGCTTCTTAAGCCTTTTAGTTCCTAAGGGCTATTCCTTCCAAGGTCACCCATTTTGTTCTGTGCTCCAAAGAGAGGCAGGGTTGTCTTTTAGTTAGACTTTCACTTGTTTGAAACATGCAGAAGATTTCCATCCTTTGAAATCAATATCTGTCACCAAGGCTGAGGTACTTTAAAGTGCACTGTAAGCTACAGACAGATCTTCCTCAAAGTCTCTTTCATAAAAGCTCTTTTGAAAACAGAAACAGAATGCTATTTATCTCACACGAGGAAAGCTTTGTGCTTCATCGTAAGTAAGCACAAGTGGCATTTTCCCTGGGTGAAAAATAGTTTTGAGAACTGTTACAGGACCTAAGTGCATCTGAATGTCCATTTGTGTGTGCTAACTCTAACCCCCTCAAAACCCCTCTCCATTTATCAATAGGAAATGAGTGATACAAACCACTATTTTATTTTATTTTCCACTTTGGTCACTCTCTTCCCTTAGCCTCCCGAAAAAGAACTTAGGAGCCAAAGATACAGGTGCAATCTTTCATGGATCTGCCAAACATCTCAGATTCATGCATTGCCAGTTTATTGATTAAAATCAGTCTTTAAAAGTAATGTTTCTAGTCAAGACTGCATACAAATTCAACCAAGGGTGTTTATACACGACCCCTAAACTTTGCAGCAAATCGCTGCAAACTCCGGAGCTTAAAAATGTTTCCCCACCAGCTCCGGAGTTTAGAGGAAATTAAGTGCGACCCCACCCACCTAAGTGCGACCCAGCACACTTTTCTTGTACCTGCTCTTCCCTGGTGAAAATTGTTTGATGCGGTGTAAGGATAGTGAGTGTGGGGCTCTCCTCGCTTCTGTTTGTTGTTGTTTTGGCTCCCGCCCCTTTAAGAGCTCCTTTACAGAGACAGGAATGTTGTCGCACAAGAACGGAGGCAGAACAAAGGTGAACCACAATCTTTTCTTCCTTTTTTTTCTCCCTCCCCTCACGCAGCCAGCAGCCAGGGTGGGGACACAGGAAGAGCGACAAGCCCCTAAGATATCTGGTCCGAATTTAAGGGACCAGCGGATCTTAGGGGTCATGTAAAAGTGCCCCAAGTGAGAATATTTGGAATTCTAAAAAGGCCAGTGTTTATACTATCAATGCTTTCTAGCACAAAGCCTCAGAAAAGATTAGAACAAACACATAAGATGTCTAAGACTTTCAGGCAAGGCAGAAATGCATTCTGAACTCAATAAATCAATTAGTGTATAATGCCAGGGGTAATATAGCATGGGCAACGTCAATAGATTGGGGTAGTGGTGGCATTTTTTACCTTTCCTCTTAGACCATAGAGAACCACAGTTACCCATTTTTCAAAAATATTGACCTCTTTTGCCATCTCCATTCATAATAATGACCAGTCACAATCTCCTCTCTGTTCATGAGGAGAGCTGCAATTCACTGCTTTAAGACTTTTTTTTTTTTAAAAAAAGTCAGAATTGTCTTAATTGTCTTAGCCATTCACCACCCCATGAAGGTTCTGGGATTGCCACTGACACTTTTTATACTGATTTCTCTAGGTGTGAGTGTGTGTTTATATGATGGGTATGTGGTCTACAGAACATACTTTGCTCATCCATTCAGTAAAGGTTCTGACTCCATGCTCAGACCTCACAAAAGGGAGGCATGTAGGCAAAGCCACAAATGGCATGGGACTTCTCTAGAGAGAGGAAGTGCCTATCTGATGGTAACAACTAGGGCTGTGGAGTTGATAGATAAATGTTCCGACTCCGACTCCTAAGTTTTTTGTACTTCTGACTCTGACTCCGACTCCGACTCCTGGTATCCAAAATTTCCGCCAACTCCTACTCCTTCACTCCAACTCCGACTCCACAGCCTGCTCGGGGCTGTGGAGTCAGTACATAAATGTTCCGACTCCGACTCCTAAGTTTTTTTGTACTTCTGACTCCGACTCCAATTCCGACTCCAGGTACCCAAAATTTCCTCCGACTCCGACTCCTCGACTCCGACTCTGACTCTGACTCCACAGCCCTGGTAACAACTCTCTGCAGTCCTTGAACAGCAGACCTTGAACTGGTGACATACAGAACAACACAGAAAGTGGTGATAACCTAATGCTACTGAGCCCTGGATGATAAATGGATCAGTTTACTCATAACATGTACCAATGTTCAAGTGCTTTTTTTTCACAATTGTCTTGTGACCATGTCATCAACTGTCTGCCAATGTTATTCTATTTCTGTTGCTTTTTTTTTAAAAAAAAAAGGGAAATCCTGTAAAGGATTGTAAACCACTGCTGAATACTTCACACTTTTAAAACCCCACAATAAAACAATATAACATGAAACAAGAAAGAGTGTTGGAAGAGGAGACTTTCAGGATGGAAGGCAGTCAGTCAGCTACTGAGGAAAAGCAAAAGACAAACATGTATAATGTCGTTATGGATACCACTATATCAAAGTTGATAGGACATCTAGTAGCTGATGTACATAGAAGTGAAATGAATACCCAAAGCTGCCAAACACATATAGTTAGAACATGTGAGAAGATGGAATCAAGGTAAACTGAAAACCACAAAGAGAGAAACTGAATGTTTAAATGTTGCAAGACAAGGTGTGAGCAAGCTAATGGACTTGATAGGATATATTCAGTTAGACAAGTACAAGGTATTTTACTCTGGAAAACAAAAATGCAGAAGAAAAGGTGTGGATGTAATACTGAGGCAAGTTGTTGTGCAGGAGTTAGGAGCTGTAATACAAGGACTGATTGGATAATATCAACCAGATTTCTTGGAGTACTATCAACATATCCACCATTTAAGTCCCTACTCCAACTCTAGATACAGAAGGAGAAATTGAAAGCTTTTATGAAAGCATCCAGGAGAAAATGGATCACACAAGACATATTTATTGTCACATGTAATTGGAATGTAAAAAATCAGAAATGAAGCAAATATTGTTGGATAATTTTGCCTAAGAGTCAGAAATAATACAAGACAATGCCTTATAGAATTTTGTCAAGCCCCAAATCTGTTTACTGAAAATACATGCTTCAGGAAACCACACCAGCAAGTGTATACATGAATATCCCCAGGGCAGCAGCAGAAAAATTAGATAGATTGCATAAGTGGAAATCAATCACGTGCTTTGCAGAAATGTGCATCCTCATTATCTAGTACAAATCAGTGCATGCATATTTGCTGCACACCCAGTCTGAAATATACACTGACACTCACAGCATAAAAAAGATGGTTGTGCAGGTAAAAGCCAGCATAAGACATAGGCAAAAAAGAAAGCAGAAAATGGGGTTAAGCTCTGCTTTGACCTATGTGATCAAGGCTTTCATAAGAGAGCCCTTCATCCATCCCAGGTTCAAATACACTCAGTTCAACACTGCAATCAAGGCTCTGTGTGGCAGCCTAAAAGAAAATGCACGAGATTTTTAGAACTCACTTATTTTAATTACAGTAACACCTTCCCCTTCTCATGCTTTTATAGAGAAGGGCTTCTTGATTAGGTGACTGGGGGATAAATAGAGACTGTTGAGGTTTATCTGAGCCCTTCCCAATGCTCAGCAATTGGCATTTGCAGAAGAGATTTGGTCCCTCTTGGCATCATAGCAATCAATCTCTGTCTGCTTTCGTCATTCCTTCTTTTGCTATAGCAACAAGGGCAAAGTAGTTTTGTTCCCGTTTCAAAAAAATAATAATAATAACCCCCAAATGCCAGATCAACATTAAGTAATTTGTAGGACTGCTGTAACTAATGTAAGAACAATGGGAGATCTCTTGAATCACCCCATATATCCTCCAAATTACATGCAAAATAACCCTGCTTCACATTCTTAGAACTTTTTTTTTTTTTTTTTTTTTTTTTTTTGCAAAAGCTGATGCACACCTCTAATGTCTGGGATGCAAATCCTGGAAGCTAGTGGTCTGTTTATACCTCTCTGTGGGGTCTATCATTTGTCCAAGTTTCCGATGCACCAGTCCAAAAAGAAAAGAAAATTATATGCATTTAACCTCCCACTGAAATTCACCAAGAGACGGACAATTTGACTCAGACCAAGGACACAAACAAAATCTGATGGGGGCACTCTCAACTGAATCCAGGCATATTTATTTAACTTTTCAAAGTGGAAGCACTGATATTATGGAACCAGTGCTCTAGAGAGCGTGGTTTTCTGGTCTCATATGTACAATTATCACTGTATCAAGAAGACCAGTGGCCTCCAGTTTCCAGGGCCTGTCCAACTGGCAGGGGCCTCCCGGTAGGAGTCCTTCAACAGGTCAAAATGTTTCCAGTAGGCAAAATGCTGAAGTCTTGAATCTCACTACCAAAGGGAATAATGGATGAAAGGGTAAAGACTTAGGCATGCTTTAATCCTTCTGCCTAGTTGCTGTCTCTCAGGATCGTTCATGATGACAGTCTGTAATGACACATACTGCAAAGTTGCCAGCTCTTATTAGGGCATGCTAGCAAAACCGGCAGTGCTGTCATTTCCTTGAGCTCTTTGTCTAGGCGATGGTGTGGCATTGCAGACCAGTGTTAAACCAGACATCTGCTCTTTGTGTTTATGGCTACATTGTGAAGTGCCTACTTTGTGTACCAAGTGAAAGCCCAGTTGTGATTTGCTTGAGAATAAATCTAATTAAAACAGTTTTCCGGGTTGGCATCTTCAGATCACTTACTCCAGGGCAGCTCATTTGCCCCCCATTGAGGGAAATTGGCCTGAGGATTCCAGAGGCAGGGTAACAAGATAACTTTACTTGAGTGTGTTATGAAAATACTGATCATTAATTACTGCACATAAGAAAAATTAAGCCCATGTTCGGCAGTTTTCACTTATTAACTCAAGTCCAAACATCCCTCATGCGCGATATTAACCTGCTTCTCAGTAATGCAAATTTCAATATCTCGTGACATTGACTTCCAGGAAATAAATGAAGATGAAGAAGACTCATTTTTTTCTAATTAGCAAGTAGCTGAAAGAGGAAACCTAATTTTGGAGCTCTTCAAACATTTTTTTAAAGCCCTGAGCTCCATCTCTAATTTTGCTGAAGCCTACGTCATATAACAGAAATGACTGCCTCTCAGTTGTGAGCAGAGTTTAATTGGGGACATTTAGGTATCCAAAATGAGCTCCCTACTTGAAGGAGGCATCATGCCTCATCTTTGGACGCAAACCCTATTGATTTCACTCACTAATAGAGATGGGCATGAAACAAACAAATTTTTGTTTTTGTTTTCATTTTTTCATTTCGTTACATAATAAAATGAAAAACAAATTTTGTCTCTAAAATGAATCAAAATGAACAGAAACACCGGAAATTTTGTTGTGCATTTCGTTTCCATTACTGCAATATGAGTGAATTGCTTAAAATCCTTAAAAAAAATCACAAAAAATGAAATAAATGGTAACGAAATGGTAATGAAACAAACAAAAACAAAAACTTTTTTTGCAAAAAATCACGAAAAATGGAAACGAACCTAAATGAACCCTCCAAATGACAAATGACAAACAAAATGCCAAATTTTTTTATTCGTGCCCATCTCTACTCACTAAGCTACTTGTCTCCAACACTTGGGGATGTGTGCGTCATATATTCATAAATGGGAATGCTGGTGAAGGGCACAGTAGTCTTGGGATGTGCTCTGAATTCTTGAAAACTGGAAGCCAGCTGGACTTTGAAATTTTGGGGAGATTTGCTTGATTCTTTATGTGAATGTTAAGCTCATATTTTCATATGTGAGGACAATTGCCTGTGTGTGCATGTGTGTAGACAAGTGATGGGCATCCCAATGAAAATGAAACACTGTTTTGTCATTTTGTTAGGTTACAAATCATTTCGCAAACTAACAAAATGAGATACCCTGTTTTGTTTCAGATAGTAACAAAATTGCCATTTTTTGTTAAAAATGAACCATTTTGTTACTATCTAAAATGGGCTCCCCAGAGTCCAAGGGGCACCATATTTTTTTGGTAGCTCCCTTGGACTCTCCGCTTTAAGCCCTCCAAATTTGAAATGTTTGGGAGTAAGGGAGCTGAGTTATTAACCTCCATATGGGATGCCCCTAGGAGCCTTTTTTTCTAATTGGAATAAAAAAGAAGCCAAGCTGTAGAGTTTATTCTGTGGCAGGCCTGCCCAACAGGTAGACTGGGGGCTACCAGTAGCCCGTGAAGGGTTCAAAAGTAGCCCGACAGCCTTCAATAAAAATGTGAGGGGATAAGTTCTCCACCTCTAACTCCCCCATCCCAAGGACCACCACTGCCCCAGCAAAGCTCTGGATCTGCCAGCCCACTATTTCAGCCGAGCGGGGCAGTTCAAGGGCAATGGCACAGTCCCCTGCTCTCCCTACTGGCCAGATGATCGGCACGTCACTGTCTCGTGACCAAATGAGTTGTTGGTGCAGAGCAGAGGAAGGGGAATGGAGGGGACAGTGAGGGGCAGGGTCATGGGCATGCCCACCTTCTTTGCATGGTGACGTTCCCCTCTTCTCCACCCTGGAGAATTCCTTTCTCCCATCCTCCCATCCTCCTCCTCCTCTTCCCACCCCCATAGCTGTCTCACAGAGACTGTGACCTGCCACTCCTCCTGCTCCCCTTCTGAGCCATTCTCTCCTCCTTGTGCCACTGTGGTGATGTGATTGCTCTGCTGCTGGCTTGGCCCATCCCAGCTGCACAGAGAACATGGCAGAAGTGAGTGAGAGCTATGGGCAGCAGCAGCAGTGGCAGTGAGGTGGCTGGAAGGGGGGAAACAGGAGGAGAAGTAGAGTCAAGTCAGGCCCCTTTTTTAAAAAAAAGTCTTCCAGCCGCCCGGGCATGTGGAAGGGACGATCTGTGCAAGCATGCCTGTGCCTCCCTTGCACCCATCCACACCAGCTCGAGAGAGTGTAAGGGAAGCATGTGCATGGTCAGCCTTACCATAGGAATGTATTGAAATATGTTCCCTCCAGAAATGATTAATTGATTTTCAATGTGTTCCTATGGGGAACCGCTGTTCTACTTACAATTTTTTTTTTACTTATGAGCATATGCTTGGAACAGATAAATTTCATAAGTAGAGGTTTTAGTGCAGTAGCCCTCAGGCACTTTCATCTGGGAAAAGGAGACCTCGGCCTGTTCAAAGTTGGACAGCCCTGTTCTATGGTATTAACTGCCTAATTGTCTCCATGCTCCCAGCACACTTTGACAATTAACTACCCCCCATCCCTTTAGAGCTTCATAACTAAGTCCCCTTCCCCCTGCAGCTTGTCTTCTTTCCAATTCCAATTAGAAAAAAAGCCTCCTAGGTCCACCCCCTTTGGAGCTCAATAACACAACCCCCTTACCTCCAAATTTTTCCAAATTTCAAGGGGTTCCCTAAAATCATTTTTGGAAGGTACCCCTGCTACTTTGTTGCCCCAAGATAAGTAATTTTGAGTGCATTTTTTAAAATGTACTCAAAATTATTTTTAAAAATATGCAATCAAAATTTACTTACCTTAGGGCTCCAAAATAGCAGGGGTACCTTCCTGAAACAATTTTAAGGAACCCCCTGAAATCTGGAAAGATTTGGGTTTAAGGGGACTTAGTTATGAAGCTCTAAAGGGTCTAGGGGTAGTTAATTAGCAAAGTGTGCTGGGAGTGTGGAGGCAATTAGGGAGTTAATACCATAGAGTAAACTCCCTAATACCATAGAGTAAACTCCCTAATTGCCTCCATGCTCCCAGCACACTTTGACAATTAACTACCCCCATCCCCTTTAGAGCTTCATAACTAAGTCCCCTTACCCCCTACAGCTTGGCTTCTTTCCATTTCCAATTAGGGGGGGGAGTCTCCTAGGGGAACCCCTTTGGAGATTAATAACTCAACCCTCTTACCCACAAGTCTTTTCAACTTTGGTGGCTGACCTAAAATTGATTGCTCCCCTGGGTCCTTTTGGATCCGAGGAGCATAGTGATTTGTTTCTGTTCCATTTCGTTACTAACGAAACTACTTTAAAATTTCATTAGTAAAGAAACAAAATGAAATGGAGATGGAAACCAAATGAAACACTATTTTTTTCATTTTGTGCCCATCCCTCTGGGAAATGGTGCGGTATAAAAGTGTAATAAATAAATAAATAAATGAATGAATAAATAAATAAATAAATAAATAATATACATGCACATTTGCCCTGGTTCTAGCTGTTGTGCCTTCTGAAATAGCAAAAACCATGGTCACTAGCCATCACTGTTGCTTAGGTAATATCTAAGAACTCAACTATATTCCTTCACAACATCTTCTGGGTAACTGCGTAAGTACGATTTGTGGGTTTTTTTGGGGGTGGAGGGGTGAGTGAAATGGGGATGGAGGAAGAATTAAACATCTCATCTTTTCTCCCTGCTGCTCCCCAAAACTTTCATTATTTCTTTAAAATCTTTAGAAATTGTTAGTTGCTGATAAAAACTGTACCTGTTTGGTCAGCATTTTAACTACTGTGCCATGAGGTGACAGTTATCTCCTGCTTCTAAGCCAAACAATCCTACTCAGGTAGTCCCAGTCCCTGCTGCCATCTTGGCACAAGAAGGGTCCCAAGGATATCCCCCCCCCCAATTCCCTCACCAGCCCATTCCCTCACAGAGAACCACCCATGCTGCCCCTTGGCTCATGTACACAGCCCAGCAGGCTTGCACATACATGTAGCAAAAACACACATTCATCTTTTCCAGAAGCTCCTGGTGGACTTGGTTTTTCTTTCCCCCACTTCTCTTCTGCCTTTGCACCCATCTCTTAGTGCACCAGGTATATTGTTTTTGTTTTCCTCTTGGCTTTTACTTATATAAAGAACCCCATCTTCTCATGCTACCCAGGAAGGCTTTTAGGAACAGGAAAGAAAATGCCTGTGTGTTGCTTGCAGCAGTTGGTGGGAAACAAAGTGTTAGGGCCAAGTCTGCCTCATCAGCTAGCAGACGTTTTGTACCCCTAATCATTTTTCTCCCAGGGCAACCTGTCCCTCTTGCCTCACATCCTACAGTACTGGGTAGGCAGGCAATCACCTGAGGCCTGAAAAGGCCTTCCCAGTCACAGAAAATACAACCAGCATGGGAAGTTGCACACAGAATTCCTACAAATATGGGTTAAATAGCAATTTATGAAGACGAGGGGGAAGAGGAAGAAAAGGAAGTTGTCTCTCCTTTTGCTCAGATTCTGCTTTTGAAGAGTCCCATGGTGGGCTGAGAGGCTTGCTACCCATTTTAGTACCTCAGCATCTCCCACATCCTTCTGTTGCATGTCCAAGCCTATTGACACCATCAGGTCATCATTCCCTCACATTCCTGTCATTAAATGATGAGCATATAATCACAAGCCATTCTTGAGCTACCATTTAATTGGGTCATTACACAACCATTAAAATTTTAAAAGGGGGGGATGGGGGAGACAGTATGAGCCACATTTGCCTTTTTTCCATTGCCTTGTGCACACACAGGGAATGGAAGAGGCAAGCCAGAAAAAGCAGCTGGTGGAGAACAGGAGGGGGGCAAGCAAGAAATGAAATTTGTAAATGACTACAGTTTTTATCTAAGCAGATAAGCAATGCTTTGAAATATGAATAGGGAGGCTTCAAATGATATCTGGAAGAAAACAACATCAAAAAATGTGCTATGGCTCTTCAAAGTAAATATGCACGTCTGGGAACAAGTAAAATCCATTTAGAAGAAACTTGGATGTTGTAGGTTGCCTTGTAATTAAACAGATAATAGGTGTACATTTAATTAAGCCCCAGGGTGGCCCTCAATGTCTCCTCACATTTTTATTCCCAGTGCTATTTCTGAGCCAGCTCTCTCCAAGGGATAAATGATGTATTTTTTTCTTTGAGCTGAAAAATGATCATCTGAAATAAGCTTCAATGTTTACCATTTGAATCGGCCAGATTCAAAGTTCTCCTAGAATGACGAAGGTTCTGCTTGAAGCCTGCATGCGTATTTAAATTAAAGCAAACTTTTATTTAGAGTACTATATACATAATTTTTAGCATTAGGAAGTAATATTTTTATTTAACTTGATGACATAAAGTTTTTTTTTTAAATGGAACTGTAAATCACTGGTTCTCTGTAGCCTGTTCATAATCTTATCTTTTCTTATCTTTGATCCCACCAACTGCAAGTGTGGATTCTTCACCTCTTAGAGAGTGAGGGCTAGATTCTCTATCAGCAGCTCACCTGCTGGGTGATGGTGAGATGAAGGCCCTAGATGTGGCCATGGCAGGCCTTGGATTTAAGGAGAAGGGAAATTGAGAAATGGACTATTGGACAGATGCCATTGACTGGGAAGCATGTGAGGCCCAGGAGGTGCTGCCATTATCTGAGAAGTCAAAAGCCAGGAGGGAGATGGTCCACAGATATGATCCTGAGATCAGTTACTGGGTCAAGCTGCTGGAAAGAAGCCACCTGAATTGGCTGAGAGCAATCCAGTTGCTGAGAGGCATGGTGGTTTGAGAACCTATGTTGATTGTGGTGCTGGCAGAAGATGTGCAGGGCAGCTCACCAGAGAAACCCTATGGCCAGACTATGTATTGGTCCCAAGAAAGTCAGCCTAATGCTCCTCCCTGCCCTATGCCCCACTTCAAGGGGGATGTCAGCCAACTCCACGCAGAGTTCAGACATGCCTCTCAGAAGGCTTACTGCATCTATAGACCAGTGACTGCCACTGGAGACTAGGGATGTGAGGTGTGATAAGGAACCTTTGCCACCTACCTCCAGAGACTCTTAACAGTCTGCATCCAGCACCCCTGTTGCAGTAAACCAGGCCTGGTCTCCCTGTGAGGAGTTCCTTGACCTGGTAGCGGAGACACAGCTCCACTCCTCTCCATAGGAGACAGCCCCGGGGCACTGCTCCAAACACTGTGGGAGTGAAGTTAACTCCTTGGTGCCCTGATTTAACAATTTTATGTTACTGACCCTATTGGCCATTTAATGAGCCTGTTCCATCAACAGTGTCATCATGGAATGGCAGTGGGGGTCACTCACAATCCATTTTACTGGCCCATTGTTTCTCTGATCACATAATAGCCTCTTTCTTCTCTGCACATGCCATGACTTTCAGTAGGGTAGCACAGATTGTTAACTGAACAAACTCTAACCATGAATGCCAACAAGCAAAATGTTCTGTGCACATTCTTCACTTGCTTGTTACCTAAGGAGCTCCAAAAATTAGAGGGCTATCAAGCACCTGACAGCACGGCCCTTGCAATCTGCATTCAGACAGGGGGACTGCAGATTGTGCAGAAGCATGTCACAGATATCATATAACCCAGTGGTATATGCCACCATTGTATCAGGGAATAGTATGACGATAAGGAAATACTTGTGCATTTTCTTTTCTTTGAAAGATTTCCCCCATCCAGAAATTATAAGTAGCTGGGAGATTTATCAAAGCATATCTTGAGTGAAGCTTCCTGATTACCTTTTCATTTAGGGAAGGCAAACACATTCACCCCGTGCTTGGAGACCATGCGACTCAGGCAGCTTTCAAAGTACAACTGAATGCACATCCCACTTTTCCTGTGAGGTGGACAAAACTGGAGGGAAAATGTAGCTGGGTCCTGATCATGCAGGTCTAAATATTTACTTCTATTCCTGTCCCATCTTACTTGGGGATTGTGGGGAGCAAGAAGAGACTCTCCACAACTCAGATTACATCCATAGACCAGGAGTTTCCCACACATACTTTACACTAAAAAATTATCATAGGAATATGCAAGTGGTGGTGGTAGATCAGACCAATGTTTTGCAGTGTTCTTTGTCCCATTCACATTTTTTTTTCTGGAAAGTGTAGATGTAGAAAAGGAAAAAAGGAGACCACCATGATGAGCTGGAAAGCCATAAAAAGGAATTGGAAACCTGGAGGCCAGCATGGCAGCTGTACCAAATTACAATTCTCCTGTTCTCGGCAGTGCCAGTTGCTAGCAATCTGGAGATTCAAGTGGGTTTCTGCATCCATCTGTCTAACTATCCCGCAGTGAGAAGCAAGTGTAGTTACACTCATTTTCACTGAGCAGCAAAGACCGTTCAGAATGGCATGCTGTTGTTTTGGGACCAAACAGCCTCAGAAGGGGAAAGTTGACAATTGGGAACAGATGGGAACAAACGGAGAAAATAAAATGAACATTCATAAAGTTCACTTGTTCCTGAATGGTGCTAGATCTTTCCAATGAAGACTAAGTGAGACAAGCCGAAAGGGTTTGGCAGATCTAAGGCATTATTCTAGAAATATTGCCAGGCTGAAAAAAGGTTTCACGTGGCAAGAAAGTTTTGTGTGACTGAATCAGTTTTCACTTGGTATGCCTGTTCTAGCCATGTTATGTGGAGACCCACAACTTTCTAGCATCTTTCTTAATCAGCTCAGTTCATTTATTTATTTATTTATAGATTGCAACAATTTTCCCACAGGAACTCTGGGCAGTTTACATGAAAGCCAAACAAACAAACAACAATTAAAAACAATGAGCAAGTTAATAATGAATCAATAGCAAGCAAGGGAACCCGGCAAGAGTCTAAAAGATGGGAAGGGTGATGGGAATTACAAGTAGCAGGGGGAAACACCACAAAATTAACGATCACCATATGCTTAAAAAAAGCCTTGTTTTTAATGCTTTTAAAAATGCTGTTGGGGCTCAGCTTAGCAAATCTCCCATTGCAATTTGTTCCACATGACCGGGCCAGCCACCAAAAAGGCCTGATTACAGGTGGAGACCTTATAGGTCTCCCTAGGGGTGGCCACCCAACGTGTGATTGCCAGCGATGCTCTGGTGGGCCGGGCCGACACTGATCTTTGAGTGATCCGCTCTGCCAGATACTCAGGTCCCAAGCCATGGAGGGATTTGTAAACCAAAACCAGTACCTTGAACCCTATTTGGGAGGCAACAGGTAACCAATGCAGATCAAATCTGTCCACACCAACCACCAATCTGACCACTGTATTCTGCACCCATTGCAATTGCTGAAAAAGTGTCAAGGGAAGCCCCATGTAGAGAGTGTTACAATAATCTATCCCCGAGATGACCACCGCTTGCACAACAGTCCTCAGGGAGTCCCATCAAGGTATTCGATTCAGAATCAGCCATTGAGAGTCCCTAGGTTCTCTAGAGAGCAGAAAAGGATAAAGATCACCTAGACGAGTTCTTTCACGATAAGCTACTTCATGATAATAAAGAGGCAGTAGGAGAGAGATGTAAGTCTTGGTTGTGGAATAGAGATGAGCATGGAGCACTTCATCTAGCTTCATGCTGAATCAACTGCATGAGACCCCAAGTGCTATGTGTGGTTTTCCCCCTCCCCCACAGCTAGATGGGCCACTCACCTTGCTTGGTGCACTGCTGGGGTCTTCCCCTGATGCAGTTCCATTCTGGGCAGGAGCTCAAGTAGCTTTGCTCACCTCCTCAGGCTGCTTACCACTTTCCCACTGTATAGGAATAATCTCCATCCCACCTCCTTATCAGAGTAGTCAGCTGCCTGGGGAGGGGAGGAAGAGCTGTCCAAACCCTCATATAGACTGGTACATCTCCAGGGGAGGAGGACCCCAGCAGGAAGTCAAGGAAGGTGAGTTGTCAAGGAAGTCAAGGAAGGTGAGTTGTATTTTATTGCTTGTATTAGATTTTATCTGGTTTTTACTTTGAAGGTGTGAACCGCCCTGAGTCCCCATTGTGGGAATAGGGCGGTATACAAGAGCAAAAATAAATAAATAAATAAATAAATAAATAGGCCAGCTGGCTGTGGCGGGAGCGGTAGGCCATGGACGATACCTGTGGTGCCCCATGGTTGATTCAGCACAAAGCACAACAAAACACTTCACACCCATGTCTAGTATAGAGTCTTTATGTGTGGGTGTAACAGCTGTCAGAATTAAAAGCACCCATTTCCTGCTTTCTATTGTGTGGAGGTTTATGGAGAAGAGTCAGTGTGAATTTACCCTTGACTTCATACATCTAAATGAGCATGGAGACAACCACGTATTTTCTTCTTTAGGTGCATAAGATATGTGAGTGTGACTTGACTGCTTAGCATAATGAATGGAGCCATCTTAGTGTTTGTGACTGCCCTCTTTCCAAGACACTGTGATTATGAGAATACCAAAGGCTGTCTCCAAGTAAATAGTTTGCTGGTATGAACATTGTTCTTCCAAGTCATGTACTGAAGTGCCTACTTACATTGGGGGTAGGGGAAACCCTCACTATTTGTTTGAAAGAGAATGGGGATGTAAATTGCCATATGCCCTTCTATGTGTATGAATAAAAGAACAAGAAATTAAAGATTTGCATGTCTGCCAACTCAATCTTTTCTTTCTCAAAGGTCAGATATAATTGCATTAGTCGTGTTTTCTAAGCTTATAATGAATAAAAGGTAGACACAGGAACATATATCAAGCCTAGCCCAGTCTGCTATGCTTTAATGGGCCCCAGAAACCCATCCCTGAAATCCAACTGTCTAGTTATAAAGGAGGAACAGCATCTGAAAATGTGACTTTTTCACCAGCCTTACTGGTTGAGCAATTCTGTGTGTTGTGGTCCCCACAAAAGCCCATAGTGTCAGCATTTCATTAACCTTGCTGATAGAACTTAAACTGATATCCTGATAATGAAACACAAAAAGCAACAAGCTCCTTTGCCTACTATGGGATAGAGATGGGCACGACTCAGAAAAATTGTTCGTTTTCGTTTTCGTTTTCGGCTAGGGGTCCGTTTCGGCTCGTTTCCGTTTTCGTGAGCTAATTTCAAAATTTTTCGTTTTCGTTTCGTTGCGTAACGAAAATGAAAAAAATGAAAATGAAAACGAAAAATTTTTCGTTTCTTCCCATTTAGCTCCATTATGTGTTTTTCCAGTAACGAAAAACGAAAATTGGCTCGAAATTAGTCGTTTCGTTTCCTTTTTCATTCCAGTTCTGAGCCGTTTTTCATTTTTCGTTTCGTTACGTAACAGAAACGAAAAACGAAAACGAAAATACCGCTAAGTCGTGCCCATCTCTACTATGGGAGGTGTGCAATGCTTCTGCTGTGACCATTGGACACCCCCAGCATTTTTTAAAAAAATCCCATCTTCTAGTGACAGGCCCTCTATTATGTATAGTTTAGCCCCCACATGCAAATCACTAGCAGTTCCATGGAGTGATCATCCATCCCCTATAGCCAAAGGACATGTCCAGAATCAATGTTTTCAACCTGTGTATGTAACAGGAGCTGAGTAATGCAATATTTTTTCTCCTAATGCATTTCTCTTTTATTATTATTATTATTATTATTATTATTATTATTATTATTATTATTATTATTATTATTATTATTATTATTATTATTATTATTATTA
>JAHTLZ010000348.1:16931328-16941340 GCA_023846285.1 Phrynocephalus versicolor
TGTGTGTGTGTGTGTGTGTGTGTGTGTGTGTGTGTGTGTGTGTGTGTGTCAAAGAGAAAAGGAAATCGTGGGATTCCCCCCTCTTTTACAGGTTCATGTGTGGTGTGCGACTGTTTTTATTTGTGTCTGTGGAAAAGTTTCAGGCTTGCTAGAGGGGACACTGATGACCTCCCTTTTCCTCCCTGCCTCCTTTCGTCAGTCCACCCTGGGTGCACTGGCGCTGCTGCTGGTGGACCTACATTTTGGAGTCCCTGAAGTGGAACTGTGATGGAGGGTGGTGGCTTCACCATCTGCAACATCTGGGAAACCACTTTTTATCTTCTTTAGTAAAGTTACACAAGAGATCACCACATTTTTCCCCAAAAAAGGGCAATTTAATTCACTTTTGGGGCCCCTCTGGGATTAGAAATCCTGAAGCTTAAGTTTCAATAGTGTCATAGTAGATCTGCCAGCAGGTGTTAATGATAGTGAAGGTTAGAATGGGAATGGTGGTAGGTGGGTCAGTGTTGCCCAGCATCCAGCTCTGCATCTCTTGCATTGAGGTAGCAGGCTCAGCCAAGCAGATCAAAATTCACCGCATCTGCCTCTTCAGGTTCCACACCATAGAGTTCTACCTTGGGTCCAGCTGGTGAGACCTGCCATCAGATGGACAGGGAGAGGGAGAGTGGCTGGGCAATGAGTAGCCAGGAATGGGTGGCCAGGTGCCTGATGGATGCCTTGAGCCCCAGGGCCCACCACATGGGCAAATAGACGCAAACAGCTATTTCACAGACTTGGAGCGAACAGGATATTTTCTAATCTACAAACCATGATTCTCATGGTTCAGGTTTTGCATCAACCTGCAAAAACATTTTTTGTTGTTGTTCTCGCATAAACATCTGTGCTTTCCTTCCATAATCTACACTTTCCTCCCAATAACTAAAACATATTGCTGCACAATTTTTATGTGCATATGATTAGTCCTGCATATTTTTCAAATGGTTTTCTGCACCCATTGTGTTTCTCAGAAACATAACAAAAACCTTGAGAAGATATGGGTTTCCGAGGAAAAATGTACTAAATTCACTTCCAAGTTTCCATTCCATTGCAATTCCTGGAATATCCATTCAGTTCCTTTATCATTCTTTGGAGATGCAGATATTGACTTACAGAAGGCAAATCTTTCCCAACTTTAAACACATCAGGTGGAGACTAGCAATTATATTATAATTACTGGAGACAAACTAAAGTACAGTGACCCCCCACCATTTCACGGTTCCAGCATTGCGGTCCCACTACATTGCGGGACCACAGTACCAGAACTGTGGGGGGGCGGCGGTGGGGGGTGGCCGAATTGCTCCGCGCGGCCCTCCCACGCACCCCAGAGAAGCCTCGGGCGGATCGCTCTCGCCCCCCCAGGCCCCTCTGGGAGGCCTGCAAGCTGCGTGGGCGGGTGGCAGGGAGCAATCCGATCGCTCCCGGCGGCCCTCCTGCCTGGCTGCATGGATCACCCGCCCCTTCGGGCAGGCCCTCGCAGCCACCCCAGTTGATTATGGAGGGCCTCGCAGCCATGCGGGACCGCTACGGGGATGGACGGCGTCCCTCCCCACAGCTGCCCCGGGTGACTACGGAGGGGCTTGCAGCCACGCGGGACCACTACGGGGATGGATGCTGTCCCTTCCCGCAGCGGTCCCACGTGACTATGGAGGGTCTCACAGCCCCCCTCCCCCGTCCCCCACCCGCTTCTGCATATCACGGATTTTCATGGATCGCGGGTGGGGTGAGCCCCTAACCCCCGCAATCGGCCGGGGGGTTACTGTACTATATTCATACAACATATCTACGTGTATGGTGTGTAGTAAATGTCTCCTACTGAGTGGTAGATTGGTTGGAAAACAATATAGAAAAAGGATATGAATATCTTCTGTTGAATACAATTAATGTATTGCATTTATTTGCAAATTATGATGTTATGCATGAGATTAATATACCATTGTTGTTTACAACTGGAGAATATGATCAGTTCTTGAAACAATTAGTTTCACTGTTTAAAAAAAACAGTTGAAGACAGTTTTAACTCAGTAATGACTGTCTTCTTTATTTGCTTGATTACCAATTAACACGAAACAAATTGTGAATGTTTTTGCATTTGGTTTTGCTTTTCCTTCTAGTCAGCTGTAAGGCTGGCCATCTTCTGATTTTTTCCATAGAATTAATTTCAACCCCTAGTACTCTTTTTACTGATTACTTGTTCTCTCATACACTGCCCTGTTGCTTTTGCGAATGGAAAGAAATCTAATATTCCTCTTGATTAAATGTGCAATAAAATCATTTTGTTTCTGATGAATGGAAATGAGATGTTTGAGGACTGCAATTTTGCAGCCTGAACATCAAGTGGCTTAAGGTGCAGTATTTAGAATTCAGCTAATTTGACTCCACTGGTTTCGATGGGACGTAGGCAACTACATGTAAATGCCCATCATGCAAATACTGTATTCAGGCATTTTAGTTTGTATCCAGTCTTCTTCCCTGGTGTGACACTTCTTGAGAACCTCCACATTCTGATCAGGTAGCCGCCAGTCTGAAAGTAGCTCTTTTTTTAAAAAAGAAGAGAAGGTAGGTAAATGAGAAATGCTCACACCTTTTCAAACTACTTTCCATACCTATGTTATGTCACAGGGTATTGATACCTGAGTGAGTATCCCAATGTGTTCTATCCTTCCATTTGAATCACCATGGCTAGGTACACTATATTACCAATTTGCCTTCTCTCTTGTTTTAGGGGTCCCTGAGGACCTTCAACTGTATTTTTTAAAAAAAAAACAACAACCCATCAATATGGCAGGTAGTAAGGGAAGCCATTCATGTGAGCATCAAAACCCCCTCCCTCAACAAAGGTGGCAGACTCAGACATAGTCTATCTGCTACTTATCAGGGTGTGCTTTCCAAAGTACCCAGACAAATCAAAAAGCCTTCAGCACCAAGGCCATAGCTAACGACCCATTCTTGATAGGTTTCAGCACCTTAGGTCACTGTTCACCTTAACGCTATGGATACTATTGTCTCCCTAATGAGCCTGTTCAGGCCATTGTTCATCTTATGAGCCTAATTCAGATCAGGGTGACAAGAGGTCAAAGCCAACCTATAAGATGGAGGACTCCCACTAGCTGTATTCAGACTGATGAAGCTGTTTGGATGAGCAGCAAAATGTTTCTATCTCTCAAAAAGAAGTCCAGTAGCCATGACTCAACTTCCAGATAAACTCACCTGGATGACTGAGAATCTTCACAGACATATGGCAGGTAGTGTTTCCTGATGTGCAGAAAGTCTTCTGCACAGCCACTTCTGGATGCAAAGTATGTACTCAGAAGACCCCTACTTCCCAGGAAACATGTATGTATGGATGTATGGATGGATGTATGGATGTTTGGATGGATGTTTGGATGGATGGATGGATGGATGTGTACATGTGTTTATTTATTTATTTGTTTGTTTACTGGGTTTAGCTACTGGGCTACTTGGGGTGGGAAGTGGAACAGTTGTGCTTTAAATAGTACACAGAAGTTTATCAATGCATCAATCCTCTGCAGGAGGAAAAATAATAATATCTAGAATATCTAGAATATCTGTGTGGCAGCTAATGGTGGCTGCCTTCCATGGTGACTGTACTGTGAAAAAGTATAACTAGGCTTGTACACACATGCCATACTGCTAAGGAATGTATCAAAATGCCATCAGAGGAATAAGAAAAACAGAAGCCTATTGGAAAGTGGAAAGTAGACCTCATCTACACTGCTGTCTGGTAAAATGATTAGCTAATGGCAGAGCAATGTGTGACTGGAAATTTGTGCTATGATGTAAGTCAGGGATAACTGGGGAACATGTCCCTCGTGTGATTACAGCCTGAGTTGGTCGAGTTTTATGTAATATTTTAATATTTAATTTAGCTTTAATATTATATTAATTTAACATTAATATTAATTTAATATTTAGCATTTCATTTTAATATTATACCTCAGTGGCACAAATCCTGTTGCTTTATATAGTAATTCACACTACAGTAGACCCAATGAATCAATGGAGACTTGATGACTCACCTCCTCCATAAGGTCAGTTGATTCAAATGGGCTTACTGCAATTTTGGTGGTTACTTCACGTCTTTCCTCGAGCCAAGGTGAACTTGCCTCCGTGTTGAAATCGGTTTTCAACACAGATCAAGAAGTGGATTGAAAAGATTCCCAAGCTCCGGGACGGGAATCTCTCACCCCACTTGGAGCGCAGTTCAGGGGGTGTGGTCGGGGTGAACTCGGATTGACCCCACAAGGACGTGAGGTTGCGTTCCTTCGAACTCGGATTGACCCCACAAGGACGTGAGGTTACGTTTCTTCAAACCGGTCTGCAGCGGGGCCGCGAACTGCAGCGAGAGGGATGTGAAGTATCAGCCTTTGACTGTTGGAGTTTTTATAACTTCACATGTGACCTCTAGAAGGAATGTCTGGAAGGTATCTTTTTGGCCTGAGGTGACTGTCAATCTATCTAGTATTAACCAACTGAACAATCCTGACACTGAATCCAAAGAGAGTCCTGCCTCTCTGTTGAGTGATCCCCTCCCCAGAGTCTGTTGCTGAAAGTAGACATGCCTGTATTGTTATCTGTCTGTTTGCTATTTGATTTGTTCAATTGTATGTAATGAAACATTCCATTACTTCTACTAATGTCTCAGAGTGAACTATTGGGACTGCAAATGCCAGTTAATGAGAAAAGGGGTGTACTACTTTGGGGGAATTGAAGGGCCTTCTGCTTTGTGAATCCCTGCATGCCTGCTTTGCAGCTTGAGGAATTTAACCAAAAATTCAAAATTCAGCAACACTGACTTAACAACACTTTTCCTGGCCTAAAATTCGTTCTTCTATTCAATATGTCATTGTAAAGTATGCATACAGTTTTGCACTAATTTATTTGGAAATAAGTAAATCTCAATGAATCCAATGAAGCTGACTTCTGTGTCTAAAATAGTAATAAGCCCAGAAATATCTGAACTGATGCCTTGGAAACAACAATGTCTAACCTCTCACATATTGTAGCTCTATATTGAAATATTCTTTTTCTTCAAAATATAAAAACCACAATTACTTGAGACAACTATTCATCATCAGGTGTTCTACTGTTTCTGTCAGGGACCGCTCTTCCATAAAACCATTCTTCATCGTAATGGTGTATGTTCAGAATAAGTAGCCATTTTGGCACCTGGAGCAAGCAACCCAAAATGCACTCCAAATTGATTTTTTGTATTCCATGATGACATGAAAATAAAACAAGAAATAATTACAGCACTGAACATTCTCTCTCTCACTCACTGTCCCCCCACCCCCACCTACCCCAGCTTCAATCTCTCTCTCAGAGGTTTGTAAAATCGGACTCCTGTGCAGGCACCAGTTTACCTAGGAGGTCTCTGGCAGTGCCAAGCAATTTCAAAGGGGAAAAAAGGTGAAAAGAAATATGAAAGATGTGTGTATGCTGGTTCCAATAATAAGAATACAGTAATTTGTGTTCTAGAAGGTCTCTAAAGTATTGGGGGGGAGGTGTTTTGGCAGGCTGGTGGAATAGTAGCACTCCCTACTAGGAGAACATGTTTAGGTCTCCCTTACAAGCTTCAGTTTCTGGCTTTGGCTTTTGTTACTGGAAAAGAGGAAGGCTCTCTTGCTTAATGGTGTTAAATTCCAGTGTGTGTCACAGAAGCATGATAATAAAATTATACACCTCCATGTCGGAGTCAACTGTCAAACAAATTTTACTGGTGATATCAGCTCAAACAAGGCATATTGACAATCCAAGTACTTACTGGCACGCAGAACAGAAATTCAACGAGAGAGAAATACTATTGCTTGAAGCTTCTCTGAAGGCTCAGATATAAGCCTTCTAGCCCTAGCACACTATCTGAACAGAGTATGGTTCTCTATCAGAGACCACTTTCTTACGAGAATGGCCATACTCACAAGAGACAGTAGACTCTTCACATGACTTGGACTCCTCCTTACTGGAAAATTAATTTGACAGAACATGACAGAGATAATTTCCCTAATTTCCATGCCAATGTATATATACAGTAAATACATATTGTATAGATACAATAACCCCTGCCTATCACGGGGGTTAGGGACCCACCTGACTCGCAATGACTGAAAATCTGTGATATGCGGAAGCAGGTCGGGTGGGGCCTGGGGGGCGGGGGGAGATCAGATCCTCCTGCCACTGCTGGCGTGCACCGATCGGAGAAGTCTTGGGGCCGCACACACTGGCGGCATTGCGGGATCTGACCTCTCGCTGCCGCCCAATCACACCGCCCTGAGACTTCTCATCCGGGACTGTCTCCATTGAAATGAATTGGCTCAATGCATTCCAATGGAGAAAATTTTCCCCTTTGGAATACATTGGCTCAATGCATTCCAATGGGGAAAAATTTCTCCGTTGAAATGCATTGAGCCAATACATTTCAATGGAGATTGCGGGGCAGCGCCCAACGCCGCCGGCCTGTGCTCCTCCGAGAAGACTCGGGCAGTGCGGGTGGGGGCGGGGGGTGAGATTGCCCTCCCGCCACACACCCACATGGCCCGAGGCTTCTCAGAGAAGCGCGGTCCGGCTGCGTGGGGTGATGCAATCGCCCCCCGCCCCCCACCCGTGTGGCCCCGCAAGGGCCAGCAAGGATGGGGGATCGGATCTGAGGCTTGGGGAAGGGGGGAAAGGTTTTAAAAGGCTGGGCTTTTAAAACCTTCCCCCCCTTCCCCAAACCCCGGGCTCCAGCTCATTGGCACTGGGGTGGGGAAATAAAGGTTTTTCTCCCCCACCCCAGTGCTAATCAGCTGGAGCCAGGGCAGGTACTGCGATACTGTGATATCGTGGGACCGCAGTACCTGAACCACGTAATGGTGGGGGTGACTGTAACTGCATATACCTTTGTCACCTATCCTATGTTTTTTCTGCTCCCTCCATCAAGATAAGAAGGCAAATAGGAGTCCCTCCCCATTGATGAAACTCCAGCACTTTTCAGTTGTTTTAGTCAGTGTGGGCTAGATTTGTGAAAGTTACGAATGCATGGGCAGGGGCAAAGCATGGACCAGGACAAGGCATTCATCTAATTCCAAAATTTCAGGCAGCCAACTACTATCCCATTCATGAACTGTCGGTGTGGATGAAAAGCTCATTCTGTTTGACTTTTTAAGGGAAAAAAAACTAATATGCATATTTCAGATTAAGAGAAGCAGGCACAAAAATGAGCATGAAGCGGGTATGCAATCATATACAGAACTGCAATCAGGCTCTGCTGAACCTAAGGCTGTAAAAAATATGATGGAACTGAAATTGACAGATTCATCCACCCATACCATAATTGCACAAAAGAGTGGAAATCTTGAAGTACACACTATTACATGAATATCTAACAGAGAACAGCAGTATTTTTGCTTACTGTTAACATGGGCTCTTGCCCTTGCCCAAAATCTTTTTTTAAATGTAACATAGATGGAGTCTTTTTTTTTTTTTTGTGGGGGGGTTT
This sequence comes from Phrynocephalus versicolor, assembly GCA_023846285.1. NCBI lineage: Eukaryota > Metazoa > Chordata > Lepidosauria > Squamata > Agamidae > Phrynocephalus > Phrynocephalus versicolor. The sequence goes on from JAHTLZ010000348.1 coordinate 16,938,860, forward strand.
TTTTTTTTTCTTTATCTTCTATTTCTCTCTCTTTGCCCAAGGTTTACTGGTGTTTGAACAATTTATACATTCCCTGTAAATCTGTGACAGGCTAAGTCAAATTATCCCAAACTGCACAGTGTGAGGGTATGTCAGGAGAGCGCTTCTAAAGTGTCTTTCTCCCTGGTGGTTCTGTACATTTGTCATGCCGGAGAGGAGTTTTTTCCCCCCACTGTGTTTTCCTTACTGCCAGTTTACTTTTATGCTAGGCATGACCCTCTTCACATCAGGGAATCCATACTAGTTTGTGCTAAATGCGACAGCCACACACAATATTATACTGCCGATGAAAATCAAAAGAATGGCAGGTAACATCATAATGCCTGAAGAGCAATGGCAGAAATATTGAGAGTACATTTTGTATCGCTGAAGGTGTTTTCATGTCCTTGGTGGTAGGCTTTGCTGTGTAATAGTAATAACAATACACGGAGAGCTTCTAGAATTTGTGCTGACATTTTCGAGGAGTGATTCTGTAGTTGTTCATTTTATCGAACAACTTGTTGAAGAGCTTATTTCTGGAATGCAGAACCTCAGAGGCCTTTTCAAGGAGTGACACTTGGGTTGCAGAATAGTCTTCCACAGAGCAGGTCATGATCTCCACAAAATATTTAAGTAATGTCTAGCTTAGGCCTATCACTAGGGTGTTTTAATTGTGTTCTAGGCTTTTTCTTTTTGTGTGTGCCCTCTTTGTTTCATTTGTATTTTTCATGTTTTGTTTTGAGAGCCACCCAAGAAATATGGTTTAAGGAGCAAGTTTCTTCAACAGAACAAGTAAATATATAAGTAAACTACCTAATGCCCACAGCAAGGATTCGGCTGCAGAAATATCCTGTGAACAAAAGCAAAAGGAAAGACATAACAGAGCGAGTATGACTAAGAGAACTGAACCCATTCTCCCTCCTCTGATACTCTATGCACAGTAAAATACTGGACGAGGCTAGTGTAAGATACTGGCCTTGGGAAAGAGGTGAAAAGCTGTATGGGGAGATAACAATAGCATAGATATATTATATACTGTATATACTCGACTATAAGCCTAGTTTTTCAGCCCTAATTTTGGGCTGAAAAAAGGGGCCCTTGGCTTATATGCGGGTCAATACTTTTAGCCACTGAGGCAAGTGCTTGGGTCGGTGGCTAAAAGTCATTTTAAATATTGTGTGCCGCTTCTCATGACCCCTCTCTGCATCACAGGGGAGTCTAGGGTGGGAAATGCAGCAGGGCCTGGCAAGTGCTTGGGTCAGTGGCTAGAAGTCATTTTAAACATCACACACCACTCCCCCAGCTTACAAAGGAGGAGCTGCCAGACCCTGCTGCATTTCCCACCCTAGGCTTATACTCGAGTCAATACATTTCCCCAGTTTTGGGGGGTTAAATTAGGGGCCTTGACTTATATTCGGGTCAACTTATACTTGAGTATATACGGTACTTGCATCTGACTGGTACCAAAAGCACATCTGATAACATACAGAATGGTCCTTAAAAATTGGGAGCATCTGTAGCTCAGTGAGAGAAGACATGCTTTGAACATAGAAACCCTCAAATTCAATCCTTGGCATCTTCAGGTAGGGCTGGTGAAGAATTATATCTAATCCCTAAAGAGCCACTGTTAGTCCAAGTAGACAACACAGACCAGAGAGACCAAAGGCCTGGGTGGATGTGTGATGGCTTCCCAAAATGACAGAGAAACCAGAATATTATTATATATATTTTAGACAGATCAATGTGTTGCCAAGAACCATAGGATGCATACTGCTTAAAAAGAACAGAACTACCTTACTTCGACATATTACTTCTGCTGTATCTTCTTGTCATGGAATGAACATTAAGTTTAAATGTGCAAGCATTTTCTTTGTTGCAATAAGTTTTTGCTTTTGATTTTGTTTCTTCCCACCTACCAGCATTTTCTCTAATGGTCTTTTTATAAAGCTCTGCTCAATTAAGCTCATGGGGAGGAAAGGTACAGACTGGTATGTGTGACTTTGAGTTGATTCCCATTTCCCGTTACATCATACATTCAACAGGAAAACTGCAAATCAGCCCACCCCCAACCTGTAGCATTCCCTCCCATTTTTGTTTATGTATTTGCCCGCTATCTTTTCACTTCCTCTCAAGTCAGAACTGCTGTGCTAGCTGGCTTTTGTCAAGTATCTTTCATTAAGCAATTTAAAAGTATTTCTGTGTGGGATTTTTTTAAAAAAATAAACCCAGCAATTTCATAAAAATTCCATCATTGCTGAACACACTTAGAAGTCAAAAGGTCCACACTTAAAAAATAAAAACACGTTCACAACCTTCAGAGCCTCTCAGTCTAAAAATAAGAGCACTTCAATGTGTTGTTTTCTCTTGAAAGAGGGATGTTTAAACCATTGGTAAGGTTCTCACAGCAACTGAAAGAAAATCACTGTCCCTGGAAGGGAAATTGGGGCTGTCTCTCTCTCTCTC
>JAHTLZ010000348.1:16941380-16961227 GCA_023846285.1 Phrynocephalus versicolor
AGAGAGGAAGATCTTTCTTCTTTTTTGACTGCGTTCTTGTGTTCTGCAATGCGTGCGCTTATTCTCCTGTTTGTCTGTCCTATGTATGTGGCTGGGCAGACTTTGCATGGTATTTCGTAGACTCCTTGGTGTTCTAGCTCAATCTTGTCTTTGGGGTTTCTTAAAATGTTGGCTATTTTTTGGCTGTTTCTTTCTGGTCTTATTCCAAGCTGGCCCACAGCTCGCATTGGAAAGAATTACTTTCTGTTGCCAAATCCTTGGTTTCATACCAATGTCACCTTGATGATTTTCCTTTTCTCTCTCCCCCTCTCCCCACCCACTTCCTCCCTTAGGCAGAGGGACCGGAGCAGTAAGATTCTGATCAAGAAGGGATGCTATCAAGAATGGGGAAGATGAAAAAATGGCAGTCCAAACAATTAGTGAAGTAAATCACATGCAGATTTGACAGCTGAAAAGCAGCATGTCTATGCAGAACCACACAATGGCACATATGTCTTTATGGGGGGCCATCTTGTAAAACCGATTGATGAAAATGGAAAGAGAAAAAGGTCATCAAATAGGCACACAAGATCTGGAACAATACGGTCTACTCAGCTCCCGCACTGCCCCAGATTCTTTCCCTTCATCTCTTATTCCCCAGGAGCTAAAATATACAGTGAAGATCTGCTCACCTACATGAAAGACCTCAGGACCAGATACATATTCAGGAGGATCATGTTCAGGAGAAGGCGCCAGCTATAACTTGCATCCCAGCTGATGAAGAAGAGGAGCTAACTCTATCAAGATTCTCTACTTGTCCTTTGCTAGCATAGATTCCCCTGTAAGTTCTTTTTCTCTCAGGCATTTCTGTTCTCAGCTCCTGTTCTCTTTTCCTCTGCTCTTACAGTTCCCAAGCCTTGTTTCTGACAATGTTATCCCTAGTGTTGTCATCACACCAAAACACTGAGCTGCAGTTCTAGTTTCCCAACTAGCATTTTATTTTATTTTATTGCTTTGCTCAGAAATCCAGGTGGCCTCAGACTCCTTGCCCTAAAAAGCACGGTGAGAGACCAGTGAAATGAAAGAAACATTTGGGCATGATTGATTCCATGCAATTAATTACTTCTTAGGGAACATTTCAGTTGGATCATCATGCCTAGTGTTCGTGACAGATTAAGTTTTCACCCTATTAGCTGCTGAAGAACAATGATCCTGTTACTGTAAATAAGTGTTAATAATGAGATAATTGCAGAAAGGTGATCTTTTGAAGCCCCTCATTGCAATTGCTGATGCCGTATATTCTGAAAAAAGAAAAAGAAAAAAGAAAAACCACCTTGTTCCCATTTTTCCCCTAAAATTAAACAATTGTCTGGAATACAATTGACTGGAGGGAAATTACACTTGGTAAAGGGTTATTTTCTCTTCTTGAGCACTTCATATTAAAGACTTTGGTTTGGAGTGGCTGGTGGTCTCCATGACAACATGCAGCATCTACAGCCCACCTTGTGTTTAGAATAGTGCCTACACAATTTCCTGACCATAACCCTCTTCCTGTTAATCACCGTAAAAAGACTTGCTGACAGAAGCTTGGCCATAAGAGTTCTATAGGTTACATCTACCATTTCCCCTTTCTGTAAACGAGAAAAGCCAAACCATTTATAATGAATGATATAATGAAGTCTGCATTCCTAAGAACAGTAAGAGTCACAGATAATATCTGAGAATAAACCCCACCAAATACAGTATAGTAGGTCTTGTAAGTTAATATAGCCTGGAAAGTGCTGTAATGACATGAATATACAGATACAAAATTGTACACTCACCTCACATAACCCCCTGTTAGATCAGCTCCACTGGCTACTGAACTAAATGCTGGTTCTAATCTATAAAGCCTTAAATAGCTTGGGTCCAAGCTGTCTGAAAGACTATAGCTCCTTTTTATGAGCTTGTCTGGATGTTAAGGTCATTGTCTGCACAGTAACAGTGGAAATAAGGTAATTAGTTGAGTGGTGCAGGTGGCCTCCCTGTCTGGAACAGCCTGAAGGAGGAGAAACCTTGACATCTAGAATGTAAGAGAGGAGAAGGAGGGCTCTGACCAGCCCTTTGCTGGTAGGGGCCACCTTGTCCACACACCTGGATGAGTCAGTCTGGCCACTGGCCATGCTAGCCAATAGGATCTGCCAACACCAGCAGTTACTGACTGCTGTTCAGCTGACCAGAGGGGGGGGACCCCTGTAAAGCCTGGCAGTAATGATAAGAGATGGGCACGAAATGCAAAAATGTCATTTCATTTTTGTTTTGTTTCATCTCTGTTTCATTTCATTTCATTTGAAACAATTTTTTTTTAAAAAAAATTCATTTCATTTTCATTTTGGTTCATTTTGTTTCTCTGTGTTGTGTGTATGTGTTTTGTGTTTCTTTTCACTTTTTTACCGTTTTGGGGGTGGGGTGCGTATGTGGTGCTTGTGCAACGTTTGTTTGTGTGTATTTTTTCCCTCCCCCAAGTCCGTGCCAGCTGATCAGTGCTGCGGCGGGGGGGGGGGGAAAGCCCCGATCAGCTCCAGCCCACTTGGGGAGGCAGTACCGCAGCTCTCTCCCAACCCAAGGGATCTCCGCCGGCTGTCTTCCACTCGGGGTGGAGATCCCTTGGGTCAGGAGAGAGCCACAGCCCTGCCTCCACTTGCAGAGGGGAGACAGCGGTCCTCTCAAATGCCCTCCAGCTTCAGCCCACTTGGGGAGGCAGTACCACAGCTCTCTCCTGACCCAAGGGATCTCTGCCGGCTGTCATCCACCCGCAGCGGAGATCCCTTGGGAGAGAGCCCCAGTCCCACCTCTGCGTGCTGAGATGAGAACAGGGCTCTGTCACAGTCCTCCCCCATGGGCGATGACAGCCGAGCTATCATCACCAGCTGGGAAGAACAAAACGAACCTAACCAAATCATTTTTTTTCTGTTTGGTTCATTCTAAAATCACTAAGGAGTTCATTTCATGCCCATCTCTAGTGAGGACAGCATCCTCATTGTTCACCATTGGGGGGAGGGGGCATACTAGGTAGCCCTGCTTCCTGTGGTGGTAAGTGCAAGTGGTTACACACACACCCGTAGGGCCGTAGTTGAAAATAGGATGTTGTACAGGGACAGCCCTCAAAGCTCCAAAATAGACTTAGAAGTAGATATGGCAACCCTGTGTGATTTATGACCCCAGCCATAAAGTGATGGGTGAGGGCTGCCCACAATGTTGGCATTGGTGGGGGTGCTAACCTACCTGCTAGCTTCCCATCTACATGCTTGGTCAAAACTAGAGACCCACTTGCACTTGCCGGTCTGCTTTTAGGAGTTAACATTAGTATAAATAGTATGATTCAATGATAATAAATTGTGGCCCAGTATTAATCCCACAAACGTGTCTCATCTCTTTATTTCAGGCTAGGTGAACAAATTTATTATTTATTTATTTATTTAAGGACTTATATCCCGCTTCATCTTCCCTAAACGGGAACTCTGGGTGGCGAACAATGATAAAAAGGATAAAAAGCAAAATCTCCACACAAATACAGCGAAGAACAAGATGGCGGCAGGAGATAGAGAGAAAAAAAACTAACTAACTAATAAGGTCACCGTAAGCTTCTTTGAAGAGGAAGGTCTTCAAGGCCCTCTTAAAAGCGGGCAGGGACTCCAGCAGGCGCAGCTCAGAAGGAAGATGGTTCCAAAGAGACGGCCCCACCACAGAGAAGGCGCGGTTCAGCATGAGAGTTTTCCACGCCTCTCTGGGTGTGGCCACTCTCAATGAGCGAGCCTGCGACTATAGCAGATGTAGGAAGGTGGGTTTAACGGATAGTTGGCTGTAATTGAAACAAAAACTTATGTTAAAACCTGTTTCCTTATAAGTTATAACTTTGTAATAAAGAGAATAGTTTTCCTTAACCTTGTGACACAGTGGTTAAACTGCTATACTGCAGCAATAACTATGCTCACAACCTGGGTTCAATCCTAGACAGCCCTCTCAAGGTTCACTCAGCCTTCTGTCCTCCCGAGGTTGGTAGAAAGAGTACCTAGCTTGCTGGAATGACAATGTGTAGCCTGCATAATTAGTTGTAAACTGCCCAGAGAGTGGTTGAAGTGCTGTGGGACAGTATATAAGCAGCACAGTTTGCTTTTGCTTTGCTTTTAACTGTGTTGTTAATGGTGGGTGTCAAGCCCTTTAAAGGAAAGTTATTTTAAAAGTGACAAGCCTTTTTCTCAGTCCCACCACCTTTACAGGTGCATCTGATGAGGACATAGGAGCGGACTTTCTCTCTAGCTGCTCCCAGGGCACTTATTTATTTATTTATTTATTTATTTGACTTATATGCCACCCACTTCCCAAAGGTCTCTGGGCGGCTTACAATCAAAAGAATTAAAACAGTTAAAAGTAGTTAAAATAGAATATCCACAAATAATCAAAGCAATAATAAAAACCTTACACTAAAATCTGGGACTTTCCACAAGAGGCCAGACTGGCCCTGTCCCTTCCTATCCTTCTTCAAGCAGGCAAAGGCTTTTCTCTTCAAGGCAACTTTTTCTTAATGACTGACTGCCTGAATATGTTTTTTTTTTTTTAATGGATGGTTGTGCCTTACTGCTTCAAATGTGGTTTTGGTGTTGATTTCGTCTATTGTATTTTAGTGTGACATTTGATCCTTTTCAGTATTTGCATAATTACTGCTTCTAGCTTTATATATTGTCATTTATTGATGTAAGTTGCCTTGGCTCCATCTACGGAGAAAGGGAAGTGGGAAGTATAAAGGAATGAATGAATGAATGAATGATTAACTAATAATTGTACTGTATCAGATTTTACATTTTTGGAGACAATTTGTGACTTGGAGTTGTATTATACAAAAAGAAGTTTATATTACACTATCTTCTGCCATGACTCAGACAAGGTTCATGGGTGGGGCTTCTTTGCCCACTTTGACTGATTCTTGACACCATAGAGTTAAGGCCAAAAACATGATCTGGGGGGAGGGTCTGGGAGGCTACTTAGCCCAGCTCATCCATTGCTTTTCCTTCTTCTTCACTGAAAGCTCAGCGCCACCTGTCCACCCTATAGTAAGGAGAGAATGAGATTATCTGGTCGCTTGAGGGCCGGATGGCAATTTTTGGTTGGGACTCAAATTGGCATGGAGTGGATACCCCCTTAGCCCACTGAGGAGGGAAAAGTTGTACCAGATGGCATGCCTGTGCAACCCTCGCATCAAGGGTTACCTGGCGGGCAGTGCTGCTGACCTAAACTCCTGGAAGACGGAGCTATGCCGTCAAGTCCGCATGGCTGCCTCAAATCAGGCCCAGCCATTCCTGAGGGTTCACGGAAGCCAGAGCGATGCAGAAGAGGAATCCTCACAAGGGTCCTCTTCCTCCTCTACTGGAGGAGTGTACACCCAGAGACCAGGTTCCTTACCAGCAGCCAACTACCTGGCCTCTGCCCTAGCCATGGCAGTCTCCTCCTCAGTGGAGGCAAGGGAGGAAGTAGAACCAGGCCCCGCTTGGACCATGGTGAGGGAGTACATGGCCGAGCCCCTCCAACCCCTCACCTTGGACCTACTCCACTACTGGGCCAGAAAGGCAGACATCTCGCCTGCTCTTTCAACTCTGGCGTTGGACTTCTTGTCCATCCCACCCACCAGTGTCCAGAGTGAGCATGTCTTCTCCCACATGGGAGATGTCCTGAGGCCACGCCGCTCTTGACTGGACCCGGAGACCGTGTAAAGGTTGACTTTCATCCGCTTCAAACTTTCCACATTGGGATTACCCCAACACTCCAAGACCTAGGCCCACAGTCGTTCTTCCACCGGTTCCTTCCAAACAGGCCTCCCTTGCTCTAACATGCACTACCAGAGCAACACTTATGCCTGCCTGTCTGCAATTATGCCTGCCTCCCAGCTTGGCTTCCTCCCTGCAAGCCCAACTTCCTGCCAGGCTGCCTGCCAGGCTGCCTGCCTGCCTACCAGCCTACCTGCCTGGCTGGCCCTGTGCCTACCTGCCTACCTGCCTGCCTTCCTGTCTGTCTGCCTTCATGCATTCCCACTCAATTTGAAGGGTTCGATTATTGCCCAATTTTTCTAGGCCTTGCCTGGCTCCAAACCAGGGAGGACCACTCAATGTGTCATTTGAAGGGAATCTCTATATTTAGAGCCAATTTCTCTAGCCCTTGCTGGCTCCAAACCAGGGAGGACCACTCAATGTGTCATTTAGAAGGGTCTGTGTAGGCCCAATTTGTCTAGCCCTTGCCTGGCTCCAAACCAGGGAGGACCACTCAATGTTTATAATTTTGAACCGGACAAGACTGTTGGGGTTGCAGCCATGCAACTTCTCCTAACCCTAATCCTAACCCAATCTAACCAATGCCTGTATGCCTCCCATCCTAACATTCACCAGCGCAACACAGGTATGCCTGGCTGTCTGCTCTGTCTATATGACTGACTGCCATGGCTGGTCTGAGTGTAGTACACCCTAATACCTGCCTTCCTTGATGCGTTCCTCCCTTCCCTGGGGTTTTGGAGCCACTCTGCTTACAAAGTGGTCGAGATGCACTTTACAACAACCTACCTCAAAGACTGATTAGCAGGGGCCTAGCTCTCCTTACAGCCTTAAAGAAATAGCCCTGTTCTCCTGCATCCACTCTGTCTCCTGGGTTGACAAAACTCGGTCTCCTGGGGTGGAGAAACTCTGTCTCCAAAGGCAGAAACAATCCTCCCTTCTGGCACTTTGGCTTTGTGCCTTCCCTAGCCTTGGTGGGTACCATGCAAGCCTGCCTTCCTACCTGTAAGCCAGACTGCCTGCTTCCCTGCCTGCCTGTCTGGCTCCCGGGACTCCTGGCTTGGAGGAGGCCTTCCAGGTGCTTCTCCTTCAGCCTATCAGCGGTTCAGTGCTTCAAGTTCAGCCTCCAAGCCGACATGCGCCCTGTCGGCCACTCTCCTCGACTTCCCCAGGCAGCAACCCCCGCTGCCCCTGCCTCTAGGTGGAAAATCACTTGAGGAGACCAACTTTAACAGGCACAGTCATCATCAACTATTTTGTTTAGAATTGGGGTACTCTGTCCTCCAACATGGGGGGGGGAGGTTTCACTCCCACCGGTTACAGTCCAGGTTGGGAAATCCCTTTGCAGAAGGAGGGGAGATTCCTTCCAACTAGCATTCTGGCTTCCAAAGGTGGAAGAAACAATCCCTCCCTAACATTTGCACTCTGGCTTTGTGGCTTTCCTGGGTGGACTGTGTCTCCACTGGGCAGGCAAAACTCTGGCCTTGTGGCCTCCAAAACTCTGGCTTTATGGCCTCCAAAACTCTGGCTTCGTGGCTTTCCTGAGTGGACTGTGTCTTCACTGGGTAGGCAAAACTCTGGCCTAGTGGCCTCCAAAACTCTGGCCTAGTGGCCTCCAAAACTCTGGCTTTGTGGCCTCCAAAACTCTGGCTTCATTCCTAAAAGCTTCATTGAGACAAATAATAGAATACTGCAGCTTGAGAGCCACAGCTTGGATAAGGGTTGGCATTATTATATATGGTATAAGGGTAATATATCTACTCTTTTTAAAAAGCACTGGATAAGGAATGCCTTAGTTAAAATATGGTTACCGGTTAAAAAACAATTTTACCCCAAAGCACCATTGTGGTTATCCCCGTTGGGAGCAGTTATTAGCCCCCATATAAGTTTAACCCCAAAATTTTTAACTTACAGACACCTTCTGAACGCTGACCTCTCTTTGAAATCATTAGAAAAATTAGTATCAGAAGGTTATAAGTTAGACTGGTGGAAGTACCAACAAATATACTCACATTTCAAAGATCTCACTAAAGTGGGGGGGGATTTATGACTAATGATACTCCACTTGACAAAATACTATCCTCTGGTGACTCAAAGCTCCTTAGTAAATTTTATAGTATTCTGTTAAATGAAAAAATGATTGATACATTGGTAAAAGACACTATGATAAGATGGGCAGAAAATTTTGGTTATTCTATTCATCTAAACAAATGGGACTCTTTGTGGAACACAGTCAAAATCTTCAAATCTATAGCCTTTAAGGAAAATTGTTATAAGATGTTTTATAGATGGCATTTCTCACCACACCGTTTATCTAAGATGTATAACTGCTCACCTAAATGTTGGAAATGTAAACATGATTGTGGTACTCTTTATCATATGTGGTGGACATGTAAAGAGGCAAAGGCATACTGGATAATGGTAAAATTATTTTTAGAAAGATATTTGAAAATTAAGTTAGAGCTTAGACCAGAATTTTTTTATTAAATATAGTAGATATTAATATTTCCCATGACCAGAGATATGTACTTCACCATGTAATTGTTGCTGCAAGGATATTGTATGCGAAATCCTGGAAACAACCAGATGTGCCAACAGAGAGAAATTTCCATGAAAAGATAAGAGAATGCATTGAAATCGACAGACTCTCCAGCTTTCTAAAGGGAGACTACGATGAGATTTCTTGGAAAAGATGGCAAGAAGTAACAAACCTATTAGCATTGTAATATTATTTGGTGATTTGTTAATATGTTAAATCGTTATTTTTGGCTTGATATATTCAATGTAATTTTTAAACTGTACTCCTTTCCCCCCATACCCCTTCCCCCTTGTTCCCCCCCCCAAAAAAACCCAATAAAAATACTTAAATACGGGAGAGAAAAGTACCAGGCCAGAAACAATCCCTCCCTCAAGTTCCCCAGCACTCTAGCTTTGTGGCTTTCCTGGGTTGACTATGTCTCCACTGGGCAGTCAAAACTCTGGCTTGGTGGCCTCCAAAGTAGGCAGCTGAACGAATCCCTCCCTGAACTTTCCTGCCGTTCTGGCTCCATGGCTTTGCTGCATGCGTGTGTAGACTGTGTCTCCACTGGTTTGGTGGAACTGGTCTCCTGATTTGGAAAAACTGGCCTCCAAAGTAGGCGGCTGAAAGAATCCCTCCCCGAACTTCCCTGATATTCTGGCTTCGTGGCTTTGCTGTGTGCGTGCGTAGACTGTGTCTCCACTGGGCAGTCAAAACTCTGGCTTGGTGGCCTCCAAAGTAGGAGGCTGAAAGAATCCCTCCCTGAACTTCCCTGCCATTCTGGCTTCGTGGCTTTGCTGCGTGCGTGCGTAGACTGTGTCTCCACTGGGCAGTCAAAACTCTGGCTTGGTGGCCTCCAAAGTAGGCAGCTGAACGAATCCCTCCCCGAACTTCCCTGCCGTTCTGGCTTCGTGGCTTTGCTGCGTGCATGTACTCTGTCTCCACTGGGTTCGTGGAACTGGTCTCCTGGTTTGGAAAAACTGGCCTCCAAAGTAGGCGGCTGAAAGAATCCCTCCCCGAACTTCCCTGCTGTTCTGGCTTCGTGGCTTTGCTGCATGAGTGGACTCTGTCTCCAATGCGTAGGCAGAACTCTGGCCTTGTGGCCTCCAAAGGAGGCCGCTGAAACAATCCCTCCCCAACCAAAAAAATTCCCTGGGGCTCTGGCTTCATGGCTTTGCTGTGTGGACTGTCATGAATGGGGCTCAGCTGCCTGCACCCCAACCGTTCAAGGCAGCAGGTCCAACCCCACCACCCGTCCTTCCTGCTGTCTGAATGGCTGCCTTTGCCAATCAGTTCTTGAAAAAACAGTGGTCCCTTTGGCTGGCAATCCCGGGGGGGGGGGTTCCTTTTCTTCCCAGGCAGCCCTTCTTTCAAGTCGGCCCCCAATGAAAACAGTTACAGGGTTAGGGTTAGAGTTAGGGTTAGAGTTAAGGTTAGGCCACTTCCGGCGACACGGCAGGGAAACCAAACGGGGTGGAGGGCAGCGGAGGGTCTCTGCCCTGAAGATGGGTCTGGAAATGCGCCACCTGGTCAAGGAGAGAGAGAGAATGTCTGCTCGCTTCATGAGCGAACCGGGCTCCTCAGTCATCACACTGGGGCCAAGAATCTGATTCTGAGGCAAAGGACAAACTGGGCAGGCAGCTCCGCTGGGCCATGCTGGTATGGCATTTCCAGGGTGTTCCCACCGGGGGCTCCCTCTGCTCTGTCCTGAATTTCATCCTTGGAGATTGTGCCAGTGAGCTCCTTGGGATACTCCAGCTGGCGATGATTTCCCAAGAGGTTGATGGGCACTCATCCGGATGAGTGTGTGGGGGAAAGCATCTGAATCTCTGACCGCTAGCTGACCAGGGTGGCATTTGCTTGGCTTTACAAGGAGTGTCATGGGGAGGGGACATTGAGAGGAGTAGACCCTCATCCAGATTTGGGCAGGAACAAAATACAAATGTCGGTTTAACAAAGTGACAAAATGTCCCCCAATGGAAGGTACCTGAAATGTTAACTTATTAAATATGAACATGAACACCAATACATATAGTGCCCTAGCCAGATCCATGGCTGTTATTATAATTCAGGACAAGAAGAGGGAAGTCAAATGATGAATGCATATATACCCTCATATATTCAAAGAGTTATGTCTATGTGTATACTATTTGCCACAACATCTTGACAAGCAGAGAGAGTGAGTAAGTCTTAAACAGAGAACAAGATTTATCCAAGCAGCATCCTGTGACATAGAATTTCACAACATCGGCAACAGCAACAACAAACAAGAGGAACCTTTTTGCAACATGAACTTTAAATATAAAACATCATCTTTATGTTTTGCTTTTCAATGCCTTTCTCAAGCCTACCAACTATGAGCTGCCACCTTTTAAAGTGCAACCCCATTAACTGAAATGCTAACTTTGCTGGAAAGGGTCCATATTGCTATCTTGTGTACATCTTTCACTGACACGGGTGCCAACTTAATGAACACATGGAAGCATCAAAGGTGCAAGGGCACGGCATCATCTGTGTGTCTGTGTTGTACAGAAAAGCAATGGAATGATGGAAGAACACTTAGAATCTTATTTACTGTTTTTCACCTCCGCAGGTCCATTCTGTCTGTGCAGATTTGCATGATATGTCCTGCCCTGGGTTTAGTCAGTTTCGGATTTAGCTTTCCATTAAAAAAACCCTCCAACCAAATTGGCTGCAATCAGACTTACCAGTAAGTAAAGGAAGATATCAATGTTGAACAAATGAAACAATCAATGGAAGCAGTTCTTTCTGGATGGTATGAGGTTTGTTTTGGTTGGTTGCAGGAGGATTCACATTTCACCACATGTTTCTACAGTCTGTTTCTTTTACTGGAGACATGCCACTAACAGAATATTTTTCTTTGTCCATCATATGAGTTAAGGTGCATATCAGATGCACAGCATTAGAGAATGACACAGCTGGAAGGAACCTTTGCAGCTGCCAGAATCAGCTCAGATGTCACAAGAAGCCATCAAAACCATTACTGGTTGTTCCAAGTCATGTTCAACTATGAAGTAAGTTTTAAGTAAACCCAGATGGTAACATGATTAAGGCTTTGCTAACAATGGAGAACATAATGGATTTTCGCTCCACAACACACATAATGACCATGATTGGTGCAGCTGCCCACACAAATTCTGTTTCAAACACCTATCTTCTTCTACTTGGGTAATCCATTATTAAGAAATCTATAACATCAGGCATGGCACTTGCTTGAGAATAGTGAAAGGAAAGTATGAATAGGCAAATGGTTAGATCCACATGCACTGCATTTATAGACACTGAAATCTGATGGTGTCCCCACTAATATTTCCATTGATGACCAGACCTGTTTAGCCTCAACAATTATTACAGGAACTTATTCTCAGACTAATGATTTAGCCACCTCAGGAGCCTGCTGTATCTTCTGAACTTAAGCAGCAGCAGCAATATATGTGTCCTGTGTCATTCCAGGCCCCCTTTGCAACTCTCCAATGACTTAATAGGATTTGACTGTCTAAAATAGTTTCATATGACCTGCATATTTTCCTGTTTCATGATATACATGATCAGTAATCATAGATGGCAAAAGACATTGCATGATAAATGTCATGGGAATAGAAAGAGACAGTGATGACAATTTTAAACCAAGAAGGTGATGTATCCCTGACATATTCCTGAAATAGACACAAGAACAACTTTGATTGGTAATGACATTGATGTACCATCATAAATATACAACAGAGAGGCCTTGGACTATGTGCTACCCATTGTGCAGTTTCTGTGTCTTAAATGTTTTTTGAAAGGCTACTGGTCTTCCCCCCATCAAAAATCAAATCAAAACAAAAACCAAACCCCAAACAAAGCAAAACTCTTTGTGGTGCAAGATCAAAAGAATAAGCTCAGTGCAGTCAAATATTCTACTGATAATTTCAGCGCAAATTTGTATGCTGGAGTGTAGGGGGGCATGATTTGGGACAGGTACTGGAGCATAGCAATAAGTTCCCCAGGATTACGGGATCTGTCAAATCTCTTTCTTCTACAAGAAAAAAGAGGAGATCCACCTTCCCTGGGGAGGGTCACCCTTAGAATCCATTCTCTCCCAGCAAGATTGTAGATATGAAGAATCAACAACTCTCTGTGATTGTGGACCAGTTGGCTATCAGGCATGAGTAAAGTGGATAGAGAGACACTCTTCTTCCTCTCACAAAATACCAGAACTAGGGGACAGCCACTCAAATTGAGGGTTGGGAGACTGAGAACAGACAAAACATTTTTTTTAAAAATCCAGTATGTTAGTTTGTGGAACTCCCTGCCACAGGATGTGGAGATGGCATCTGGCCTGGATGCCTTCAAAAGGGGATTGGACAGATTCCTGGAGGAAAAATCCATCACAGGTTACAAACCATGATGGTGATGTGTAGGCTTAAAAACAGGGTACTTCATGTCCAGGCTTAAAAACAGGGTACTTCAAGGGCCAGATGCAGGGGAGAGGTATCACGGAGAGATATCTAGTCTTGTGCGCTCCCAGACGCATCTGGTGGAGCCACTGTGAGATACAGGAAGCTGGACTAGATGGGCCTTTGGCCTGATCCAGCATGACTCTTCTTATGTTCTTAAGCATTCCTCAAAGTTTTATGTCAGGACTGACCTCCAAGCTTGCTTCAAATGCTCTTTTTTGCAAAACCCAGTTTCAACCTCAGGATGATTGGAATATGGAAGAAATGTGCCTGAAAAAAATTCAGAATCCATATGAAATTTCTCTAGCATTTCATCTGAGGAGAAAGTTCCCAATCCACTTTGCAGTTTACTGTGAAGGTCATGCATAGGAATTTCACATATGGACATCTGATTGCCAAGGGGTTGTCTGCTGCAGGAATGTTGCTAGTCTTTCCAAACACTTCTGAGAAATTCCTTTGACGTTTCATCTAATAAGGAACACACACACACACACACACAAATGCCTACATCACACATCATCCTTTGCTCCCCAATTCATGCTGGGTGTAATTTTATTGACAACTCAAAATGGCCAAGCTATTGGAAGAAAACTGAATGACAACTTTGCTGGAGCAAAACAACTGGAAGAAAAAGTATTTGTTTCAGCTTTATCATAGAACTCTACATTAATTCAGAATGTCTGTTCTTTAAAAATGTCATTCATTTATACACAACTAGCTACAGTACTCTAATTGGCTGCTCTAAGAACACTGTGTGGCTCAGCTTCAGGCATAAGTTTGTCCTAGAAAAGGGAAAGAAGCTAATGCAATCTGATATGTGCACAACCATGTCTCTTCTACTGATAATAATTCAAAATTTCCTTCTCTCATCCCACAAGCCCTGCTGTGCAAGATGTCGTGTCTGACACATGGTCTGTTCTGAATACCATGTATGTTGGGTTGTTATTTCAGTTTTGATTGGGGGCGGGGGTACCCGCACACAAAGTTTTATCTCAAAGTATTTTTGCTTAGAAGCATGGTATCAAATTCAATGAAAGTGCCCCCATTTCTTTTCAGCTTTGGCACCAGTCTCACAAGTCCAATGCCTCTTGTGAGAAATCAACTTCCTTCTCTTTCAGCTTACCTTACATGACTTATTGTTGTGCCCTCAAGGTGGAACTGATTTACTGCAGATCAACGTTATAACAACATTCCCAATACATGAGATATTTAAGTAGTTTTACCAGTACCGCATCCCCCAGTGTGTTTCCGTGGCTGAGAAGAGATTTGAACCCAGGTCTTCTGTGTCCTAGTTAGAGATGGATGTTTCATTTCAGAGGAGGTCTGGATCCGAAATGAAACACGTCAGCACAGCTGCTGTTTGGAACTGGGACCCAGCCTCCGGAACAAAATTGACCACTGACTTACAGTGGTACCTTGTATAAAGGAATTAATTTGTTCCAAATGAAATTATGTTAAGCAAATTTTCCTTTTTACAAATTTCCCATAGGAATGCATTGAAAACGGATTAATCCCTAACCACGACTGTTTTTCTGTTGTATGGATTCACCCATAGGCAATTCTGTTAAGCAATTTTCCACTCTCTCCAGAATTTTTTTCCTTCAAGCGGATTTTTTGTTAAACCACTTGTTATACACTGTATTTCCTTTAGGTCATGCGGGGCAAAACTCCAATCAAGAAGCAGCCTCAGATGCATCATCTTTCCTTCTCCCTGGTGCTGGCCAATCAGACAGGGAAGCGGGATGATGCATATATTTGCACAGCTCCTAATTGGCCCGTGCCAGGGAGAACGAAAGATGATGCATGACAGACAGCTTCCTGATAGGAGTTTCACCCCACTTGACCCAAAGGAAGATAAGTCAGTGGTTAATTTCATTCCAGAGACTGTGTCCTGGTTCCAAACAGCAGCTTTGTTGACGTGTTTCATTTCAAAACCGGACCTCTTCCGAAATGAAATGACCATCTCTAGTCCAAGTTCATCACTCTATCAACTACACCACACTAGGTGTCATGTCCTAAGTTAAAAGGAATTATTCCTCTTGGCAATGCTGTCTTTTGTCCCATCTAATGAGCTCTATCAGTCATTACTGATACTCTACTGACACCCCAGTGTAATACAAAGAATATAAACTCTGTCAAAACAAAGGTCAAATTCTTCCTATCATTATTCTCCCGCCTCAGACATACTGATTCATTTTATGTCTGGTTACCTTTTTTTTTTTTTTTACCAAGAGAACAAATGGGGTGTTTACTAGGTTCTTCTGCATTTGTAAGACATGTTGCTGTCAATAGGGCAATGTTTGGCTTGCATATCTACAAACTGAAGATCCCTGAAGTGATTACAAGGTGCTTTATCCATGAATACATTTGCTTTATAATTGATGATGAGGTTTGGTCTACTGTATAGCTTTTTCCTTCCAAGTTTCCACTGGGGGAAAAAGTTTTGCTGTCCCTCGAAAATGGGGAGCATGGTGAACTTTTAAGGAAATTGTACTTTCATTTTTTAGAAAGAAAGATCATTCTGCTTAAATGTGGCAGGGGCATCTGAAGTCATCCAGATATTTTTTTTTTTGCTCCAAACTCATAGCTCTAACCGGTATATCTGATGTTCAGCTATGGTAAATGTTAGACCCTGAAAATTAAACTCCAGCTTTAATTTAGCAAAGATTCCCAATCTTAATGGTAGAAGGTTACATATAGGAATTAAATAATAAATTGATGCCTCCTTAGACTTTGGTTGTGAAGGAAACTGGAGAAATTGCCTACAAAATAGAAAAACTAAACTGCTGATTCTTTGAATCTGGATTTAGAGATAGTCTCCTTAGAAATTTTCCCCTACTCTGCATTATTGAAAAATTATGCATCCATGAAAAGTCATCCAGTATTATACAAACTGAAAGATACACTGGCTGTAGTGGGTTTAGAATAGACAGCAGTTGGATTGGAACAGCTGTGCCAGCCTCTTGGGCTGGCACAGCTGCTCATTTCTGTTAGAAACCAGAGCTGCTGGAACAGTTGATGCACTGGCTGTGAACAACCAACATAAGAGCCAGAAGAAGGGCCAGAAAAGGGGAGGTCCAGGGTAGGAGCTATTCTAGATCCAAACATCTGTCAGCCCATATCCATGGATGGCTACTAGAGATGGGCACGGGATGAACATTTTTTCATTTCCGTTATTCGGTAGTCGTTACATAACGAAACAACAAATGAAAATTGTAATGAAAATGCAACGAAATGAACAGAACCACGAAAATTGTGGTCGTTACGTTTCGTTTTCATTAATGGCAACACACAATGAAATGAGCTCTTTTAAATGTTAAAAAATGTCCTGGACATCCGTAAAAACGCAGCAATAATTATTTATATTGTCTGATAATACCTACCAGGGGGGTTGGGGTCCTTAAAAGGTGCATTTATGTCTTTTCCCAGATCGCTGTATTTTTTTCCCTTTAAGGGGAGCTAGGGGACATCGACCCAAAATGGCTGCCAGATGCCTAATATTGATTGATTTCTTGGGCATTAGAACACCCTGGACATCTGTAAAAGCGCAGTGATAATGTGATAATTATTTGAAATTATTACCTACCAGGGGGTTGGGGTCCTTAAAACGTTTGTTTTTGTTTTCTCCCATCACAATGTATTTTTCTTTTCCCTTTAAAATGGATGTCACCACCAGCCACAAAATGGAGGCAAGCTATGTGATGGGATCATGTTCAACCAATAGCATGCCCAGGTTGCAGACTGGGCGGGCAGGTCTGGCAGCCACAGAGGGCATAAAAAGCTCTGGCAGCCCCCATCCTCCTTGCAGTCTCTGGTGGGAGTTAGGGTGGGATTGCTGTCTCTGCAACTCTAGCTTCAGTCCTGCAGCCTCCCTGTGTGTGTGCGTGCTGTGTACTTCTTGGTGAGTACCCTCCCTTGCCCCTCAGTGCAGTCACTCTGCAGCTGCCTTGCACCCCGGGCAACGCCCACCGCTGCCTTTGCGTACCTAGTCTATACTGTGTCTCTACCAGCATCCATTTTTTTTAGTGTTTTCCCTCTGGTCTGGGGCGTTGGGGGATGCCTGTGCATGGAAATGCTTTAAAAATCGCGCAAAAAGCGGTTAGAAATGACAAACAAAAAAATGAAAAACGGTAACAAAATTTTTCCAAAAAATTGTGACAAACGGAAATGAACCAAAACAGACCTCTCAACGACAAACAAAAAACCAAAACACCATTTTTTTGTTTCGTGCCCATCTCTAATGGCTACTATGCCAGAACAATATTAGCCAAGACCAGGGTAGCTCAAAGTAATGTTTAACTTCCCTAGATGGGAGGCATTTGGATTCAGGGTGGCATCAATGGGTTTAAATGCCACATTTCCCAACCCTCAGCTATATTGGCTAGTTAGGATTGTGCCCAAGGTCAGCAACATCCACATTCAGTCATCAGGCATCTTTTTGTCGCAGTGCAGCCATTCATAGAGGTATCCAACTGTTTTCACCATGGGTCCCTGCCCAATGAAGGGATTCACCTTTTTGCTTCCAGAAACCTGGTATTTCTTACTGGTACAAATCTGTAGGAATAATCTCCACGACACAGACAAAACTTGCACAGCTCTACCTCAAACAGATCTGAATAAAACAGCAGCAAGGGAGCAGTGCTTGCATTTTTGTGCCTGTGAATAGCAGATTTCATTCAGTAATACCTGCTCACATATTCACCAAAATTTGCTTCACACACACTTATTGAGAACAAAGAAGCTCTCTAGTTTGATGGGGGAGTAGATACTGGTAGTGTTCAGCAACCTTGAGTGGTTTCCATTGAGGCCTGGCCACCATTTTCCTGCTTCACTTTGTCTGACTCTCAGTACCTGTGTGGCTCCCTGCCCTCATCATCTGTGCTTTGTCCTGTTTAGTGATAGGCAACATTGTCACTGTCATATTGTCCAACATCCTTTAAATTTATGCTGGTGAAAGCTGATGATGCCACGCACTGGCATTGGTAAATTTTAATTTAAATGCATTAAGCATGCTCATTGTTGGAGAACTCAATTCCCCACTGCTCGTCCTGCCAGTTGAAGCATCCTATGTGGCCATGGGCAAGCTGTACAATCCAGGGGCATCCGTGAAAGAAGGGAATGGGAAACCACTTCTGCGTATGAGAAAATCCTGAAAATGTTCACCATAAACCAGAATTGATTACTATTATTATTATCTCTCAGTTTCAGGTTTTGAGTCTCCCTAGGGCTGTTTTTTGCCTGTTGTTGTTGTTGTTGTTGTTGTTGTTGTTGTTGTTGTTGTTGTTGTTGGTGGTGGTGGTGGTGGTGGTGGTGGTGGTGTGTGTGTGTGTGTGTGTGAGAGAGAGGGAGAGAGAGAGAGAGAATTACATGCTTCCTCTCCCAACCAATACTTTAGTAGTGCTCAAGATCTCCTACAGTACCCTGTGTAAGCCACACCTATTTGTATAGCATTGCCTGGATAAAATATTTTTGGAGCTACATCTCCCAAGAAATCCCCAGTTAGGTCATGACCAGGAAGGCTGGTAGACTGTGGGCAGGGCAGGTGCATCCATTAAGGGGAACTCTCCATTTTGCCTAGGGCACCAAAATGGAGAGAGGGCGCTGACCAGCCTGCTGTCCCCACTGCCCCCCGCTGATGGCCACTACCGTCCATCCCCCCACCACCCGCCAGCCACCCGCCAGTGTCCGCCACCATCCATCCGCCACCCCCGCACCCATCGCCGCCCACCCCCCATGCCCGTCGCCACTCCCGCCACCCCGCCGCCATCCGCCCCACCCCCCGCCCCTTGCCTAGGATGCAAAAAATACTAGCGCCTGCCCTGATTGTGGGTCTTGTAAGCAAAATTAACATAACTCTTCCAAGGTCCTTCATACACATATACTCGTCAACATAATTGGTAACCATTTCTTCAATTTTTTAAAATATTGTATGCACACACAAACCCACACAACATTTTAGCCTATGTGGAGTTAACTTGTTATGCTGCAGAAATCTTGAAATACATTATCAGTTCTAAAATCAATGGGGAACCTGCTAAATTAACTTCAGTGGAACATTCTGATTTCTCTTTCGAGGCGACATGCATTTTACAGCATTTCTGGGTATTTCCCCCCAGCCTGTCAGGTATCTTTTCGTTTCTTTTTAGAGCACAGACTATTCACACAATTCTTAGTCCATTATTATTACCTTCACGGCCTGCCTTCTTCCTCCGCACCCCCACCCCTTTCATAGCAAAAGCAAGGAACTTGCAAAGAATGAAGCAAAAAAGTTTCCAGGAATTGGAGGAATAGAATCAATTTGTGAGGGAGACAGAAATAGATTTTTATTTATTTATTTATTTATTTATTTATTTATTTATTTAACTTATATGCCGCCCACTACCCAAAGGTCTCTGGGCGGCTTACAATCCAAAGAATAAAACAATTTAAAATAGTTAAAAGTAAAATATAAATAAATCATCAATAAAACCTTACACTAAAATCATTATTCTAAAATTGTCATCAGCGGACCCACAATCTATATTATATCAATTAAAAACCTTCTGGAACAGGAAGGTTTTTACCTGGCGCCGGAATGTAATCAGTGTTGGCGCCAGTCGGATCTCGATCGGGAGGGCATTCCATAGCTTGGGAGCAGCTGCCGAGAAGGCCCTATATCTACAGGCCATCCCTCTCATCTTCTTGAGGGATGGCTCTTTCAAAAGGGCCCCCTGGCTCGATCTTAATTGCCGGGTAGGTTCGTATGGAAGGAGGCGGTCCTTCAGGTATTTTAATCTATGTAGTGATGGACTAATGCATAATGAGTAACATGATCACAAATGGTAGCCTTCTCAGTAAAGTCTTTTCCAAGATGCATAATGGCATTGTATTTTCTTTTCTTTTATATTCTTTTTTTTTTGAGAAAGAGAGAGAGGGGTGAGAGAGTAAAATAGTAAAAGAGAGAAAACACAGTGATTTCACTGCTGAAAGAATGCAACATACCTCTGAGATGCACTATATTGTGGTCAAACAGATTCCATTTATCTCTGCATGTACAGCTGTTTCCTCTTTTCCAACTACAATGATAATGAATTCCACATCCAATTTTCTCCT
>JAHTLZ010000348.1:16969044-17002000 GCA_023846285.1 Phrynocephalus versicolor
CTTCTTCTTCTTCTTCTTCTTCTTCTTCTTCTTCTTCTTCTTCTTCTCCTCCTCCTCCTCCTCCTCCTCCTGCCAGTGGCATCATCACCATTCTGGAGAGGTAACTTATGCAAGCAAGAGTCTGGTCTTTGTTTGTTGGCTAACTGCATGTACACAGGCTCTGTCCAGAGCTTCAGATGAATTTCTTGAGGGTTGAGAGAGAAGACACAGGAGGTGGATTATCAATATCTATCTCCATCCTTTCTCCAGGGCCTGAAGAATTCTGTCATTTCTCCTCACTATTGTAATCTATTCCTGCTTCTTGATAACATACCAAGATAGAAGATGGCATTCCTGAACATCCAAACAGGTGTTATACACTCACTCCTCCTAGATAGCACCACAAATAATAGAATCTTTTTTAGCTGTGTTACAAACATTCTTGTGTGCATCCTCTCACCCCTTCCTTACAGTACTTGGCAACCTTCCCAGTAGAGAATGGAAAGCCCACACACCAGGTCTCTTCAAAGAAACACTGATGAGCTCAAGAGGCTGTGTTTACATTAACAATGCAAATTTGCCTCTCCAAGCTATCACCTAGTGTTTAATCTTGCAAGTCAATTTGTTTTCCAGACCTGGATGTTTAGCAGCTCTGCGGCATTTCATTACAGTTTACCAACCACAAAAAGCTAGGTGTTATATGTATGGGTGGTGTGTGTGTGTGTGTGTGTGTGTGTGCATGTTTAATGAAAGCACAGCAGATTAAAAAATAAAGAAAAGGAGATCTGGTACCCAAAGCAGGTATCCACCAGACAGCCTTAGCCAGTCATAGCCAGCCTAGTTCCAATCTCGTAACTGAGAGAGTAAAGTGTCTTCTTCTTCTCCTCCTCCTCCTCCTCCTCCTCCTCCTCCTCCTCCTCCTCCTCCTTCTTTATTCAACCATATGAAAAGCCATTTTTTCAAGGCTACTTAAAAAGCTGTTAATGGCATAAATACCTCTACAAAATGAATTTACCTCCTTTTTCTTGTTTTCTTATAGCATTTATACACCACACTAATTGCATTTAATTGAATTTAGTGTTGTATGTTTGCTAATCCTTTCTTAAAACACCTGGCAGAGGAAGAGAAGAGGGGAAATAGGATAGGAGGCTCTGACTGGGCTGCTGTTGGAACAAGATGTTGAGCAGAACAGAAATCTCTTGGCTTAATATCTAAATTGGATAGTGCATCCATTTATTTATTTATTTATTTATTTATTTATTTTTATACCATACCATCTGGACAAAGGTCACTCTGGGCGGTTTACAAAAGTTAGGTCATGGACAATACAATGAATAATAAAATTAAATAATATACAATATATAGGCTGAAATAAAAACTAACCAATCAAATATAATTAAACCTGACAAGGAAACAAAAATAATGAATCAAATACATAAAAACAAACAAACAGAGGCAAATTAAAATATAAGGTAGATCAGCGAGATAGGTGAGATAACAAAGAGAGGTCAGGGAAAGCACATCTATACAGCCAGGTTATAAGCTTTTTTTTTTTTTAACTTGTAATGTTGGGGCCAAACCAATCTCAGGGGGCAGCTGGTTCCACAGCCGAGGTGCAACCACTGAGAAAGATCGGTTCCTAGTAGCAATTTTCCAAGCTTCCTTTGGGATCAGGACCTTCAAGTAGCACGCCTGAGAGGAGTGAGTATTACAGGTAGACTCTGTGGCAGGAACTCTTATGACAGATAATGAGGCCCCAAACCATTTAGGGCTTTGTTTGTCAACATAAGAACCTTGAAGTCAATGCAGAATTGTATTGGCAGCCAGTGCAGTGCAGCCAGTGTTGGGGTAATATGTTGGTTTCTTTTCATACCCATAATCAATCTGGCCGCTGTATTCTGCATTACCTGGGTCCTACACATTAATTTCAAAGGTAGCCCCACATAGAGAACCCTACAGTAGTCTAATCTTGAGACTACAAGTACATGGACCAACGTGGTGATGGCTCCCAGATCAAGGAAGGCATACAGCAGGGCAACCCACCATAGCTGAAAATGGGTGGACTGGACAACTGATGCCACCTGGGCATCCATGGAGAGTGCCAGGTGCAGAAGGACACCCAAACTGTGCATCTCCACCTGGGCAGGGAGAATCACACACACACCTAATTTGAGGGAGCTTCCCAATCCCCCGACAGCGGGAGCTCCCACCCGAAGGACTTCCATCTTATCCAGGTTCAACAGAACAGCAACCAGACAGTGCTCAAGGGACAGAATGGCATCCACTGCAGATGGACGAAAGGAAATATAGAGCTGGGTGTTAGAGTACTGGTGGCATGAAAATCCATACCTCCTGATGACCTCTCTCAGCAGCTTCATAAAAAGCATGGGGGAAATGACCAACTCCTGTGGTTCCCACAGTTGAGGGACCAAGGGGTGGATATCATCTCCCCCAGCTGAACTATCTGTGTCCCAGCAGCTTCATAAAAAGCATGGGGGAAATGACCAACTCCTGTGGTTCCCACAGATGAGGGACCAAGGGGTGGATATCATCTCCCCCAGATGTACTATCTGGGTCAGTCCTCCAAGAAAGAGTGGAACTGCCACAAAGCAGTGCCTCCAATCTCCAACTTGAAGAGCCTCACCAGGAGGATACCGTGATCAACGGTATCAAAGGCCACTGAAAGATCGAGGACCAACAAAGTTGATTTACCCTTGTCAGATGACATCAGAAGGTCATTATGCTGGGTGATAATGGCCAATCCATACTATGGTGCAGCCTGAGCCCTGACTGGAATGGATCAAAGGCATCAGTCTCATCCATAAGCCCCTGGAGCTGGTCAGACACCACCCTCTCCACTACCTTGCACATAAATGGAATCTTAGCAATGGGCCTATAGTTGTCAACTTGATCCACCAGTCCATTTATTTATTTCTGAATGGGCCTAATGAATGATTTCTTGAGGGCAGCCCTGCCCTCCTGGAAAGACCCATTAATTATTGCAGTGGCCCATTCAGTAGTCACCAGCCTGGCTGCTTTGATGAGACTGCAAGGATCCAGGGAGGAGAAGGTAGCACGACAGCAACCAAGGGTCCAACCTTTTTCCACAGATTGAAATGTCGAAAAAGTAACTGGGGAAGGTGATACACTCAATCTCTCTGCTCGACCTACTGAGTCAACTGACAGTCTAGGTTCCAGTGGATGGCCTCCACTTTTTATTGGAAAATGCTACAAATTTTTCATAGGTTATACTAGAGCAGACATGTCCAAAGTCAGGCCCGTGACCTCTTCTCCCCACTGGCTCAGCCTGGTCACACATCCCTGCCAGCTGCCCCTTTCCCATATCATACCAGATGGAGATGTTAGCTTGCAGTTTTATGGTTTGCCTGCATTCCCTGCCTCTATCCATCCCCCCAGCCACCTGCCCAGCAAACCTTCCCCCAGCTCCATTGCTACAGCACCCTCCACGCCTCCTTGTATATTATAAAAACTTGTCCAAAGTTTTGCCTGGGGGCCAAACATGGCTGAATGGTTGCCTCCCACACATTTACACCTCATCCAATCTGGCCTTCCTTGCAAAAAGTTTGGACACCCCTGCTAGAGGGAGGTCTCTCACTGTGACCAACCCCTGATAGATTGCATACTATGCAAAATAGTTCAGCCTTATGTTTTTGAGCTTTGCATATCCAGTGGCCTTAATTTTTGCTGAGTAGATAGAGGACATGATCTTGGCAGCTGTTAGATTCAATTCCATCAGGGCATATCTAAGATGCTTCTGGCCTCGGTCTTCTGCAATGTGCAGTTTGGAACCTAATCTGCCCTTTGGTCTCTCTCTTCTCAAGGCTTTTGGCAAGCTAAGGCAATTAATAGTATACCTAGCAAATATTTGTAGACAACCATCTTTTGCACCAAACCTTGGCGCTGCCCCAGCACTGCTATTATGGCACAGCGACAGACAGCCCACCCTGAGAGTGTCCATACATTTAGCATACGTGAATAGGAAGCCAAATCCCAGGCTTAGAATAGAGAGGCAAGAAAAAAAGAAAATATATGTATGCCAAGTGTTCACTTTCATTTAGCAAGAGAACACATTAATTAACACCATCTTTTTTATCTAGGCTGCAGAGAATTCCAAATCCCAAAGCCTAGCCAGTCCTTTTAATGGTAAAATGTCAGGAGTGGAAAGAATCCAGAAATGAAGGTTCACATAATTTTTATTAACTTCAGGAGGCACTTTCCAAGGGTAGTAGTAATAAGAATAATCACAGCTATTTTGTATTGCCTCTTATTGATGATCATGACTCCTGCTTTGCTGATGGTACTTATCCTTCTGCCGCTCTGTTTGCAGACAGATGTATGGTACTGCAAGAGCTGCAGTTGTGGGTAAGATTTCATCTTACTTAGGGACCATAAAGTCATAACACTGCTATTGAGTGTGTGTTGTGTTGTTATAGTCATGAGCAACCCTTCGTGACTCCACGTCCATGGAGTTTTCTTGGCAGGAATGGTTTGCCAGTTCCTACTGCTATTACTGTCTGTTATATACCATTAGGAAGCCAGCATAGCAAGGTTCTCCATGAAATACAGGAGCACTCCTTTTTTCTTGAACACATGTTCTCCTTTTAAACTATTGATGTGGTCATATGCTTTCTTGCAGTGTGTGCCCATTCATTCTGTATTCTATCCTTATGTTCTTCCATGGCAAAGATTCATGGAGATAAGTCCATCATGAGGTGGTCATGTTACAGGAATGAAAGCTACTTAGTTTAAATACCGTAAATCTCTTTAATACTAAATGCTGGAAAAGAGTAGGCTTTTGGATCAGCCCACATAGCATGGTTTGCTATATTCATACATTTTGTGCTCAAGTGGATGCAGGCTGGGGGTATTGCACACGTCTCTGAAGTGATAATGACAATGACAATATATAGGTGGCTATAGGCCAAACAAGTGAGTTGCCCCTAGAGTAGATCCACTGCATCAGTTGGGATTTACATGTGTGCAAATTTACCATTCACCAATTAGAGTCCACAATATCCATGCTAGCAGTTGAATCCAGTATTCCTCTATGGATTGTTTGCATACGACTTGGAATAACATTCTAGCTCTGTTCAGTTGTTCCGAATGTTGCTTAAAGTGGGGATGGTGATGAAGTTGTCTGTCCTCTGCTCCACTGTGAGCATCCCTTTCCGGAAGGTCCTTATTTCTGCAGGTCCCCAGTCACGTGGAGCATGTCACTGACATTCAGCCCAAAACAAGTGCAATCACTGTTTCAATATCCTAGAAGTTCAAAAGCTGAAACTGCCTTCTCCATATGCCTATCAACATTGGTGGTGGGGAGACTGTGCATTTAAATTGCAGAATGCTTATATTGAACTCTGAAGACTGGACTTAAGATGATAGAACTTGGCAGACCATTTATTAGTCTACAAACATGAATATAAACATATACCGTATGAAAAACAGCAAGGGACACTGCTTTATATACAGTACAGTAAAATAGCCTACAGGGTGAATTATTCATGTATTTTCCAAAATTATGAGTTACTTTGCAGAGTGGCAATTCCTATATATTTATATCCAAAGCCAAAGTTCACTCCAACATGGAACTTGTTCTTCTATCTAAACTAAATGAAATTTTAAAAGCACAAATAAATCAATAATGTCAAGAAATGAAGAGAAATGGCCTGTTCTGTTACATTTAATTTCAAGTGAATAATCGAAAGAGCATTGCAGAAAATATTTAGGCATTGAATTAAACCAGGAAAATATTTGGCAGGCATCTAGCTCTCCTTTTGCATTTTATAGGAAGTGTGTCCTTAAAAAAATAAACATTAAAAACACATAACATATGGTCAGAGTAACCCATTGAACCATATTCTGCCATGTGAGACTCAACGAAGGGGACAAAGACCACCCAGCCACTGAGACAAATATCTGCTCTCATTTTCCGTTCAGGTGGAGAGTCAGCTGGAGGAGATGTAGCCACTTTGAATGGAACAAGTAAACATTTAAAGCAAAGCAAAGCAAAGTGTTCGGCTTATATAGCTCCCCATACCACTTCAAGAAGTCTCTGGGCAGTTTACAGTTTTTTAATTACAGTATGCAGACTACACATTGCCCCCCCCCCCAGCAAGCTGGGTACTCATTTTTCCAACCCCAGAAGGATGGAAGGCTGAGTCAACCAAAAGCCTGCTACTTGGGACTGAACCCCAGGTCGTGAGCACAGTTTTACCTGCAGTACAGGCATTTAACCACTGTGCCACAAGACTCGGTTTAATCCTTCTTCAAGGTACAGAACTAGTTTACCCTTCTTAATCATCTTTCTCTTATGACGGCATATGTACATCATGTTTGAACACACATCATAAACAAAAGTCTTACCCCTTCTCCTATTGATAGTAAGGCTCCTGACAATATTTAGGTATATCTCGTCAGCCAAAATGTTCAAATGTCTCTAGGATGATCTGCCGCCCGAGCTCCATCTTGCCCCTTTCTTGGACTCTTTTAAAAGGTAGCTTAAAACATGGCATTCATTCATTCATTCATTCATTCAAACACCTCGTTCAGCTGAGCTACTTCTTCCCCGCCATCTGAATTTAATTTATTATTCTTTAAAAAAAAATGATGTTTGTGTTGTATTTTACTATTATTGTCATTTCTTTCTTTCTTTCTGATTGTATAATTTGTTGCTTTGATTATGTTTTTGTCATTAGATTTCATTCTGTTTTCACAGTTTACAGTTGTAAACCACCCAGAGTGGCCTTGTAGGCCAGATGGACAGGATAAAAACCAACCAACCAACCAACCAACCAACCAAATAAATAAATAAATAAATAAATAAATAAATAAATAAATAAATAAGCATTCTGATGATACTTTATATTTGGAACTGCCTCCCAGGGTACTTTTTATTTATTTATTTATTTATTTATTTATTTATTTATTTATTTATTTATTGAATATTTTACCCCCCCTTTCTCCTTGGAAAAGAACACTTGTGTCATGCTATTTCTGTCTCCTTCACCATCGCCCACATAAACCACTTTCTCTGTGAAACCTCTGGCATTCTGAAATTCTGTTTCTTGAACCTTGTACATACAACTCACAGTACAAATATGCCTTGATAGCTTCTTTGCTTATCCCTGCTTTACTTCCAGTTCCCCTGAACAGCTCTGATTTTTTTCTTATGCCTTACATTAGTTTGCAAGCTCCTGGAGATCCATCTTTGTATACAAGATAAGGATTATGTATCCTATATGCATGATTGGGAACCTCTTCTTCTCTTTTCCATAGATAAGAAATAGGCAATATCCCAAAAACCAGTGAGCATTTGGATACCTCAGAACCATCTTAGAACTCTGCTGCTACCAGATTAACTGGTATCATGATGTGGCAGCATTCTGTGGGTGGGGCAAATGATACTACAGGGACTTACTGAATGCACAGTTCTAAAAGACTTTATGACCCTACAATTTTCAATCCTACAGAGTCAAGAATGAAAGGTGGAAGATACTGCAGTTTTAGTCATCTTGATGCAGTGGGATCTGACTCTATTGACACTGATCTCTTCTGTAGCATGCCATGCGGACTAAAAACAATCATGCAAAGGATGCATACATCCATTGGACCCATGTTCCAACTACATAGCATCAAGCATACTGGCTGCAAGACAAATAATTTGGACATTAGAGAAAAATAATTAATGGGTTGAAATCACAAATAATACTGAAAGAGCTGAAGCTGCCTTGAGTTATGAGTAGAGATGGGCACGACTCAACAAAATGTTCATTTTCGTTTTTGTTTTTTCGTTTTGTTTCGCAACGAAAACGAAAATGAAAAATTTTGCCGTGTTTTTTGTTTTCGTTACGGCGGACACATTGCGTTGAAAAGAATGCTAACGAAATGAAAAAATTTCGTTTTCATTTTGCTTTTTTATTTCGTTTTGTAATGAAAACGAAAACAAAAAATGTGCAAAAAACCCTGAAAAACGAAAACGAACCGAAACGGACCCCTAAACGACAAACGAAAAACGAAAAATTATTTTTTTGAGTCGTGCCCATCTCTAGTTATGAGCCTTTTCATATGCTTCCCCAAAAGGGCCCAACATGAAAGTAGTCATGTGAAAGCCTGCATTTCTAATGATTGATTAGATGTAAACATTATTCCCATTCAAACCTCATCCAGTGACATGTCTTTCAATCATTTATTACAGCACCCAAAAATAAACTATGAAAACGTCCTTCACGTAAAGCTGGTATGTTGGAAGCTACTTGTCCCTTCAAAGAATCCAAGTAATGGGGAAAATTTTGAAGCCACTAGAATTCCCATTACAGGGTGTCAAGGATCTTTGACAAACTGTCTATTTGTATCCTATATTATTCAAGATCAGAAGTATAACAGATCAATGCCCCTTTTGCTATAAGAAGCCAGAGAGGTTGCCATCTACTGTATTTATTTATTTTATTTATTTTTGAGTATTTTTACCCCACCTTTCTCCTTGGAAAAGGATACAAGGCAGCTTACCGTAAGGAGGGACAATATACAGTCCAGTACAACACAGACATATTCAGGCAACATTAAGACTAACAGAGTCTGGGTGCAGCAGCCAAGAAGGCACTTTCACGTGTTCCCACAAGATGTACTTGTGAGGGTGGGGGATGGAGAGAAAGGCATCTCCTGATGACCTTTGTGGGAACCTTCTTTGAAGGATGTGTTTTGGAGGAGCTTCAGCGATGTGCACACACTCTTGGCTACCCACATAGCATATCTGGAAGGAAGTGACCTTCTCTTTCCCCAGACCTTTTGCTTTGAGGCAAGGCCAAAGGGCTCAAGGGCACCTATCTCATATTAGAACCATTGTTTATTTAAGTGTTTCAATGTCTCATTTATAAACATAGATAAGAATAAAAGGCAGGCTTCTGAGATGAATATGTCAGTCTGTGTGTTTATTCTTAGCTGGCTGAGAAAAAGGCACCTCTCTCTGTGTGTTTTTGTTGTTTTCCTGCAATCAAGGTCAGCTTGGCCTTAAGAAGTTCTCCAGCAAATTCCCAACAGACCTTAACATCCAAGCCGGTTGTTTCATTTTCCAATTCATTCAATCTTTTTAAAAGCACTAGGTCCTGTATCAGTCAGCAGATTTCTGAGTAAAATATCCACACAGAATTTATTTACATGAATTTTCATAGGCATATCTTTTTATATAGAGTTGTTAGCATACAAATATTCTAATATGTACATTTTGGTACACACATATACCAAAATACCATTTTTGAAAGCACTTTCATTGTCCTTATACTATTTTGTATATAATTTATCCTGTGTATGAAATATTGGCCATGTAACTGCAGAGGGAAGCAGAAAGCAAAGTAAAATTGTGTTCCAGATTGTGTGTTCATTTGGAAAGGGTGAATTGCATTGATTTATGTGAAAATACAACCCAATTGAATTTCCCTCATGTTGCTGGAAATTTCTTCTTTTTAATATATATAAAGTCAAATGCCTATGTTTGGCAGCTGCATGCCAATGCCACACCCCTGGAACAGATAGTACTGATAATGTCATCTTTATGCTGAAAACATTTAACAGCTACATACTTACCTGTCAGGCAGCAGCAGGAGGCACAAGAATTTTGCCAAATATTTCTGCCTGCTGTGGAGTTTTTCAAGGCAGAGGCGGCTTGTCAGATGGCAGCTCCAGTTTACTCTTCACTTGCATCAGACACCTCACATACCATCTCTCTGGAGCATAAATCAAGCTCTTTTATTATTACTCCTCTGCAGCACCTAATGGTAATTTCAACCCCATAGCCATTAGATATTTCTCTGCTGTGTGCATGTCACAAAAATGTCAACTAAGTGTGACAATCCATTCTGTTCCCTTTTTTCTCTGAAAGCCATTACACTTCTCAGGATAGTAGATGCATTTCCAGTAAACTCTTTCTAACCTTGTTGCAAGACAGTTGTTTGCAAATCTACCACACAACCAGTAACAATTTTCTTTCTGTGTCCACATTGGTTTTTAGAATGGATTGTAAGTCAAAGCATCAGCACAGGCAAGTAATATTGCACAGAGTGCCTAGGCATAGTCAAAGTCTTCACGACAGCTTCAACAATGCTGATCAGGGAAAATAAGTTCTGTTAGGACAGTTTTTCAAAACAGCAATTGCCATTTACATGGATTCAAGAAGTGGCTGCTGTGATACAAGACTGTTTCCAGAAA
Organism: Phrynocephalus versicolor; assembly: GCA_023846285.1. Classification (NCBI taxonomy): domain Eukaryota; kingdom Metazoa; phylum Chordata; class Lepidosauria; order Squamata; family Agamidae; genus Phrynocephalus; species Phrynocephalus versicolor. Next base: position 16,979,245 of record JAHTLZ010000348.1, read on the forward strand.
GGATTCCCACTGTAACTGGCACTAGTGAAGAGTCACAAAAGAGAAATGAGGGGTGTTGGGTTTTTTGCTTTAGAGTTTACCAAAATTTGCAACATCTGAATATGGGAGACACTGAACCTGCCAAAATTACCCATATCTATTTCGTAAGATCCACCCTGCTTAAGAAGAACACATTAGAACAGGCATGTCCACACTTTGGCCCTCCAGATGTTTTGGACCACAACTGCCACAGTCCTTTGTCATTGGCAATATAGGCTTGGAATTCTTGGAGTTGTGGTCCAAAACATCAGGAGGGCCAAAGTTTGGACATGTCTGCATTAGAGAATCTGGCATTATCAGCAGACTTAGATGTTTGTGTCTATCCACAGCCCATCTACTACCACTTTTTTCATGCAGTCGCCAACACTTGGAGTGTCTTGCAGACTCTCCAAGTAAGCAAGAAATCTGGAAAAGGTGGTTTCCTGCTTGCATGTAGAGTCTAAACATCAGTCGGTCTCTCTCCTCTTCACCTCTATATGAAGGCAGACACTAGGCACCCTTCTCTAAGCTCATTGAGAATGTTGGATTCTTTACCTTCTGAATAGAACCACTAATAGTGAATTATTATTACAGTGGTACCTCAGTTAAAGTTAATGCATCCTCCGGGATGTTTCATAATTCAGAAATGTTGTAAACTGTAAATGGAAGGGGCAAAATGCATCCAGGGAAAGGAAGTCATTTGAAAAAAATCATAAACTGAGGCTTTTCAGTTGAGAAATTCATAAACAGAGGCAATATTTACAATTCAGGGTACCACTGTACATTGAAATTGATGCATTATTTTATTTATTTATTTATTTTTGCATTTATACCCCGCTTATCTTCAAACGAACTCTAAGTGGCTTACAAGGGCTATGTTAGCCACACAAGTACAAGGATAGACAAATATAGTTACAACAATAAATTTAAAAGCAGTAAAACCTAGTGGCACCTCATCAACTAGTGCGTATGATGGCGGAGGGGGGAAAAAACTAAGATTAAGAATCGCCAAAGGCCTCCCGGAAAAGGTAGGTTTTTAAAGCCTTCCGGAAGGCCAGCAGGGACTCTGCAGAGTGCACTTCAGTAGGGATGGAATTCCAAAGGCTAGGGGCCACCACCGAGAATGCCCGGGTCCGAGTACTTGTCTTCCGGGCTTCTCGGACGGTGGCGACCCGCAGCAAGTGCGCTCGCGCCTGCCGAACGGGACGGGCCGAGGTGGATCGCTGAGCGATACGCTCTGCCAGGTAGTCTGGTCCCAAGCCATGGAGGGTTTTATAAACTAAAACCAGGACCTTGAATCTAATCCGGGCTGCAACGGGCAGCCAATGCAGGCGGGCCAGGACTGGTGTGATGTGTTCATGAAGACGCACACCAGCCACCAGCCTGGCCGGCGCATTCTGTACCCGCTGCAGACGCCGGAGAAGAGTCAAGGGCAACCCCATGTAGAGGGCGTTACAGTAGTCCAACCTCGAGATCACCAGTGCTTGGACCACTGTTCTCAGAGAGTTTGCGTCCAGGTACGGGCGGATCTGGGCGATCCGACGGAGATGGTAATAGGCGGACCTGGTCACCGACGCCACCTGGGACTCCATGGTAAGCGCCGGGTCCAGGACTAATAGAAAGTAACATTTTGATACCATCACAGCAATATTTTTTTAAAAAGTGTTCCACTCAATATACACATTTGAAAGGCTACACCAACTATATTTGGGGTGGGTGAGACATAATAGCCATTGTTTGTTTTCATTGTTACTTGAAGCTACAAAGATAACTTTCTGCTATGATGTACTGCCTTGGTACTAACAGGAGTGGGATAGAAACTGAATGAATGAATGAATGAATGAGTGAATGAATGAATGAATGTGGCAAGAACATAACATTTCAGTTACTGCTGCCTGTGCCCCATCTTTTTGCTCTTTCCCAAAAGAGTGCAGACATACCTACACAATACCACATAATCAGATACAATGTCGCAACACTCTGTCCTGTTAAAATGTATAAGCCTTCCTTGGTCTAATTCTGGATAAACTCACCATGCTTAGACGAGAATAGATAGCCTGGAAAGCAGCCTTAATTTTGTTTCCATGTAAGGCCTGTCCCCCTTGTTTGATGTGATGGAACAGTAAGGGATAGCATGGTGTGCTAATCTGGATTTAAGAATTATATAAATATAATGTCAGTCCAGAAATGAATTGGCTTGGAATTAGTTTTGGAGACTATCTCCTAAGTTCTAAGGTTGATCTCAGTCCTAAGGTTGATCTCAGAGTCAGAACACTTCTACAGGGTCAAAGAGTGAAAGGATTGTGGGTCTTTTGAGGCCTTTGAAGTTTTCTTTGAAATGCAATTTTCCTCCAGTTACAAGCCGAGTGAAATTCTTCGACCGACTCCAGCACTGTCAAATGTTTTCCACTTATTGGGGATGTGAGAACGTAGAACCTTCAGATCCAGCTTTTCCTCATTCCGTACATGATCACTCACTAATACCGCTCTTTGTCCTCCTCTTCAAAGCTGGTGGAAACAAGCATGGATATTTCAATGAGGTTGGACATCTTCCTTCAAGGCTAGAGCTGTTTTTCATACTAAAATGGGAAAATAGGTACCGTCTGTATGGAAATAAGCATGATGGGACATAGTGTGAGTTGTTAAGCTGAATATTAAGTGCATATTTCAGCCTTGTATTAGACTATCTAAGGTATATAGAGGAATAGCCATAACATAACATCACAGAATATGGTTAGCTACCATTGGTCAATCATGTCATGTGATATCTGGAAGTGTTGAGTAAGAAGATGAGAGGACAGAGAGAAGCCATGACTATGCTTATGATTAGGATCACTTTGAGCAATGGAACTTACCTCAGTTTGGTAGAGTAGGAAAAGTTAGCTTAGGAGAAATCTTGAATGCAATCAGTTAGTCAGGATGACTTAGATTTATTATTTTTAGGGAAATAAAACTGTGGTTGAGATCTGTTAAGGTTTTAATGTTTTTGATACTTTTTTGAATTCTTGTTTCTGCATCTTAAAAATAGAAAATAAAATACAGCTTTTGAAAAGTAATGTGGCCTCTTGTTTTGAAAAGAACCCAAGAGTAAATCAGAAGGAGATGTTTTGGAGTATTTTATCTCAAAGAAAATGAATTCTCTTTACTTTTGAACTCTGCCAGTGCAGCCCCTTTTGATTTACTGTGCACCGTCCCAAGAGCGACATGTACTCCGTGTTGATGGAAGTGGCATATAATCAATAAAGACAAGATGCATTATGACATTAGTGGGAACTCCTTAAAGAAAATGCTGACACTTTTGATTATTCTACTTGTGAATATCTCCCATGTTCTATCTTCAAATGTATAAGCTGATAAAAAAATATTGGCATAAGATAAGGCTGGTGCCGTTTTGCTAGAAGAACATGCTGGAAAGGCTTATGCTTTTGACCAATTTCAGAAAATATACCATTCAGTGACAATCTGTTTTTTATCCAATTCCTTATGCAGGTTGTGTTTATGTTGAAAATGTCATGAACTAGGTTTGGGAGAAGGCAATTCATCGCAGACACCTTTCCATTTTTCAGCAAACAATTCCTCAGGATGTTTCAAAACACACAAACCCATGTGAATGATTTGTATAGATGGCAGTCTAGAAATAAAGGGGAAGGGTGGAAGCATTTGACAGCTGAAAACAGGGATGAAATACCAATTTGATGTGCAACATTACCTGTGGCCCCTGTGCTTTAGAAAGAACCAAAGAGAAAGGGCCTCAAGATTGTTGTGACTCTAACATTCTTACTTTGAGGCTGTTTGGCCATGGAAGTTTTTCTTCCTGACCTTTCACCAGACTCTGTGGCTGGTTCTCTGAGCTCCTTGCCCTCTGAAAATGCCAGCTACAGAGTCTGGCGAAATGTCAGGAAGAAAAACTTCCAGAACACGGCCAAACAGCCCAAAAACTCACACCAACTATAGTAAATAATGATATTTATTTATATGTCACCAGGACCAAATTCTAAGATAAAATAGACACAGGCATCATTTGGCATTATGATTTCCTGAATTTGAAATATTCACTTTGGGGATTGGCATTTCATTTCAGAACCAGTAGGTTAGAAAATGACCCACAAGAGCCCAGGTAGTGCTCAGACCCCTCTGATTCCTGCATAGCCAATTTCTGGGCTCAAATGGGGTTAAACTCCAACCAGATATCAAGCAGTGATGTTATCTTTGCTTCTTCATGGTGCTGGCCAATCAGGCACTGTGCAAGGACAGGCATCATCCCGCCTCCCTGTCTAATTGGCCATCACCATGGAGGAGTAATGATGATGTCTCAACGTGCTTCCTCATTGCAGCTCAGCTCTGTGCCAGCACAGAGAAAGATAAAGCAATTCACTCCTTGTGTATCAGAGGGTGCTTGGTGGTCAGGGGGCATGGTGGCTCACCAGGCTAGAGCACTGAAAACTCTAGCTGCAAAATTGACAGCTCAGCAGTTCGAATCCCGGGTGCCACGAAGTGAAGTGCGCTCCCGCTGTTAACCCCAGCTCCTGCCAACCTAGCAATTTGAAAGCATGTAAATGCAAGTAGATAAATAGGTACCACCATAAAAGTCAGGAAGGTAAAACAGTGTTTCCTTGCAGCCACGCTAGCCACACAGCCATGGATTTGCACAACACTGGCTCTTTGGCACCGCCCCTAGAGTCAGACACAACTAGCATGCATGTGTGTATGGGGGGACGTTTTACCTTTACCTTTTTAAAGGATGAAACTCTGACTTGATTAACCAGTGCAAGGGTAAATTGCACATCTCAATGAGTGATTGTTGGTCTGTATGTTCAGATTTGTTTGAAATTAGAATTGCAATCACTAAAAGTGAATGATGATATTTTTATCAACAAGGATGGCATATTTCTTGATTGAACAAACTGTAACAAAGCCTTTATATTGGTGGTTCTTCTGTCCTGAAATTCATACCAATAGAACATTTGCCAAAAAAGATATATAATTTTAAACACTAGCTACAGTATTTTGCTTCACTGTGAGCTTTTGCAGATCAACAGAGTTATGCCTTTTTTAAAGAGTATAACTAAGAACATAAGAAGAGCCATGCTGGATCAGGCCAAAGGCCCATCTAGTCCAGATTCCTGTATCTCACAGTGGGCTCACCAGATGCGTTTGGGAGCGCATGAGACTAGATATCTGTCTCCTGATACCACTCCCCTGCATCTGGTCCTTGAAGTACCCCAGTTTTAAGCCTGGCGATTACACATCTCCATCATGGTTTGTAACCTGTCATGGACTTTTCCTCCAGGAATCTGTCCAATCCCCTTTTGAAGGCATCCAAGCCAGATGCCATCACCACATCCTGTGGCAGGGAGTACCATAGACTAACAACGCGCTGGGTGAAAAAAATATTTTCTTTTGTCTGTTCTTACTCTCCCAGCCCTCAATTTGAGTGGATGTCCCCTAGTTCTGGTATTTTGTGAGAGGGAGAAGAGCTTCCCTCTATCCACTTTACTCATGCCCTGCATTATTTTGTACGTCTCAATCATATCTTGTACTCTATTGGTGTACTCTATTTATTTTGCCTTGGTTTTTATCTGTTACAGGGTATTAGGTTTTTCTTTCAGGCAAGCTGCCAATTGCTGTGTCCTTGATTCCATCAGCTCAGCCTTGGGACCCACCTGGTTAGTTCCATCCTATCCAACTCCAGGTGTGCTGCATTCCCACTTGGCAGCTTGCCCAGTTGCTTTTTTTAGTTGCTTTTATATTGGCTAGTTGATTTACTCTGTTAGGTTATTACCTGTTATTGTTTGTTAATTATTTTGCCAGTATTGTATTTGCTTGTACCTTTGTATTTGCTGTACTTTCCTTTTTTTTTCTTTTTTTTTTTTAAGGCTAGGTCACCATGACCACAGGGACTCAAATACCAACCGTGTTGGGTCGTGGACGATGCGCTCGGAATTGGGGAGTTGGTCGGTTGAGAAGAACTAGGGTCAGGCATCTTGTGCCTGTCCCGCGTTCTGACTCCCCAATTCACTGCCACGTGTCTCGTAGCCATTCCACCAGAGCCTCCAACCTGACCTGTCTTCTTCTTAATGCCAGGTCAGTCCATAATAAGACCGCTGTCATCTCTGACACCATCGCTGACAGCAGGACTGACCTGGTATGTATCACGGAGACCTGGGTGGGCTCAGAGGGGGGAGCTTCGCTCGCCCAGCTGTGTCCACCTGGGTTCCTGGTTCAGGGAATAGGCAGGTTGGAGGGTCAGAGGCGGGGAGGGGTCGCCATTGTCCACAGGGAATCGCTTTCAGTGACCAGGGCCTCGACATTGGTGAGTCCAGGGTTAGAATGCCTACACCTGTTGGTGGGTCAGCGGGATAGACTTGGCATTGTGCTGGGTTACCGTGCTCCCCGCAACCCAGCACAACCCCTACCAGAGCTCTCAGAGTTCATTGCCGCTGCTCTCTTGAGGTCCCCTCGGCTTCTAGTCGTTGGGGACTTCAACGTGCATGCTGGTGATGGGCTCGCTGGTGCAGCTCTGGAATTCATGGAAACCATGACATCCATGAATCTATCCCAGCTTGTTTTTTGCCCTACCCACAGATCCAGGCATACCTTGGACCTGGTGTTTACCTCCAAGTCGGGGGATTCCAATCTGGAGGTGAGGGACATTGTTTCCTCTCCTGTGTCATGGTCAGATCATCACCTGTTGTCATTTTCCCTTGCAATGGCGGCCCCTCCTCACGGGGACCAACGGCCCTTTGTTTGGGCCCGCCCCCGAAGGCTTCTCGATCCGGCCCGGTTCCGGGAAGCCTTCGGGGAGCTCTCTGGTGGTCTGGCTGACGATTCGGCCGAGGCCCTGGCCAACCAATGGTTTGAGTCAGCTGCCGGCGCTGTCGACCGAATCGCCCCCAAGCGTCTCCTCCGTGGCAGAGCTCGAACTTCACCGTGGTTCACGGAGGAGTTAAGAGCGATGAAGCGGGAACGGAGGAGACTGGAGAGCATCTAGAGACAGAGCCGGACGGCAATGAATAAGACCGCTGTTGTGATCCAGACTAGGCGCTACTCACGAGTCATCAGGGAGGCTCAAAGATCTTATTACTCCCTGAGAATTGGTGAGGCCTCGAACTGCCAGGCAGAGCTCTTCCAAGTGGTCCAGGACCTCACCAATCCTAGTCTGGCTAGGCCTCCTCCTACTGATTTCAGTAGCGAGAATCTTGCGGTCTTTTTTAGATCTAAAATAGAGGCCATCTGTGCCGGCTTTGAATCCAGTAGCACTAGTCCTCCCTCGCCATCCCCAGCCCCCTCACCCCCCTGCTCTCCTCAACTGGTTGAGTTTGGGCCTGTTTCCCCTCAGGAAGCCTCCAGGGCTCTTGCCCACTGCCGTCCCGCGACCACTCCTTTCGACCCTTGCCCATCCTGGCTTATTAAATCTGCCGGAGGGAGCATGCCCGAGTGGGCTGCTGCCATCGCCACCGCCTCCTTCCGCGAGGGTTTTTTTCCCTCTCGTCTGATGGAGACGGTGCTCAAGCCCATTTTGAAAAATCCGGGCCTGGCGTCGGACCAATTGGCCAACTACCGTCCAATCGCCAATGTTCCCTTCATGGGCAAGGTCATCGAAAGGGTGGCCGCGGTGCGCATTCAATCACATCTGGAGGAACAACGGTGCCTTGATCCTTGCCAATCTGGTTTCAGGCCTGGCCGGGGAATCGAGACAGCTCTGGTCGCGCTGCAAGATGACCTAATCCGGGCGGCCGACAGGGGTTGCTCTACCCTGTTGGTCCTCCTGGATTTGTCAGTGGCCTTTGATACCGTCGACCACGGTATCCTACTGGACCGGCTCTCTGAGGTGGGTATCGGAGGCACTGTTCGCAGTTGGCTCCGGTCCTTCTTGGAGGGTCGGCTCCAGTATGTGCAGCATGGCGGAGAGTTGTCGACCCCGTGGACACTCCCTTGTGGAGTTCCACAGGGGTCGTCTCTCTCCCCCATGCTGTTCAACATCTACGTAAGACCGCTGGCTGGGGTCATTCGGAGTTTTGGAGTCTGCTGTCATCAGTACGCTGATGACACGCAGCTCTATCTCTCCTTTTCTACCTCTGCAGTGGAAGCTGTCCAGACCCTCAACCAGTGCCTGGAGGCGGTTATGGCTTGGACCAGGGCCAACAGGCTCAAACTCAACCCTGAGAAGACCGAGGTGATGTTCTTTGGGAGTTCCCCGTCAGGTTATGGAGGCCCTCTCCCCAGCTTGGAGGGAGTTTCCCTCCAGCTGGCAGAGAGGGTTCGTAATCTGGGCGTGATCCTGGACCCGGCGTTGTCCCTGGAGGCCCAGGTGGCGGCCGTGGCCAGGACTGCATTTTACCATCTCCGTCAGATTGCCCAGATTCGTCCCTACCAAGACGTGGACTCCTTGAGAACAGTGGTGCAGGTGCTGGTGATCTCGAGGCTGGAATACTGCAACGCTCTCTACATGGGGTTGCCCTTGACTCTCCTCCGGCGCCTGCAGCGGGTGCAAAATGCAGCAGCCAGACTGGTGGTGGGTGCACGTCGCTATGACCGCATCACCCCGGTCTTGGCTCGGCTGCATTGGCTACCCGTTGCAGCCCGGATCAGATTCAAGGTCTTGGTTTTAGTTTATAAAACCCTCCATGGCTTGGGACCTGACTACCTGGCAGAGTGGATCGTCCAGCGGTCAACTTCGGCCCGACCGGTTCGGCAGTCGCGGGCGCACTCGCTGCAGGTTCCCACCCCCCGAGAGGCCAGGCGTTCCCTTACACGGAACCGGGCCTTCTCGGCCGCTGCTCACTCTCTTTGGAACAGCCTCCCCAGCGAAGTACGCTCTGCAGAGTCCCTGCTGGCCTTTCGCAGAGCGATTAAAACCATCCTATTTCGCGAGGCCTTTGGTGACCTAGCCTAATAGTTTTTTTTTCCCCTCTCTTTTTTCTCGCCTTCGACTCTTATACTGTGAGCGTACTGACCTAGCAGCGAGGTCTATGCTGTGTTTTTAATTATATGTTTTGATTGTCTTGTTGTTTGTTTTATTTATTGATTGTTGTGTATTTGCTGATTTGTTTCAGCTCTGTAAGCCGCCCAGAGTTCCCGTGGAAAGATGGGCGGGGTATAAATTCAAAAATAAATAAATAAATAAATAAATAAATAAATATCCCCCCTCAGGCGCCTTTTTTTCCAGACTAAAGAGCCCCAAATGTTTTAGCCTTTCCTCATAAGGGAGGTGCCCCAGCCCAGCAGTCATTTTAGTCGCTTTCTTCTGCACCTTTTTCCAGTTCCACTATGTCTTTCCTGAGATGCAGTGACCAGAATTGTACACAATATTCCAGGTGCGGCCTTACTATTGTTTTGTATAATGGCATTATAATGTTGGCTGTTTTATTTTCAATCCTCTTTTTGATAATCCCTAGCATGGAACTGGCCTTCTTCACTGCGTTTCTCCTTGGAAAAGGACCCAAGGAAGCTATGTTTGCCACCAGCAAAAGGCAAATTGCTTGGAACATTTTCACTATATGAAAAACAACAGCAATGTATCACAACCAAACTAGGGCTATATTCAACTCTTAGTTCAGCAAAGTAGGCCCACTGAATCAATGAAAGACAGATTAATGTTAGTGGAGAACTAAGAGCATGGTTACACTATTTTAATAGTAGTTTACTATTTTTAAAACATTCTTTTTAAAATTTTAAACATATTTTTCTACCCACTGCTTTTAGCTTTTAAGTATTGGATTTTTTATTGTTGTAAGTCAACTTGGGTCCTTTTAAGGAAAAAGGTGAGGTAAAATGATGTGTGCTGTGTTAGTTGAGGAGGGTATATGGGCTTTTAAAAATTGTTATAAAACTTGCATTGCCAGGGCTCCAGATTCCTGTGTTTTGCTGTCCCAAGGCTATGCATTTCCAGTGGGAAATTTCTGCCCCCAAAAGCTAAAATAGCCCCCTATGTTGCCATAGTTATAGAAGAAGCTCTAGTTGCTGGCAGGCCCCAAACCAGTAATTCTGGCATGCACTCTAATGTTTCACAAACCTCACAAGTATAATTTACTCTGATATATCTGAGTGCACATGCAAAAACCATTCAAAATAAGTCATGTTCATGATAAAATTAAAAATAAAGACCTTTTAAAAAATCCCCCTTAGAATCATAGAGTCGGAAGAGCCCCTAAGGGCCATCCAGTCCAACTCCCTGCCATGCAGGAACCCCCAGCAAAGTACCCCCAACAGATGGCCATATAGCCTCTGCTTAAAAACCTCCAAAGGAGGAAACTCCACCACCCTCCATGGCAGCTTATTCCAACTCCGAACACCTCTAATCATCAGGAAGTGCTTCCTAATGTTCAAATGGAATCTTTTTTCCTGTAGTTTGAAACCATTGCTCTGAATCCTAGTCTCTGAAGCCATGGAAAACAAACCTGTTCCCTCTTCAATATGACATCCTTTCAATATTTAAACATGGCTATCATATCCCCCCTCAACCTTCTTTTTGTAGGGCTAAAGATACCCAGCTCCCTAAACTGCTCCTCATAAGACATTTCGTCCAGATCTTTAACCATCCTGGTTGCCCTCCTCTGGGCTCATTCACAGGTTTTGGGGTGCCTGGGGACAAAGTTGTTTTTGTGGCCCTCCAGCCCTCCACAATTCCATTGAATCCACCCAGCAAGGGGGGCAATCCTTCAGGTGTGGGGTGGGCAGGTGGGCATTTGTGTGTGTGTGTGCATGCGCACATGATAGCATGCACACACCTTACCTTTCCTGTGGTGGCCCACAGCAAGACAAGGAAGAGTTGGAGGAGGAGGAGGAGGTAGGTGCCGCAGCATCAGACTCACATGCTTGCCTGTCTTCCTGCCTGCTTGCTTTCCTGCTCGCCTGGTTCCTGGCGGAGGAGGAGGCGTCTGTGATGGAGTGGGTCCCGTCACCAAGCCTGAGGACAGCTGGTGGAAGGGCACAGGGCTTCCTTCTCCTCCTCCTGCCCAGGCACCCCAGATTGCTGGGTCCGGGGCAGATGTTCTGTGCTGCCCCCTAGATATGACCCTGCTCATTCAAGTTTGTTAACATCCTTTTTAAATTGAGGTGCACAGAACTGGACACAGTACTCCAGGTGGAGTCTGACCAGAGCAGAATAGAGTGGTGCCATCACCTCCCTTGATCTAGATTAGTGGTTCCAAACCATTTTTTTTTGCCATGCCCCACCTAAGCATCTCTAAAGTCCTGATGCCTCTTGTGATATATAATTCTTACCATTCAAAAGTGAACTACTCATACAGAGAAAGCCTAAAAGGCCATTAACTCAATTTAAACAAGGTTCCAAACAACATGTCATCCATGAAAGAGAAATATATAAGAACAAAAGACAGTAGAAGTTTTGGGAACTTTTAAAAAATAGTATGAAAGGATATGAAACAACAGTAAAGTTTCAAAACATGTAAGAGAGAACTGAAATGCATAAATATAAAAGAATTTCAATGAAAACTTTTTTCTGTAATACTTTGATCGTATTGATTACTATACATATTAAAATAAAGGCACCTACCAAATTCAAAATACAATTTGAGCTCATCTCTCTTCCTTCATGAGCTTAAATTCATTCAGGGATTCCAGGGATCCCCGTACTACCTTCCTACCAATTCTATGTTGCAATTTCCACCCTACTTCTTCATCCCAACTGAACTCTTTTTCCTTTTTGGAGAAAACTGGGGCAAAGAACATGTTGTTGAGTAGTTCTTCCTTTTCCCTGTCTCCTGTTAGTAATTGGCTATCATTGCCATGCAGAGACTCTGTCATTTCCTTATTTTCCTTTTGCTGCAGACATAAATTTAAAAAACCTTTTTTTACTCTCTTTAATCTCTCTGGCAAGTCTAAGTTCATTCTGTTTTTTAGCTTTTTTTAAACCACTCCCCTGCATAAGCTGGCTATTTGCTTATATTCCTCTTTGGTACATTCTCTATTTTCCGTTTCCTGTACTTTTTTTAACTTAGCTGAGTCGAAAGTTCTTTAGTTATCCATTGCGATTTCCCTAGACATCTTCCATTTTTTCTCCTCGTTGGACCCATTTTAGATTGTGCCCTTAATATCTCACTCTTAAAGAATTCCCATCCATCTTGGACTCCCTTCTCTTTCAGTGTCTTGGTCCATGAAATCACAGCCAATAATTTCCTAAGTTTACAAAAATTGGCTTTCTTAAAGTCTAGGATGCCTGTCTGGCTATACTTAGCTTTTCCTTCCCACAGGATAACACATTACAAAGAGCATGTCCACTTCTACCAATAGATCCCACCACTTTGACCCCATTTACAAGGTCCTCCCTATTGGTTAAGATCAGATCTAAAATAGCTGTTGCTCTTGTTGTCTCCTCCACCTTCTGGGCCATGAAATTGTTTGCAAAGGCAGTACAGAATGTGTTGGCCCTTTTGTTGTTAGCTGAGTTAGACTGCCACAAAAATGTGCTCCCCATGCAAAATAAATAAATAAATAAATAAATAAATAAATAAATAAATAAATAAGGAAGTGGTTAGCTATAAACCATTTAAATGAATAATTTTGAATCAATTTTAAGAGTGCTAAACCTGACATAAACATGAGAGCATTTAAATGTGGAACCATGCCCTATGTGTAATTGCCTCTGTTGCTACTATGAGCATTTGAATGAAAACCAGATGCATACCTTTAAAAATCAGTGGAAAGTCTAGCATTTCAGTAGATTTGGAGGGGGAAAAGCAATAGAGAAATTAGTTTCTAAACGAAATAGTTCTTTGTATGAATGAGCCAAGGAAAAAACTTTAAAGATGTGATGTCTTTTGAAAAAATGAAATGTTAATTTTAATGGGTGAATTGATGACAGGCAACACAGTTTCTTAACTAAAATACCTTTCATCATTTGATAGCCCTTACTTGTAAAGAAAGAATCATGAACTGGCTGCACATCTCTCCAACTTATATTGCTTAATATAATATGTTGAAGATTTCTATTTTCCTGGAAACACTGATTTTTTTTTGCCTTGGCAATTAATTTTCTTCTGCATTTTAGCCTGGCTTTTGCCTGGTCTTACTTATGAAAGGCAAAGATATTTTGCCGATAATCACACCCAATATTTTACAAACTGAAATGTTTCATGTACTTGTAACACCCTATTCATGACGTCCGCTATTGGGAACCACTGGTTCTCACAAAACAAACGAAAAAAGCTTCAGTTTCCTCATTTGGTCCATGCAAGAATTGGGAGAGACATTTTTTCTTTCCGAAGCAAAGATCAAAGTCTCACCATCTCCATACTAAAAGCTGGCAAGATTGATCTTATATTTAGAAACAATATATGATAAAAAGGTATAAATAGAAGATGGAAGTGCTGCAGGACATTTTAACTGTTATAGCAGGTGCTTCTCCCCTGTCTTTGCAGCTCGTTAATTAGCTTTCTCTGTTCTTCTGGCTGGTCTTGAGGTTGAAAATACCAGCTTTGCTTTCAAATCTGGTATCTCTGACAGTTTCCCATAATCACATCTCTTGAAAGTTAAAACAGTTTCTAATAATGTGTTATCTGCAACATATAGTTAGGCCCTTATTTCATCACCGGTGAACCATGTCTACTATCATGGTCTAAGACAACAGAGTAGTTCAGGACTGTCATGAATTAGTTTTAAAAAGCAGAAGCAGATACACAGTCCAAGATCAAAAGCCAGATAATCAGTTCAAAGCAGCGAAACAAGGCAGCATCCAAGAGTTCCAAGGGAAATCAAGTCTGGTCCAAGGTCAGGAAAAGCTGCAAGAAAACACCACAAGCATGAAACCTGTAGGCACTAGTATCCACAGTTTTCCTGCAAAGAGCCATGGGATCAGATCAAGTCTTTTATGGAGGCTCTCACTGATTTCAGCTGCTGTCCTAGCTAAGGTGTTTCTGTAATTTGCATTGGTCTCAGCTGACACCTTAGCTGTATCACTACAAGGACCAACAGAAAGATGGTGTGACATACATACCTCTGCCCTCAGTTGGAGTGGGGCAGTTAAAGAACTCAGAAAGAGCATTCAGGAGGCTAGTAGATAGTATTCCCAAGTAGAGATGGGCACGACTTAGCACAATTTTCGTTTTCGTTTTTGTTTTTTTGTTTTCGTTACGTAACGAAACGAAAACGAAAAACAGTTCAAAAATGGACCGAAAACGGAAACGAAACAACTAATTTTGAGCCAGTTTTCGTTTTTCGTTACTGGAAAAGCACACAATGGAGCTAAATGGGGAGAAACGAAAATTTTTTCATTTTCGTTTTTGGTTTTCATTTTCATTACGTAATGAAACGAAAACAAAACATTTTGAAAATTAGCTCACTAAAACGGAAACGAAACGAAACAGACCCTAGCCGAAAACGAAAACGGAAACGAAATTTTTTTTCTGAGTCGTGCCCATCTCTATTCCCAAGAAGTATCTGCTGTCTAACTGAACTGCATCAGCCTGCCTGATGGCAGCACCAGCTCTGGATTGATGATTCTCATCCAGTCCAGTCATCTTCTCCCTTCCTTCATTCTGTCCTTCTTTCAAATTGTGGGACATGGAGAATGAGAGTGTTCTCCTCCTTTGCTTTGTATCTCATTGTGTTCCACCATCAGGAACTGATAAACTGTGGTACTTTGGTTTAAACAAATAATTTATTATCTGGGCTGTTTTGTATTGCAAAAAATTCTTAAACAGAAACATGGTTTCCCATAGGAATGCACTGGAAATCAATTTATTCAAGAGGTTAGACAAAAGGCAACCTGGGGCATTCCATTTAAAATTTTCTTAAACCAAGGCATCCCCATTCTTTTCACAAAGCAACTTTAAATTCCTTATGAAAAAACTTAAACCAGGACATTCCATTGAAAAATTATTAAACTGAGACATCCCCATTTCCAATATTTTTTTCTTAAACCAAGTTTTTCTTTAACAGAGTTATTTTTAAACCAAGGTACACTGCATTTGGAACTGCCAAATCTTATATGAAAATATGCAGAAGGGTCTCATTCATTTGTAGAGGGGTGTGCGTGTGTGCGCGCATGCATGCTCACATGTAGGGGTAAGATTGGTACATTTTCTGAGCAGCCATTGCCCACTCAGCATGAAATAAAGAGACTAAACACACATTTTGGGATTAAATTTGTGCCACAATTTATTAATAATAAAATTTAACTCTAAATCTTAATTGTTGACCAACAAGAGGATCTGTTACATAGTGCAATGGTCCAAACCCTGTTGGTATTAATAACTGCTCCTCCATGGATGTAAAGAGATTCCTAAATGGGGGGGCAAGGGTGGCACCAATATTTTAGGCACCCCACTCCTTCCCAACATCTCATAAGTCCAAAGCAGCCCTCATTTCCTACCTGTTATTAATAATTAATATAGACCTATTCTATGCTTGTCTACTGTTTATTTTAATATGAGGTGGGCATACATAATTCAGATACCTCTTGTGATACCCACCACACTAAAGGGGCTACGGAGTATTCCATTTACCCCATGCTGCTGAACAGTTTGACATGAAGGCCCTCTTGCAGGTCCTTCAGGAATATTTCCAGGCCCAAATCTGATAAGTGGACCCCACTGGGTCTATACAATTGTTTGTATTGGGCAGAAATGTAACCTAAACTAGAGTTAACAAAATGTCCAATTTCCCTATTAACTCCCTTCCTAGCCTTATGCATCTACTTAGGGTCATGGGCTGATCTCCACTCTAAATGTGGTATCAATGCGGGCCAAACTATCCTAGTCCTTGGAAATCTCAGGTTATAAGCCCTCAGGTCATCAATGACTTTGAGGATAAGCATTTTACCCAACACTCAGGTCAAATCATTACCACCAAGGGGGGTCACCAATACAGCCAGTGGATGGTCAGGGGAATCTCTTGCCATTGCAACTACGAAGCCATCCCAGATCATTCCCTATCATCCCCTGAATACAATCTCAGCCCATGCTCCTAGGCCAGCATCTCGTCCCCATCCAGTGCATGTCGCATACTTGGCTGCCCAAAAAATGTAACTGTGGCCTCAAATCACCACCCTGGCATGCACTTCAGGCCGGACACATGTAATTATCTGGATACCAGCAGAATCAATACACATTGCTGCTGCTGTTGATGCAGCCCCAATACGAAATGAATGTGTTCTGAAATGCCATCCAGTTATCCTAGCATTACGTAATGCCAGGGATGTAAATTTCCAAATTTGGAATTGTGTTAATGGTGTGCTATTCCTGTGTTAGAACAAATAACCCTGTGTGTGATCTGCCAATGTCAAAAAATCCCACATTGCCAATACAGGACAAATTTGAATAAGAGAACACCTACGAAGGCGGATCATTTGTCCCCTGCCCAATTGATCAATTTTGGATCTACAAATTGTAATCATCAAGCGATCTTGTTCTTCCACCAAGCCTATTCTCAACAATGCAGTCTGGGACTGTCCAGCCTTTGAATGAGATATGAGCTGACTAACTCTCAGCACTGCAAAAAAGGCTAGCAGGGCAGCTGCATGAAACAGCACTGCCTCGAAGTGATCAGAACAAGTCTGACTCCAAACTGTGGCCAATTTACATAGCATTTGTGGAGAAATGGGTGTCCTGTTGTCCTTCACCTCTCCCCACTCTTTGGTCCATCCTTCTAGCATTTTAGCCAGCCTAAACTCACAGCTCAGGTGCTCAAAGCCTTGAGCCTTCACATAAAAGGAAAGAGAAGACAACTTTCCTTGAATAGTGTGTGGTGCTAGACCTTTAAAGTGGAGTTTGACTGCAAACTGTGTTAATTGATCAGCCCTAGCAGGCCACAGCTGGTCAAAACCTTCCTTGGCACAAAATCTGGCAAACTCTGCACATGCTGCGGAATAACAATGCTTGATTTGGAGCACCAGGGTGAGGCTCATTGTCCTGTTAGCCTCTACCCTCCAAACCCCATACCTCCTCTGGAAGTATCTCTGGATTGCTTAAAGCACGAGATGCCAATAATCTGAACCGTGCCATTTGTTGACGGGACAGAGCATCAGCAATCTCATTATAGACACCCAGAACATACTGGGCATGGAATACAATATTAAATTGGAGGCATCTAAGTGTGAGGGCCCTGACCAACTGCATTACTCGGCTGGACCTGGATGACAACAAATTCACTATGTGCACTACCGCCAAGTTGTCACACCAAAACTTAATGGCTTAGTTGGTCCACAACTCATCCCAGAGCCACATAGCGCCCACAATCAAGAAAAGCTCCAAAAAAGTAAGGTCTCAGGTCAGCCCTATATTAATCCATTCACTTGGCCATTCACCTTCACACCAGTGTCCCCTAAAGAACAATCCAAAGCCATGTGCTCCAGATGCATCTGTTTGAACCTGTAATTCAGCACCCAGAATCAACTAACGATGTGTGCCAAAAACAGACACAATTAAATTCATTTAAAAATGCAACCATACACTAAGGTCATCCCTCAACTCGGCAGATACACACCGCTTATGATGAGACCTCTTGAGTCCATCCATACTGTCACATAACCTCCATAAAAAGGCTCTACCAGGGGTCACAACTCTACATGCAAAATTCAAGTGTCTGACTATCTGCTGCAACTCCACCAAATGTTTCCTTAAATCCTCTAATTTTTTGGTTAGGCAACCCGCATGTCTGATTAATCATGTCCAATTCTATGCCCAAAAATGTCAGAACATTTGCAGGATCCTCTGTCTTATCCTCAGCCAATGGCAAGCCAAGCTCACAGGCAATATCATAAAATGCTGACATAAGTGATGCACACTGGTGTGTACCTGCCTTCCCACGTCTAAATAGTGGACTATCCAACTGCTGCCTGTTCATGAGCTCACTACCAACTCAATGAAGGAACTGAAATGCTCAAAAGCAGCACATGAAATGGAACAGCCAAATGGCATTGCCCTATCCATATGGAACTTACACTTGAACGCAAAACCTAGTAACTCAAAATCACATGGATGCACAAGTAATATGCAAAATGCTGACTTGATGTCGCCCTTGCCCATTTCCACACGATGTCCACAAATGTGTACCATCTTAACCGCATATCAAAGGATGTGTAGCAGATGCTGCACAACTCCTGAGGGAGCATAACATTAACACATTCCCCTTCAGGATACGATAGGTGATGTATCAACTCACCAGGTGCCTTTTTAGGCACCACCCCAGAGGGGAAAATCAGAATTGCAGCATAGGTGGCTGATCAAAAGGGCCTCAAAGCCTTGCACAGACTTCAAGTTCTTCACAAACTGCAAAACACACTTGCCTACAGCAGGAATTTGAAAGCCAAACTGAAAGCCCTCACTTAAATATCGTGTATCCACCACAACAAGGGAGCTACAAAGCCATGCCTGCAATGCGTCCAGTCTAATCGAGCTAGTGCCCTTTGGGTAAAACAGATGGCCAGTCTCTCTATTGCCATTTCCATTAACTCTGGGCTTTGTGCACACTGAGACAGCATGTGTTCCTCCACAATTGGAGCATATATGCTGAAATTTACCCTTGTTATTAAACTCATAGCAGGCCAAACGGGGTTGAACTGTCTGGCCCACTCCTGGGTGGACAAGATTAAATTGTCCGACTCTTTGAACTAAATTGTTCAAATTGTTCCCCTGACATGGGTCGAGATGGATTCATCACCCTAAACCAGAGTGATCCATGTGGGATGTCCAATTTCAATCCAGAATTACATGCCACCCTATGATGAAATCCCTCATCACAAGACAACCATGCTGTTCCAGGAAAATCCAAATGTGCCCGATTAATAATATCAATATATCAAAAAAGAGATGATCCCCTTTGTGGGTGTGCTCTAGTCAGGATACCAGCATAGATTAGGAATGCTGACAAGCAGTTATTTCAACACCTCTCCAACTTGCATTTTGCATTTCCTAATTCTCTCTTTTTCTTTTTCCTCAAGCTTTTGAAAAGCCTGTGTGTCAATAAATCAAAAACATCTACATATTTTTCACTCACAATATTCTCCACCATGGCTTCAGATAGGTGACTGATCAAAGAAAAGGACTCATCACCTTCAGTACTGTGCTGAGATTCAATGAGTTTGAATTCAGTTATGCACAACCTGCTTGCAGTTTCTCTTTTACCAAGTGACCATTAACTGCTGGAGAAAAAAAAATGCAAGTGCAATCTGGAGGAACCCACCAACACACAAAGGTATGCTATAATTAAGGCTTAACACAACCCCAGGCCAACACACTTAACAAACCTCCTAGCCTAATTAATAGTAAATTGAACCCAAACTGCAGACCCTAGAGCAACGATGGCAACAATTCCCCAAGCCCAAAAGTAACTATATAGCCTGGTTCAAAACCTCCCCCACCTGAGTTCTTTAACAAAGCTAAGAATTAAAATGAAATCAATAATAAAACTAGATCCGCAAACCAAATTGGCTACCTCTACCCCTCGCTCTCTATATATTTTTTATTTTTTATTTTATTTTAAAATTAGCTACCTTACTCCCCCACCCCACTGATTATTAAGCCAGGTAGCCTCTCAAGAGGCTAGCCTGGTGTCCCACTATCACTCCCCCCACCAAAGCTAACCCGATCCCTTAACTGACTAAGTAAGCTTAACAAACAACAGTAAATCAAGAAAGAAAAGCCCTGAGGGAGCAAGCCCGAACCAACACAGCTCAGCAGAATGCACAAGCTGATTCCTTGCAGGAGCTGAGATGGAAAGAAGAAAAAATGCCGCAGAGGCTGGGGAGGTGCGGAGGCAGACTTAAATATGCTCACTCACCCACTGACCTCCAGCCTTGGTAAGGGCACAAAATCTTGGCACCTCTTCATGTGAGGAGGTAAAGAAGCCCCACCTAGGCAAAATGGCCTCCATTTGTCTGAGCCACAAACATTTCATGGTGAGCCTGATTCTTTCTCTCTCTGAGCCTGACTAACCTCATAGAGTTAAGATAAAGTACAACAGAGGAATGCTGTGTGCACCAGCTAATACTCCCTGAAGAACAGTGGGACAGCACAAAAATAAATGAATATTTAGTTAATGATAAAATAAACATTTTTAAAAAGTTTGTCTTAAGCATGGGTGTGAGTGACTGCGGATGTGAATGGTGGACATGTAGGTGGCTTTGACCCTCTAAACAGGTTTCTTAGCGTCTTCTGGAAACCTGCTCAGAGAGATAACCTCTGAATTCTGGGCCTTGAGAAACTGTCCCATGTTTTTGAGGCATGCTGATGTACTAGGATTAAAGAGGCCTGGATTCAAACTCCCAGTCAGGTAGGATGACACTGTGGAATTGGTAAAACCACTCCTAAAATACTCACTTGCCTTGAAAGCCCTTTTAGGGTCTCTGTAAGTCATTTCCAACTTGATGGCACATAACCCAGCATCTTACCTAGCCTGTTTCCTGAGGAAGATGAGAGAACGGGTTAATTTAGTATTATGTAGTATTTACTTTTTTTTTTTTACATAGAATATTTCATGTTAACCTGAATATCATAGTAGCACATTTCTTATGTGACAGCTTGAAAGTCAAATATGTTGAGTAATATTGAATATCTGTTTTAAAGGAACCTTGTTCACTTTATTTTCCTATACACATTGAAATAATGATTTAAAGTCTCCCCAAAGGAGAATGAGGACAAAAGTATGGCAATGACTTGCAAGATGGAAATCTGTCTAGCTGTCTTTCCCTGTATGATATATATTAATATAGGCACTTGTTCAAGAATATAACACATGAAACCACACCCTTTTCCATTTTCTTTCTAGGTTAAATGGATTTTCTTTATAAAAAAAAGCTTATCAAACAAAATTTCTAAGGTATTTGTCCAAGAGAAAAATGCATATTTATCCCTAGAGTAACATTTTGGGCTGGATGCAATAAATTGTGAACAGTTGTTCTGGAAGATATGATAATCTTTTTTGTTTCTTCCCATTCAGCTCTCAACCAGAATGTACCAAATTTGCCTCAAACGTTTAGCTTTAAACAAAATCCAGTAGCAGTTCTATGGAGAACAGATAAATAATAAGCCAAGTTTCCACAGTGCTTCTTCAGACTTGTTAAAAACTTTGAAGTCTTTTGAAAGGTAATCTGTGCTTGTGCCACATATAACAAGCCTCTCAGGGGATATTCATTCAGGCATACACAATGCGGCTGTAACCTCAACTTCACCTTACTAAAGAGTATGTCATCTTTTCGCAGATGTATCAGTACAGTGTGAAGATGTTTTTCCCCTTGGCATTGCATGCTCATGGGTAGGGAAGATATTTGTCCAATCTTATTTTCCTATGGAAAACTATCATTTCATATATCCATGTCTTGCTAAAGAAAAGTGCACATCCTGCCGTTTGTGGAACAAGTGTTGACAATAAGCACAAGCCCACGTTTACATTTGGGAAGTGTATGTGACTGAAAATCAATAAGTCAGCAAGGGGCACATACAATTTTCAGTCAATGGGGGGAAAGCCATAAAAGTGAATGTATCAGAAAAAATGATTTGAATATTGTTGTTTTCGAGTTCCCCTCTGCATGAATTTGGTATAGAACAATATGCAATTGTCTCACAATGTGATTATAACTGAGTGCACTGAGAATGCTGATCAGCTGATAGCCATCAGAATGTGCAAAAACAGCAGGCCTATCAGTGTGGTGATACCCCCCACACACACACACACTAGGAACAAATAAACAAACAGAAAGAACCAGTTTGCATTCAATTTCCTGTTTGGTTTGTGGTTTGTGGCCAACCATAAGCCACAAACCATTACAAACCACCATTTTCCAGGTTCTTGCCCAAGTCTATTCAACATATATAGTAAGGAGAGCTATGAATGTAGAACCATACATATTTTCTGAGCTATAAAATTCCTCGCAGTATCTTTTTTAAATTGCTTTTCAGCCTCTGCAGTGTAAATGGATCTGGAAAAATATTTAAGAGCATACTTAGTTACACCACTGTAACTAAGTGATTTCAAAATGTATGCTGCAACCTAGAAAGACAGTGCAATTTCATTCTTGAATTTGTGCTGAGGTGGCAGAGTCCCAAGACAGTAGAATTAATGACATTATAGTACAGTTTTTTAAACTACAGTACTGGTCATGTCCATGGAATTTTCTTGGCAGGGATATTGGGGTGGCTTGCCAGTTCCTACCCCAGGAAGGGCTCCTTGATCACTGCAGATGGCGACTGCAGCAATGAAATTAAAAGACACCTACTTCTTGGGAGGAAAGCAATGGCAAACCTAGGTAGCATCCTAAAGAGCTAGAATAAATTGCCAACTAAGGTCAGGATAGTCAAAGCTATGGTTTTTCCAGTAGTGATTTATGGAAGTTAAAGATGGACTATAAAGAAGGCTGATTGATGTAGAATCGATGCTTTTGAGCTGTGGTGCTGGAGGAGAGTCTTGAGAGTCCCCTGGACTGCAAGGAGATCAAACCTGTCCATCCTGAAAGAAATCAACCCCGAATGTTCACTGGAAGGACAGATTTTGAAGCTGAGGCTCTAGTATTTTGGCCACCTCATGAGGAGAGAGGAGTTCTTGGAAAAGTCCCTGATGTTGGGAAAGATGGAAGGCAAAAGGAAAAGAGGATGGCAGAGAATGAGGTGGTTGGATGGTATTATTGATGCAATCAATATGGATTTGATCAAACTCCGGGAGGCAATGGAAGATAGGAAGGCCTGGAAAGCTCTGGTCCATGGGGTCACAAAGAGTTGGACACGACTGAGTGACTGAACAACAACAACAACAACAACAACAACAACAACAACAACAACAACAA
>JAHTLZ010000348.1:17032834-17062203 GCA_023846285.1 Phrynocephalus versicolor
ATAACTATATCCAATTGGTTATCATTCATCCACCAGGTGTCAGTGATGCCAATAACATCAGTATTTTTATCTACTACTCAGTATTACAGCTCCCCTATTTTGTTCTGGAGGCTTCTGGCATTTGCATACAAACATTTACAGATGCTTTTCAGATGCAGTCTGTTGAGTCCAGTTGCATTGTTAGCCTGACTCTTGCATCCTTCTGTTGGAGTGCTGGTGATGAGCTCCTCACTCTGCTCAGTAATTATTGCATCTTTCTCACGACTTAAGTAGGCACTTTCCTGAAACGGATGCTGCCCAACTCCTCTCGACTTTCCCCCAATTATCAGTTTAAAAGCTGTTCTGCAGCCTTCTTGAGGTTGAGTGCCAGCAATCTAGTCCCATCATGGTTCAAGTGCAACCCGTGCCTCCTGAACAGGTTTGGCTTGTCCCAAAAGGTTCTCTAGTTCCTGACAAATCTGAAGCCCTCTTCTCGACACCATTGCCTCATCCAAACATTGAGGCTTCTGAGCTCTGCCTTCTTGGTGTGTCCTGCAGGAGGAACAGGCAGCACTTCTGAAAATGCTACCTTGAAGTCCAGGACTTCCATCTTCTTCCTAACAATATGAATTTGGCTTCTAGGACTGACTGATTTGCCTTCCCAACATCATTGATACTAACGTGTACCATGACCACTGGCTCCTTCCCACTTCTCTCTAACAAACTATCAAGACATCTCGTGATGTCTGCAACCTTTGCACCTGACAGGCAAGTCACCATATGGTTATCATGTGCATCACAAATCCATCCCTCTGTATTTCTAATAATCCAGTTACCTAGTACAAGGAGCCTCTCTCCTGCAGTCTGTTCATCTACACGCACCTCATAGGGCTCGATCCCACATCCCTTTAAAAACAGTTTAAATTACGAAATAAATCGTGCCCAAAAATGCCATCCTCACGGCCACCGGGCTTTTTGAAAAAAAAAGAAAAAAGAAAACCCGGTAATGCTCCCTTAAGCGAGGTTTCTGTGACTCACCTACGAGGTTGAGGAATTTTTGCCTCACTTTGAAAATCCAGCTTTTAAGGAGGCAGACGCTGTGGGACCACGCTGATGATCCGGGTTTCTTTTTCTTTCTTTTTGCATAGTACCCACCAGCTGTTCCTGGGGCCGATTGGTGCTGTTTTTTTTTTAATTTGTCTGCATATCGGAGTAACAGTAAACTCTATCTGGTCCAACAAACATTAATTTCCCCCAGCAAAGTCGTCCGTTTTTTTCAAATGCTAGCGCCACCTGCTGGCCAAGGGGGCTGAACTGCACTTTAAAATTGAAAAAACAGATTTTGACATGAGAACTCTTCTCCCACATTTAAATCATGTGATGGGACGAAGAGGAAAAGCGGGACCTTCAGAAGATCAGGTTTGAAACCCAGGTGTGACCACAGCCACAAACTATATTAAGGGAGAGATATTCAGTTTGTTCCTGTTGTTTGTCTCCCTATATCTCATCATGTGATGAAGGAGAGGTTCCCAGGTGGAACCAGTTGTACCTCTGTGCATTCCTCATGAGATGTGATGAGGGAAAGAGCCTCAAATTGATTCTGTAATTTGAGACTTTCAGTGTGATCCCTTGCCCTTCTACTTCTTTGAGTCACATTCCTCCATGCATCTACCACCTGAGTTAGTGAAGTGATTTCTTCTTCAGAAGTGTGCCCTGTCTCTTCTTTGTCCAGGATAGTCTGCTGAACTGTGTCCAAGAACAGCTCAAGCTCGTTAATTTGTTGCTGGTTCGATATGCGGGCCTCCAGCTGCTGGAACTTCTCTTCTAGTAATGCAACCAGCTTGCAATTTCTGCAAGTGTAGTTCTCCATACGCTCTGGCAAGATGACAAACATGTCACAAGTGTTGCAGGTAACTACAGCTGCTCCCTCAGACTCCATTTTAATGAGTGCAGTATTCTGGGCCTCAAAACTGTACACTTTTACTACCTCTGTAGCTATTAAGACTATTTTCTTTTTTCTGGTCCCAGAATGGCCCAGTCATCATGAAACTGGCTTGGCTTGAACAGACATTCAGGTCTGTAGCCCTAGACACAGACATTCTCATGTTTTAAAATTAGACAGCATCATCTGTATATACAAGTCAAAAACCTGTCCTATGTGGCTACCTGAACAACTGGAGTGACATAATGGATTGCTACTGATTATAAGCTTCCTTTTCAGATTTGATCACTTCACGTGCAAGCTCAAAATTGCCTAAGGAAAGCTTTAATAAGTGGTAATCTCCGACTGCCAGCAACTTTATTTCCATGGTGCAGGCAAAACTAGGCCATGGGATTTCAACTATATAATGTTTCTTTTCACCTTTTTAAGCATTGGCGGAGAGCTGTATTAAAATAACAATACTGCACATAAAGCAGGGAAATGGGATTTAGAACAACACCACACGTTTTAGCATGGCACTTGATCAAGACTAACATTAGAATTTTGGGGGAAATCTGACCTGATCTGAAAGGCCCTGCAACTGTGCAACCAGTGACAATTTTCAGAGAGAACATATATTCACAGAGTGAAGCACAGATGGACTTATGAGCAGGATTGGGGGAAAATACTCAAAAGACTGATAACAGCAAACTATACAGTAGTGGTGGTCATTTTAGAGAGGTGCACGAACCGTGGTTTGGCGCTTTGCTGTGGTTCAGTGCTTTAGCAGTACAGCTGACCCATGGATATATAATACTGGTTTCCTTTGCCTCGCCTTCTCTGGTTGGAGCCCACTCAGAGTCGATGGCTTGGCTTTCCTGACCTGCCTTCCTCTGGGTGCTGTCTATGACCTGGTGCCCACCAGAGGTGTCAGGGAATGGGTAGCTAAGGTGCCTGCAGATCACCAGTGCCCCTGAAGTGCTGAACTACACTAAATGGCTGAATTAAAGTTTGTGCCCATTTCTATTGGGAATAATAGTTTATTTGGTTTTTTTTTTTTTTTTAAGATCTGGGATGAGAAATACAGTGTGTGAAACATTTTATATCTAAGGAAAAGAAGGAAAGAAAAAGGGCACACTGGAAAGAAAAAAAAAAACCATAGATAAGGTTGTCCAAGTAACAATAATTAAACTTGTATCTGAAAGAAAAAGAGAGAAAGATTGAAATTTAAATGTGAGGAAGAATGTACAATATAAACAATTCGGGAAACTAAGTAGGCCCCAACTGAGTTACTGAATGAGTTTTTATTTTTATTTATTTTGAATATTTTTTACCCCACCTTTCTCCTTGAAAAAGGACCCAAGGTGGCTTATAATAATTAGGGATAATATACAGCCCAGAATATTTAAGACATACTCAAGTAAGGGCCTTTTCACATGACCCCTAAGATCCGCTGGCCACTTAAATTCGGACCAGAGATCTTAGGGGTTTGTTGCTCTTCCTCCCCACCACTCCGCACTTCCTTGCTCCTGTCTGCGTGAGGGGAGGGAGGAAGAAAGAGAGGAAAAAATGCCGCTCATCTCTGAAGCTGCCGGAGCTCCGTCGTCCTGATCCTTCTCTTCTGTTGGCTTTTTTTTCCTCCTGCCCCTTCTCTTAAAGGGGCGGGAGGCAAAAAAAAAAAAAAAACAGAAGCGAGGAGAGCCCTGCACTCACCAGATTAAATCTGGACCTGGCGATTTTCACCCTCCTTGAGCAGGTACAAGAAAAGTCCGCTGGGACGCGCTTAGGTGGGCGTGGTCGCACTTAATTTCCTGCAAACTCCGGAGCTGGTGGGGAAACAATTGTAAGCTCCGGAGCTTGCAGCCATTTGCTGCAGAGTTTAGGGGTCGTGTACAAAGGCTCTGAGTAAGACATGCTACTATCTTAGAATTCTTTCTTGACACCTATGCTGCCTGTCCTTGCTTTTATTTCCAATGCTACTGTCCTTAACAGGGAGGTGTGGGCCAACAAATAGACATCGTGTACTATGAATGATTCCAAGAGGGTGACCAGTTCACTACAATCCGCAGAATCAAATATAACAGAGAAGCTGTTCTAGTGCTTGGTGTGAATTTAATTCAGCATGGACCTGAGGTGTGTTCTGCAGCTGACGGGCTTATGAAGACAGTGTAATGGAGAGGAGGAATGATCATAAATCAAAACTGTAAAGAAGCAAATGGGCAGAAAAACTTCATAAGGAAAATAAATATTGGTTTGGCTTATATCTCACAAAACTGGCAGCTTTTAAAAATATCAGTGGTAGACACTGTGAGATAAACAGTAGCAGGAATTTAAAAAGTGGTATAAAATATAAGCAATTTTAAAAAGGATCCTCATGTGCCAACTCACAGGTGGGGGCATAACAGGAAAATAAAAAGTGTCAGAGGGAACTCAGTTGAAGCTACTAAAATGAAAAACAGCTTTCAGTAACTATACATAAATATAAGAGACAAAATCTGTTGTGTTACTCTGCATGTGCCACTCAAGATTGTATCTGCCATAGTTGCAAGAGTTTCTATAGTTGCTATAAAGCCCTAAACAGCATGGGTCCAAGCTACCTAAAAGACCACATCTCATTCTATGTGACTGCCCAGGCTTTATGGTCACCAGGGGAGGCCTTCTCTTATTTATTTTTTGGCTCCACCAACCTCATGGGTGCATTTGGTAGAGACACAAGAGACTGCCTTTGTCGCTTCTCCCAGACTCTGGAACCCCCTTCCATAGGATGCTAGGCTGGCCCCATCTTTGCTAGCCTTCCACAAGCAGATAAATAAATTTCTCTTCCTGTAGGGTTTTCCTTAGTGACTGGGGGAGAGGGGTTCTGAGAGGGTTTCCAAATGGACTGCTGTGCTCTTTTGTTTTCAATGTGCGTTACTATTGATCTTCATTATTATTTCAATATAATACTTGTTTAATTATTTTTAAATATTGATATAACCCCCCCTTTTAAAGCTTCTAAATAACATTTTATGATGTAAGCCACCTTGGGACCTTTTAGGGAGAAAGGCAGTATATAAATATTTTCAATAAATACATAAATAATAAAATAAGTCCTATGCAGGAAGCACTTCTAATGGCACATTGTACATGGGTTATGCTCAGGACACATGACCAACTTTGAATAACACAGTTCCTTGTTCCAGGGTGTATCACCTCTGTAATTTTACAACAATAACAGCAACAGCAATAACAACAACAACAAGTTTATTGATTAGCCATTTTGGCCATATCAAATACAAAACCACAGTAAACACATCAGCAGATAAAATTGAATACTGAAACTAAAATTTTCAGAACATAATTGAGGTTTTACATGTCAGCGTCACCCCTACAAGAAACTCCCATTTGACCAATATAAAGAGATCTCACACCTGCCACCTTGAATATAAATTTGGCCACACCACGGACAACCTGCACGTTAGGCCTAGGAAGCAGGAAGGAAAGTCTAAGGTCCACACTCCAATGAGCAACTTTAACCAACAAATCTGATAAGTAGTTTTGTCTAGGAACAGAATATAACTCACAGTCAAATAAGATGTGAGCAATGTCCTCAATGACGGGGCACCACAGATGCATGTTCTTTCACAATAAGGCAAATTATGAAAATAACCATATTTGTTCATGGACTCCAATAATTCAAATCTTATCCTAGTGAAAGCCTTTCTGAGAGGATAAGATAAACTAATTGTTAAATAATTTTCACAATGAAATACCAATTTGTTCTTAGAGAGCCATCTTAGTGCTCTATTCTTAGAAAGAAGCTCCATATCTAATTGAGTACTGGGATCCTGGGCCCTCTGTTTAAAAATATCTTTAGCCTGGTGTCCACTTAAAAGTAAACACTGAGTGGAAAGCCCAAAGCGAACAATTGTAAGACCAATTTGGCTAACCCTAGAATTGGGGATGGCAGACTCTACCTGCTCAACTAAACATAGTTTAGGAAATCTATCTAAACCCATAGACTGGACCTTCAACCAAAAGGAAAAAGCCTTGAATACTGTATGACTTGAGAGCGAGTAAATTCCTGTTTAAGCCCTAACAGCATAGGCAGCCATATTTTTATTATTCCCCAGGATACTTCTTTGAAAACGGGTCTGGACTAATTCTAACAAGGGAGCTTTATTTAGGCCCAAGTTTCTGCTCCATAAATCAACATTGGCACTATTTTTGCCTTGAAAACTTTCAGTATAGGAAGAAGAGAACCAGGTTGGTTATAACTAATTAATTTATATAGCTGTTTCACACTTAATTCTGCCCTTAGCGTGCTTCTTTTAAAGTGATTCAGCCAAGACCCTGTGTAGCTAAAGGTAATTCCTAAGTAAGTGAATGAATTAACCTGTTCAATAGACTCACCATTAATGTACTAATTGTGTACCACATGACATTTGCTGAATACCATCACTTTGGATTTGCTTTTGTTAATAGTTAGAAAGTGGTTGATGCAATAGGTGTTTAACTTCTGTAACAACCTTCTTAAGCCAATGTGCAAGTGGACCATCAGAACCATAGGATGTTCAGAAATTTGTCATGAATTTTTAACATATGAGTATTGGCATCACCTAGATTTCCTGGTAAGTCATTAATATAAAGATTGAAAAGTGTTGGAGCACGCATGCATCCCTGTCTAACGCCCTTATGCGTAGGGATTGACTTTGAAAGAGAGCCATTTACGCCTACACGGATTTTCAAATGTGTGTTCGAATGAAGGGCCTTAATCAAAGCAAGAAGCCTGGGTTCCATATTTAAGCTAGTCATTTTCTTCCACAGTAAATCTCTATTTATCAAATCAAAAACAGTGCTAAGATCAATAAAAGCAGTATAAAAATGTTTACCTTTTGAAATTTGTCTGGATGCAAGATGATGTAAGACAAAACAGTTAGTATCTATTGTAGATCTTACTGATCTGAAACCTGCTTGCTCCTCTACTAGTATGTTCCTCTCCAAAGTCCAATCTGTGATTTTATTCAACAAGTGTTTGGCACACATCTTGGCCACTATTCCAATTAGACAAATCGGTCTATAATTGTTTGGGTCACCTTTATCACCCTTCTTATGCAATGGGATAATAATGGTGACTTCCCAGCCTATTGGAATACAGCCTGTTTAATCTATATAAGAAAACAAACCTGCTAATAGGGGTGCCCACTAGAGATGGGCACGAAATGAACAATTTTTCATTTTTGTTTTCATTTTTTCATTTCATTATGCAACAAAATGACAAACGAATTAAATACTTTAAAAAATCACAAAAATTGAAATAAATGGTAACAAAACGGTAACAAAACGCACAAAAAGGAAAACAATTTTTTTGCAAAAATTCACAAAAAACAGAAACGAACTGAAACGGACCCTCTAAACGACAAACCACAAATGAAACACCTTTTTTTTTATTCGTGCCCATCTCTAGTGCCCACCAATTGATATGGGTCTTAAAGAGTTCAGGGGGGGAGAAAGTCTTCCCTAGGAGCCTTATTTCGCTGCAGGGATTGAATAATTGATACAATCTCTGCAACTGCAACTGGAGGCCAGGGAGGAAGATCTTTGATAAATGATGTTTACATTGGCATGAACAGGCTTGTGCCCATTTAATATGGAAATAGGAAATAGAGGAAGAAAAAAAAGAATTTGTAAAGGAATTGGAAACTACAAATGCTAACTTAAAGTGTTCTGCTTTAAGATCCTAAGATTTAAGTTTTCATTTAGTAGTTATGTTGTAGATTTCCACTGACAACAACTTGAAAGACTTACGCAGACCACTTGCAGAAGAAGCATCTGACAATAAGAATTGTACTTACAATATATTTTTCAGTGCCATGACTATGCTTTAATATCTTTACTACACCATCTATTTTTAGCAGAAATCTATTTTGTCAGAAGCCTTTGGGGATTAATATCTTTGTCAAGTATTTTCATTTTAACGTTGCTATGAGGGACTTTCCTTAAAACACTACATCTCCCTTTTTGCAATATATGACCCTCTCAAATTTTGGCTCAAGGCAGTAATTTGTCTGTCATTTCTAAGAATTTTTCTTTCTTTCTTTCTTTCTTTCTTTCTTTCTTTTTCTTTCTTTCTTTCTTTCTTTCTTTCTTTCTCTCCATGGAATGCTTCTGCGATTGTACAGATACTAGTGGCCAGGACAAAAGAAGGACAAATAGCATCCATGACTAGAACATGCACCACAGAAGACCTGGTATTCAAACACCTTTCTTGATATCAGTTCTCCAAAGGGTGACTACATAGGCATTTAGCCCCCTGTCTGGTGCACTGCAGGGACAGGCCAGCTCACTCTTTTCCAATAATCAAACATCATATTTGCTACAGCAAACAAGCATGTTCCCTGAGCAATCCTACCCTTACCTTTCAGGGGATATTGTTTTTAAAATATGTTTAGGATTGCTCCATTTTAGTTTGTTTCTAGTGTGTGTGGTTGCACAGCATGTCAAAGAGAACTTCCTGCTTTAATTTCCCAGCGGGTTTCAATTTCTCTATATCACTAGTGTCTTGAACAGATAGTTTAACCACTTAACATTAAAAACTTCCTTCCTCTGCTCATCCACAGAACAGAAGGAAGATTTTTTTTTTAAAAAAAAGCCAATTAGGGTAGCTCTTGGAGTGTAAAAAAATTATGAAATCTTCCCTTCAAAATAGAAAGGGGCAAGTAGTGTCACCAGCCTAAACTGGATAATCACCCCTAAACTCCCCTTTACATTCAATGGGCTATTTTTAGCCCAATGTATTAAAGCCAAGTGGTTTGTTTATTTATTTATTTATTTATTCATTCATTCATTCATTCATTCATTCATTCATTCATTCATTTATTCAATTTATATACCATCCATCTGGCGACGAGGCCACTCTGGGCA
Source organism: Phrynocephalus versicolor (assembly GCA_023846285.1). Lineage (NCBI taxonomy): Eukaryota > Metazoa > Chordata > Lepidosauria > Squamata > Agamidae > Phrynocephalus > Phrynocephalus versicolor. The sequence goes on from JAHTLZ010000348.1 coordinate 17,041,638, forward strand.
GTTTACAACAATTCAATATAAAACACCCAATACAATATACAATAAAAATATAGCAAACTGAAAATAATGCAACTTAATAGTACACACTACTGTAAAACATAATTAAATCAGAATTTGTGGGAGCTGCAACTCCAAACATCTCGTTGGCCAAAGATGTTTACGTTTTTAAAATGAAACATTTAAAAAAATTCCTTTAACTAAATCACACAACGATTTGCAGCTGCCTTGGGACCTTTCGAGAAGAAAAGCAGTACAGAAATATTTTAACTACATTTAAATAAATAAATAAATAAATAAATAAATAAATAAATAAATAAATAAATGTTTGAAAGAAGCATTTTAATAGTGAAGTCAGATGTATTATGAGAGTCAAGTTTCCCACACTAGAATTAGCTGTCCCTGATACATAATAATTATATTATACAGCTCCTTGGAAAACCCAAATTTCTGGCCTTAGGTACAATCTAACTACTTCTCTCCTATGTGTTCTTCAGAAACTCTTCAGCAGCTGCTGGCTTCTCTGGAATGGCTCCCCTTTCCGACTTCTTCCAGCCAATCTCTTTCTTCCTGTTGTTGCTGGCAGGAATAGGTGAGGCTTACATCCAAGGAGGATATTGTCTTTTCCTTCTTCTTTCTAGCTGGAGCAAAACAAATAGGATCATTTGTGTCGTGTGTGCCCTGTGAATGCAAAGATCAGATCAAATGGGAAACCAGATTGCTACCTGACCTTAACTGACCCATTTTAGCCTGCACTAACTTCACTAGCCTGCTCCAAACAAGATGGGTAGTCAGGCCGTCAGTGTAACTGAAGTAATCCTTCTATTTTTAAATCATAGGTGACTCAATGCCTATTCACACATTTAAAAAAGGAGTTACAATGACGCCCCCCCACCTATCACAGGGGTTAGGGATACGACCTGTCCCATGATAATTGAAGATATGATATGCGGATGTAGGTTGGCTTGGGCCTGGGGAGCCTAGATGAGGATGCTTGTAATTACCCCCAGCCTGGGGCTGCACTGAACAGGCCTGCAAGGGCCTTCCTGGGCCTGTTGGTGGCCCCAAAAGGACATGCCTAGAAAGGCCCTCAGAGGCTTCAGAAATGCTTTTCAGCAATCCGGAGGTCACTTCCAGTTTACCAGAAGTCACTTCCGGTGCCTGCAGAAGCCTTTTTTGGGGCCTCCAACGGGCCCGGGAAGGCCCTTGCAGCCGCGTTTGGGTCAGCGCCAGTCCTGGGGTAAGTACAGGAGGCCTGAAACAGGCCTTTCCCCCTTCTACCTCAGGGGGCCTTTTTTATATACTGTGGTCCTATGATATAGCAGTACCATAGTATATGAACCGTGAAAGGGCAGGGGGTTACTGTATTCTGAAAGCAAAGAGAGTTCAAGTTTACCCTTTGCCTCTTACCTTCTCTACAGGGAAAGGAACAGTCTGAAGGGGAAAACTTCTGTTGTGGGTGGAGCCTTCTTACATGACTGGGCATTCTGGAGGAAAAAAAATCAGAATCCACCAGATGCATGGTGTGCAAGAGACTGTCTTCTGTTGAGATTTTCCTTCTTTACATAAAGACAGTGACACACAGAAAGCTGGTCTAGAATTTTCTCCCTGCTCATGGTTTAAAATAAACACTGTTTTGGCCTTTTGAACAAGGCTAATCATGTGCTCACATCCTTGCTACAACTGAACAAAAATGAGGGCATCAAGAATGCACCATCCACTGCATTTCTGTCAAAACTGTCAAAATTGTATGGCAAGTGCTCAGATTCTGACAGGCATTTTGCAAAAGGTTTGCATGTATTGTTACAGCTAATTGTCATTAACTGGCAAGGTGCAAGTTGTCTTAGCTGCATGTCTGTTCAGATCATTGGTTGTGCCAAGGCAATGCAGTCATCAGTTAGTTGCAATTAGCCATTGCAATTACTACCTCATCTTTAGATATTTGTCCATCCGAGCTATTAATACCTACCAAGAATGCAATGTTAGAATGGGTCACCCATGTCATCAATGCAAAATTAAGAATTTTAGAGGCCCAAACACTGAAAATATTATGGAGCCCCCTATGAATATAACACATGATAGGTCCAAAAGTTTGGGGGTGGGGTGGGGGGAAACATATAATATGTATACTATATGAATTGAATTATGGTGATGTAATTGTATGGCATGCGGCAGATATTGTATACAAAATCATAGTGTATGTGTGATCAAATTACAGGCTTCCAGCCAAATCTTGTCCTTTCATGCTTTGATTAATATAGACAGATTTTCTTGGAATCTGTAAATAGAAAAACTCAAAAATAGAGCTAAAATCCCTTTGGGGGCTTTATTTTTTAACAGTGTCTGTTATTTCTTTGACTTGCATTTATAATTCAAAGGCCATGGGTCTAAAAACCTGCAGCTCTTTTATTCTTATCCCCGCACAACCTCCCAAATTGTGGAAGTAAAAATAAAGAGGGGGAAAAACACTGTCACCACCAAGCAATGCTGATGATACTTGATCATTTCACTCTGTCAGTTTCCTCAGGAGAAAATCTCAATGCCTTCTGTAAGGCTCCTGATGTACTGACTCCTTATAAGAGACATATACATTTGTGTCCTTCACACAACTGACAAAAATTATTTATGTTCTCATAAGTTATTGTACCTTGTTATATTTAATTTAGTTCTTCACTCCTGGATACTGTTTATTGTTTTGTCTTCAGAGTTCAAAAATGAACTTTTTTCCTTTAAAGATTTATTAGCAAGTATGCAAGTAAGAATATAAAAAACAAAACTGTAAAATATACTTGGAATTAGAGATGGGCACGACTCAGAAAAAAACCTTCGTTTTTGTTTTCGTTTTCGGCTAGGGTCCGATTCGTTTCGTTTCCGTTTTTCGCAAAAATTCGCAAAAATTAGTCAGTTCGTTTTTTCGTTTTTTCGTTGTCGTTAGTACTGGTTTTGGGGGGGTAGCGGGCTCCTGGAGGCAGCTGCAGGAGTCAGCCAGAGCCACAAGTGACGGACTGGCAGACTCTTTGCACATGCTGCGTTTCACATACTTGTATGTAGTGTAATGCAAGTAGATCTGGCTTAGGATTAAGATGGGTTAGCAGTGCACAAGAGCTAGGGTTAGGCTAGTGACGGGTGAGGTTAGGGTGAGTATTGGGGTGCACCTCTGGGTGCCTCTCTGACCCACTTAGAAGGACAGTGTACTGGTGTATGGGTTAGGCTTAGGCTTAGGGTTCAGGTTCGGGCTACGATTAGTGGGCTGTTTATGCCCGATTGGCACATCCCAGAAGTCTCTGTGGTCAACCTGGCCAAGTGGCCTTGCGATTGGTGGAAAATTTGCATGTTGCACTCTCATGGGCGAGCCCATCATTGCGAATGCACAGGTGTAAAAAAATAAAATGAAATGAAATAAAATAAAATCAACGGAGACTTTTTTTGCAAGACAAACCCACTGCTGCTACTGTAAAAATTCAAGCATTTAAAATAGCTAATTTTCGCATGTTTCTGTGGTGCTTTGGTGGGGTTTTGGACCACGATTTAAAAAAAAATATTGCGGCCGCCATTTTAGATCCCCCCGCACTGCATGGCAAATGGAGACGCCCTCCCAGCCTGGTTCAGTCAGCAAAACCTGGCCATGCGATTGGTGGAATGGCTCCAAGACTTTGCATGGTCCACTCCCATGGGCGAGCCCATCTTTGCAAATGCGCAGGTGTAAAAAAATAAAATAAAATGAAATAAAATAAAATCAATGGAGACGTTTTTTTGCAAGACAAACCCACTGCTGCTACTGTAAAAATTCAAGCATTTAAAATAGCTAATTTTCGCATGTTTCTGTGGTGCTTTGGTGGGGTTTTGGACCACGATTTAAAAAAAATATTGTGGTCGGCATTTTGGATCCCCCCGCCCGCACACCGCATGGCAAAGGCAGACGAGACGACCCCCCCCCGGCCTGGTACCAGCAGCGCAGCAGTAGCAGTAGCCAAGGAGAGGGGGGTGAGGAAACCCCCACCCCCCAAAAAAACCACCCTTCTGGCCTGGTAGGTGCCCTCAGTTTTCGCCTGCTTTTAGGGCCGGGAATCGGGGTTTTTTTACTTTTAAAAACTTTTTTTCTGTGCCGCTTGGCATTGCGTGATCGCGTGACGTCACGCAAGTAACGAGCACGACAAATCAGACCAAAATTGTTCGTTCGTCAGTTCGAACTCGAAGTCTGGGGCAGTAATTCCCGTTACCGTTTCCGTAGAGTAACGGAACCGACTAACGGAAACGGAAACGGGAATACCGCTAAGTCGTGCCCATCTCTACTTGGAATATATAAAAATACATTTGAGATATATAAAAATACAAAAATGAATGTATGCAGTCTTCTAATATAAACTTTCTAATACATATATGTAAATATGTAGATGGTCTTTCTTCTATATAAAATGTGTCTCTTCTAAAGTATATGTATATATACACGAATAGAGGAATTTCCTCAAAAAACTGAATATAGTAATTAAGAAAAAAAGGAAAAATAATTTCTCCTTAATTAAACAAGAATCCTTGATAAAACTGTTATTTACATAACAATCTCATATAGTCAGTTAAAAAACTCTACAAGTTGTTATTAAAACAATTTCAGCAAAGTGTAAACACAAATATAGTATATGCCACATCACAGTAAATATTTCTCACCCAGTGTTTTTAAGCAGTGAACTTTAGTCCCCTAGTAGAACAATATTTTGCAGAATAATCCACAGAGAGCTCTGGTACAGGCATTCTTAAGTATGGTCACTTGAACAGACAATCCCCAGGTTTCTGCTGCTATTTTCCTACCATATAAGGGGATAAAAGATGAAAAGACTGGAGCACTCCTCCTCCTCTTCCTCCTCCTCGTTGTTGTTGTTATTAATGTTACTGTTATTGTTATTATTGTTATTATTATTGCTATGGCATAATTTTTCCATGTGGGGTAAAAATTGTCTTTTGCCATTATTTGGCAAACAATGAATCTGGAAAGCAGAAATGATTTGCATTGTTCATCAGATGCTAAAATCTATTTAGGAAGAAAACACATTCCTTCAGTGGCAGGACAGCACTAAAATTCATTGAGTTCAGAGAACATCCTGCAATATAAGACCTGGTTTTCTATTGTATCTTACTTTGTTTCATTCATTTTATCTTTTTTAGTATTATTATACTTTTAATCTGCCTCCTATTTTCTGATGCCACTGACGTGAGTGGAACACGGTTGATTCAGTACATACAAGCCCCCTTCAGACATGAGACAGTTTCCATAATAATACACTGAAATTCTTCTTACAGCTAGAAAATGCACACAAACTCATAAAATACGTTTTTGGGAGAAATCACAGAGAACCACAAATCTTCCTTTATTTACCATGAATAATCAGGGCATGCAATGATTATGAGAATGTCAGGAGTAGAGATGGGCATGAAACGAACATTTTTTCATTTCCGTTATTCGTTTGTCATTCTGTTACATAATGAAACGACAAACAAAAATTGTGATGAAAATGCAACAAAACGAACAGAAGCACAAATATTGTGTTCGTTACATTTCATTTCCGTTAATGGTGACGCACAATGAAATGAGCTGTTTTAAATGTTAAAAAACACCCTGGGCATCCATAAAAACGCAGCGATAATTATTTATACTGTCTGATAATACCTACCAGGGGGGTTGGGGTCCTTAAAATGTGCATTTATGTCTTTTCTCAGATCGCTGTATTTTTTCCTTTAAGGGGAGTTAGGGGACATCGACCCAAAATGGCTCCCAGATGCCTAATATTGATTTCTTGAGTATTAAAATGCCCTGGACATCCATAAAAATGCAGCAATAATGCAATAATTATTTGAAATTATTACCTACCAGGGCGTTGGGGTCCTTAAAACGTTTGCTTTTGTCTTCTCCCATCGCGATGTATTTTTCTGTTCCCTTTAAGGATGACAAAATGGATGTCGCCACTCCAGCCACAACATGGAGGCAAGCGATGTGATGGGATCATGTAAATTCTTGGACAACTTCAACAAATAGCATGTTGAGGTTGCAGAATGGGCAGGTCTGGCAGCCACAGAGGGCATAAAAAGCTCTGGCAGCCCCTTCCTCCTTGCAGTCTCCAGTGGGAATTAGGGTGGGATTGCTGTGTCTGCGACTCTAGCTTCAGTCCTGTAGCCTCCCTGTGTGCATGTGTGTGTACCTCTCAGTGATTACCCTCCCCTGCCCTGCAGTGCAGTCACTCTGCCCCTGCCTTGCACCCTGGGCAACGCCCGCTGCTGCCTTTGCCCCTGCGAACCTAGTCTATACTGTGTCTCTGCCAGCATCAATTTTTTATGTGTTTTTACTGTTTTCTGGGGCATTGGGGGGCACCCACGCATGGAAATGCTTTTAAAAATTGCGCAAAAAGTGGGTAGAAATGGCAAATAAAAAAACAGAAAATGAAAATGAAATTTTTCCAAAAAATTCACAAAAAATGGAAATGAACCGAAACGAACCTCTCAACGACAAACGACAAACGAAAACCATTTGTTTAATTCATGCCCATATCTAGTCAGGAGTTCATCTAGACAATGGTGCTTTGTAACCTTCAAACGGTTCTCATGCCACAGTTACAGAGCAAGACCCCAGACCATATGTGCGTAGCAAATCAGATTTTATAGTGTACTGACATAATACTGCAGAGGGCAAAATGTGACCAATTCAAAGCCAAAACAATGCTTCCTGGGTCATTTACATGAATGATTCCACTCAGGCTGATGTCAATACTATCATTGGGTCAGTCTTCATCTACCCTATAGGACAGTGGTGGCGAATCTTTAGCACTCCCGATGTTTTGCACCACAACTCCCAGAATTCCAAGCCTATATTGCCAGTGACAAAGGACTGTGGGAGTTGTCGTCCAAACATCTGGAGTGCTGAAGGTTCACCACCACTGCTATGAGGTAAAAAAAATCTGGAGGAGGGAAAGCACCTTTTATACTGTCCTCTGTAAGTAGACGAACCTTAAGCATATGAAATCAGCTCCTACATTCAAATTAAATTGGCTGTGATTCCATTTGTCATGCCAATGCTTCATGTGTCTTGAGTTGACTGGGAATGGGTGGGATTTGGTACAAGCCTTCATAAGTCCAATGTGTTTTTGTTTTCCTTTTCAGCTCAGCCAAAGGATTCCAGTTTGTGGTGATTTTTCATATTATGCCAGTTTGCAGCTAAATGTTACTGACTGACTTTCTGGCTGACTGATTGACTAACTGGCTTATTTGATTTCTAGACCACACAACTAGCCTGAGGCCACTCTGGGTGATTCAGAACATAAACAATAAAACAATAAAATAATCAAACCATGATACAAATATGAAATAATAATAAACATATACATGTTTTAAAGTGAAATGATACTTAATTCCACATACAACATTAAACATTTAAAAATGTAGTTGACGACTAGGTGGCTGAAATTTCCATTGGGTTTCCATTGCTGGAAATACCTGTCTAAATAGCCAGGGATTTATTTATTTTTTGGAGATTTTTTTTTATTTTAATGTTATCAATAAGATGGCCAGGCAGATGTAACCACTTCCATGTAATCACTTCCACTTCTAGGAATCCAGCCATAGTGTTGAATAGGCTGAGATTTAAGACAGAGACAGTGTGTCAACCAGTAGCTCTGCTGAATTTTGTGAGTTAAAGGCAAAATATATTTTCCCCAAGCTATGATAGCAATGGAATGAAGGTCCCTGTGGTTTGAAGAGATCCTACTAGTCTAAAACTATCCATGTGTGCATGTCCACACAAAAATAATCTGAAAACACCAGGTGAGTCCTTCACTTCTTTCTGTGAACTGGTTGTGAATCACATCATAATGAATGGAATGCTTTGTGATGTTGCCTTGGGTGATGAAAGAATCACTTGAAATATCTTGGTAAAATGAAGACTATTTATATCGCTTTGAAATTGTGAATTCCCAAGAGTATCTCCATCTGCATTCCAGATTAAATCAGAATAACTGACATAGATAAACCATAGGAGAGAGTTTTCATGGGATGAAAAACAAAGAAAACTTCAGCTGGACTTTGTATGCTGACTTCAGTCGGTCTCATTAAATAATATCCTTTGTGCAAATAGCTCTGCCTAATGCTTTCCCTGAGGGACCGGCAGGTGGGGAATAATGAACAAAAAGAGAGACTGAATGCCATAGGAACTAGCACAGTCCATATTTAAAATGTACGTATAAAGGCTCAGCCAGGGATCCAGTCAAGTAGGTAAGCAGCATGTTTGCCATGAAGAAATCATAAATGTTGGAGAACCTTCCTTGATCCAAACAATTTTTATTCAACTATAGTAAGGGAACTTGCATCTCTTGCTGGCACATGAAGGAAACAATAAATACCACTTCTGAAAAGGAAAACAAAATCATCAGCCATGGATGCTAATCTTTAATTTAAAATCCCTAATTTCCCCTCCCACCACCACCAGGTTCTGAATCTCCCTAAGGATCACTTTTGACTCAGCGAGACCTTTGGGAACCTCAGGATGTAATATTCAAACGTTGCTACTAGTTTCCCCTCCAATTCTTAACTATAAATTAAATATTAATGTTCATGGCTGATTAGGAGGTCGGCTTTTACAGCTGCAGAGATACACAACAGGGTATCAGCCAATATTTAACCTACTGAGTTTCATTATAAGCTACACAGAGATTTCTTAGCCTATTGCAATTCACATCTAAGAAGTGTACCATTTGTGTATCTGCGCAAGAGGATTTCATCCAATGAGTTCTTGAACATCCCTTTAACTCATAAATAAGTTAAAACTGCACTACATTATGTGTTAAGTTAATATGTAATTTATGCTAAATAGTAGAAATAAAAGGGTGTTGACAAGAAAAACAAATGCAAAACTAGGCTAGGTGATACCTCTATAGGTCGCTAATTGTCTCCATTTGGCTCTTTCGAGACCATAGTCCCTGTGGCCTGAGGAGGCGGGGGGAGGTATATCCAGAAAAGGAATGTACTCCATTTGGAAGTTGGACAAAATATGGAGAGAAGGAAGGGGGTTGAGTGGGCATGGCCTATATACCTTTGTTTGGAGAGTTTGGATTTGAAACCCAATCCTGGATTTTGATGTAGTTTTAACACCAGCCTTTCTTCCTACCCCATCAGAAGAATGCCTGGTTGATATCATCTGAGCCCAATCATTTAATAAACAAACAGCGGAGGGAAAAGGGCAAGGTGAGTTTGGGTTCTCCTCCACTCCCAAAGACTTACTTCCATGTATAGGAAAAAAGTACTGTCATATACACAGAAAAATATGGTGCATCTTTGCCAAGAATGTACTTTTGGTGCAATGCTTTGATAAAGATGGTTTGCCATTGAAAGCTCAGCTCACATTATTTGTTTTATTAGTGACCTATAAAAGTATCACCCATACTAAATAGTGGTTAAAGATACCACATGTCTTAGGTGCTAGGTCATGCTTACTTAACACGGCAGCTTTGGGTTCCGTAGTGAATATTAAAGTGATGACAAGGTGAATAGGAATACAATGTATTTTGTCCTACAGGACAAGAGTTTATAGCATTTGGTTGCTTCCTTTTCAGAACTGGCTAAAAGTTAAGCATTCCAGTTACATTTGTAACTATACGTGTAAAACTACACCAGGTGTAGTTTTACACCTGGTGTAGTTTTACAATTTTTTAAACTAAGTTATGAAGTTTTTAAAAGTAACTTTGTAAACTTTGATGGCTTCTATTTTGCTTTATTCTCTGCAAAATAAGAACTAAAAGAAAGTGTATAAATTAAGGTATATGGTAGCTGATAATATTGTAATTGTAGTTTGTCTCTGGTAAGCATCTATTTCTTGTTTTAAAATATTCACATAAAACCTTTAGCTACTCTTTGGCCACATTGGTTAGCAATGCTGGGAAATGCAGTCTGACAGTATCTAGGGCACTGATTGTCTACGCCAATTTGTAAACTTAATATTTAAAAAAGTAAAGAGTACTACTTATGAACTGTTTAGATACTGCTTAATGCAGTTTCTGGGAAGCTTGTAATTTAATTATACAGACTAACCGCCCCTTTTTTTTGCAGCAAGCTGGGTACTCAGTTTAGTGAATTCAGAAGGATGGAAGGATGAGTAAACCTCAAGTCAGCAACCTTGGATTGAACTTGGTTTGTGAGTAGAGATGGGGCTCAATCGGAAAAATTGTGATTTGTTTTGATTTGTGATTCAGCAAGGTCAATGAATCAAAACAAATGATTTACCATTTTTAACCCAACAAATCACGGAACTGATTCATATATTCATTTTTTTTTACTTTAAAACCCTAGAAAATGGCCTCCAAGGCACTTAAGAGGCACCAAATTTTCAGGGATGAATGAGCAGCCCATTAAGACTTTCCATGAATCTGCTCTCAACAACTTCTGCAATTTGGTGAAGATTTGATGTTAGACATTTGAGTTATACACCCACAAATTGCCACCACTGGAAAATGCCCTTAAGGAACTGGCTTGGAGAAATCCAGTCTTCACCAAACTTGCAGGGATTGTAGAGGATAGTCAGAGGAAGCTTCTCTGAGAGTTTAGTATCTCTAGGTTCCTAGGGGAAACTTTCCTGTGGAGCCTTTTTTTCTTAAGGTTTTCACACTCTATATGTATGTATATGTTAAAATTTAATATTTTCAAAAGCCAAAATGGGCTTAGTGATGTCCTGAATCAAGGACAAGATGGTTGCTGAATCAATTTCTAACTCAGTACAACTGAGATGAGTGGATGTAATAAGAGGTAGGCATAAAACAGAAAACCGGTGATTCCGTTCATTCTGTTTCGGGCCCACCCTTCGTTCAGTTCAGTTCGGATTTGTACGAATGTAAAAAGAATTCATTCGAACTCGAACAGAGCCGAACTGGTTCGACTTACCAGTGGCAGCAGCAGCAGCATCAATCCTGGTGGTTCCAGCAAGGCAGGGGCTTTTTCAGGTGCTGGCTTGTGGCCAGTGCCTCTCAGCTGAGAGGTGCTGGTTTGGTGCCAGCACCAACAAGCCACCGGGAGCCACCGACAAGCCGGCCGGGAGAGCACCCCCATGGTCAGGTGCCACCAGAGCCGCCGACAAGCCAGCTAAGTGAGCACTTCTGCAGTCAGCTTATTGGCAGCTCTGGCGGCAGTGGCCCCAGGAGGTCTTTTTTCCAGCCTCCAAGAGACAGCGCCCAGCAGCTCTCCCCCCACTTTCCCCCTCTCCCGGAGCCAGCACACAGTAGCTAGCTCTGTGCTAGCTTCGGGAGGCTGAAAACAAGTTTAAAGAGCACATTCTCCCCACCACCCCATGGGGTGGACAGAAGAGCTAGCTCTTTAAACTCTTTCCAGCCTCCTGGAGCCAGCACCCAGCAGCTGCTTTGTGATAGCTTCAGGAGGCTGGAAACATGTTTCAAGAGTGCACTCTCCCCCACCACACCTCGGGTGCTAGCTTCCAGAGGCTGGAAAAATGTTTGAAGAACATGCTCTCCCCCCACTTTCCCCGCTCCCGGAGCCAGTGCCCAGTAGCTGCTCGGTGCTAGCTTCAGGAGGGGAAAATATTTAAAAAGCCCTCTCTCTCCTCCCACTTCATCGGGTAGGGGAAGAGTGGGCTTTTTAAATCTCCCCCCAGCCTGCAACCATCAGCTGTTTGGTGCGGGTTTCAGGCCAGTGCTGATCAGCTGCAAGGTGCTTGCTTCCCCTGCTGGGGCTGGGAGGAAATCTTTCCCATAGGAATGCATTGCTAATGCCTTCCTATGGGAAAACAAATAATGAAGTGGAACAAAGCGGAAATTTCCACTCCATTTCATTTTTCTGTGATGGGTCAGTTCATTATTCATTTCGTTCCCTAACAAAATAAATAATGAATAATGAAATGAATAATACATTAATTTCGTGCCCATCTCTAGATGTAATTTATTACTGATTCGGTGCAGCTGAGATAAACTGATACAATCTAATGTAATGCCTCATGAGGTAATGTGTTCTGTGATTGGTAGAAGCTTGTATATAAGCCACAGGTCAAAAATGATCCCGGTATCATATAACTTATTATTCATTGTATTGTCCATGTCCTAACTTTTATAAACCAGCCAGAGTGACCATTGGCCAGATGTAATGGTATAAAAATCAAATAAATATATAAATATCTTTGCTGTAAGTCAGATCACTTTACTATGTCTATTGATTGCCATGTTATGCTGTCTTGCTGATGGTATGCTATGATGAATGCCATGTATAGACTGCAAGTATTTTTTTAAATACACTGCCATAATGTTTTTACTTATACATTCTCTCTGAGTCATATTTAAGTGTTCTGTTCCTATACTTACTTATTCTGCCTATTCACAAGAGACTCCACTTTCTTATAAGTGTGGGAGAATCTGGACACCTTTTTTGGCTGCATAACACGGACACCAGAAATACAATCCTTTCCAGGCCTGGAGAGATTTTAGAAAACTGTGTAGATTCCTTGCAATTGTAGTATCTTTGGGTGTCTTGGGGGAGGGGGGGTAATATCTCAATGAATATTTAACAGATCACTAAAAATCATCAATTCATAGTTGTTGGGGGGGTATCAGATAGCACAAACACAAATGAATGAATTGGGAATTTTAAAACAAGTTTTGCAATTCATTTTTAATTTGTTACCATCTCTAATAGTGAGCAGAATTTTGGCTGCAGTACTGCAGTTTGAGCAGAGCAAAGCATAAAGAGCAACAACTCACAATGTGATGGAAGCATCATTTCTTAGTATATTCATCCTGGATTAGTAGTTTGCAAGGAGCATTTTTCTAATCTATTCTTTTAGCTGCAGAGCTGGAAGGGACCATCTCAGTCATTGAGGCCATCATTTGTCAAGGAGGCACAGTGGGGAACTGAACTCCCAGCTGATCTCCCAGATGCCTAAACCCTTGAATATCATTACAAAGTTCTCTCTTTTTAAACTAAAAGTGGGTAATAAAAGGAAGACATCTTTCATCTCAGATTTCCACGATGGGTAGCGCTCATTCTCAGTAGGAAATGCAATGTACCCACTTAGGAGTTATTTTTTTCGGAAGTATATTCTTGTCTTGCTGCAAGACAGACAGAGAAAGAAGGATTTGCTGAAGAAGACCTTTGGTGATTGCTCTGGCGAGTGAGAAATTAGACAGAGGGAATAGGAGGCAAGAGAAAAGCAACACCAAAGCTGCTTAGATAATAGGCCCAGAGGCGAATGAAGAAAAACTATACAGACGCCTGTGGAGCTCTCCGTGAAGCCAGATGCTTTCGCTCAAATATCCTCTAGAGGCTGACAAGTAAATCCTGAGATGGCTAAGTGAAAAGACAAGGTGAAAGAAAAAGGAAGAGGCAAATGTTTTCCGTGCTTAATTTTAAACTGATTACAGCAGCACTGTCCATCCTGCAGCTGCAGGGTCACTTGTGTTCCTTTATGAGCCAGTAGGAAGCATATTGTGTGAGTGCATGCTGGCTGTAGATGGAGAGATGTGCCACCTTCAATTTTAAGGTGGTGATTTTTTTAAAATCACTCTGACTTCTTCCCTGTGTAGCAGTCCAACACATTCATTTTTAATGCCTTCACCCCATTTCCTCCTGTGGTCCCCAATATAGCTGTTAATGCAGGAAGGCAATACTCTTTAAGTAACTAAGGAGCACGTGAGTGGGCACCGATTTAGTGACTTGTCTGCTGACTGACACACTTTTGATCTACAGCACTGTAAGTGAAGACCATTTGAGTTATACATGCAGCGATTCCAGGTACAGCCAGCAAGACTGACTAGCTCAGCAGCAGCAGTAGTGTGGCTAGTATTCAGGGTTCAAGCTCACTAAACCACAGTAGGACCCCAGTATCCTCTAGGGATTGGTTCCAGGCCTTCTCGTGGATAATGAATACCATGGATAAAAGAGAACATTAAAAATCCCCAGATTAGTGACAGTAGCTTGCTTTACAGCTGCTTTATGACAGTAGCTTGCTTTACAGCTGCTGTTTGTGACAGTAGCTTGCTTTATGGCTGCTGTTTTATAACAGTACCTTTCTTTACAGCTGCTGTTTGTGATAGTAGCTTGCTTTGTGGATGCTGAATTGCATGATATAAACCTGTATCCACAATTTGCAACTTAATTTTGAGAAACCTTTTATTTAACCATTTGGAACTTTTATCATTTCAAATTGTTCCCTCTCCCTTCACTTCTTTTAAAAACTAAATTGCAAAAATAATTTCAATCAAGTAACTGTGTATGTTTGACCTATAGGGTGAGAGATACTAAAACCAGTCCTGGACTCAACCAGCTTTCTGAGTTTTTGGCATTCTTTATGAGAGTGGTGGAAGGATCACAAGATTGGGGCATTAATCGTAAGTTTCTAACTTGGGAACCTTTTAAACTCCCTGGAACAAATTTAATCAGGTAATTGGGCGGGGGGGCAGGACTGAAACTGGTCCGACTTTAAAAAGCAAGGGTGGGATAGGTGGTACCTCCTAAGCTGCAATTAAAACAAAAAATGTTGAGTTTGGGGAGCATGCTCCCTTTATCAAAGTGAGTACCAAAAATCAAAGCATGGCAAGAGGGGAGTCCTGCCAGGAAAAGTTTCTTAAATGTTAAGTCCTTGGCTAGATGGAGTGCCAGGCTTCCCTTGAAGAGGTGGAGAGCGGAGCTGTATCTGGAGTCACATGTTGGATTTCATCTCTCCTCCCACATGTCCTTTATCCATTGGCCTGTTCAAGATCGAGAGTCCCTGGTCAGCTGGAGAAGGAAGGGGGTTTTCGGGGGGGGGGACTTGGCTTCTTAGCTTCCTCACCTTTGCATCCTAACCAAGTCCACTAATCTCAGGATAAACGGAAGAGGTGTGGTAACATGGCTGCAGAGAGGAAGCCTTGACTGGAGGTCATGACTAGAGTTGGGCACGAAATAACCATTTTTTCATTACCATTCTCTGTTATTCGTTCCGTTACGTAACGGTACGAATAACGACTGTTGCTATGGGGCAGGCTCGAACCGAACAGAACCACGAAAATTTTCTTTGGTTCTGTTCGTTTCTGTTACTGGCATTGCACTGCTCGTGTGATGAAAAATGGAGCAGCAGAGGGCGGCGAGAGGGGGCTGGGATCCCAGCCCCCTGTCCAGCCATCTCTGAGTGGTGAGTGACAGCCCACCGGGCTGTCATTCAACAAGCGGAGGGCGGCGAGAGGGGGTTGGGCCTGGTGGAGCCTCTTTGCCCCCTCCCCTCCAGAGCCGACACGAGACTTTGCCGGTCTCGCAAGAAGAGACGGGATATGAGCCCTTATGGGCTGGGCTCCGGGATTTCGGCCACGTGGAGAAGTGGCGACGGTGCAGCCAGCGCAGAAGCCGGAGTGGAGGGCATCATTGGAGCACGGGGGGAGTGCAGTGGCACCCCCCACAGGTTTCCCGGGTCTAGGCCAGGGGGGTGCAGGGGGGCGGTCTGCCGGGGCAGTGGCTCCTGGGGCAGAGTGGTTCCCGGGGAGAAGGGCCTCAGTTAGGGTGGCGCTGCACAGAGCTCTGGGGGTAGAGACCCGATGGGGGTGGCAGACGGCGCGGTGGATCGGTCCTTGGGGAGGGGGCCCAAGGGAGGGCAGCGCTTGGCGGTGCTCCGGGGGTGGCGGTGTTTTGGGGGTGGTGATCAGAGCAGTGCCCGGCCCTGGGAGGGCTCCCCGTGGCTGCAGGACA
Source organism: Phrynocephalus versicolor (assembly GCA_023846285.1). Taxonomy (NCBI): domain Eukaryota; kingdom Metazoa; phylum Chordata; class Lepidosauria; order Squamata; family Agamidae; genus Phrynocephalus; species Phrynocephalus versicolor. The sequence goes on from JAHTLZ010000348.1 coordinate 17,057,322, forward strand.
GCTCTTCAAGGAGGTTTGCCCCGGCCCCAGGAGGGCTCCCCATGGCTGCGGGAATGCTCTCCCGGCCTGCATGCCACTGGATCTGGTGGCTCCCGGCCCTGGGAGGGCTCCCTGTGACCGCAGCTTGCCGCACCCGAAAAACGAAGAAATGGAAACGAAGCGGGCCCCAGGGCCCCGAAAAACGGAAACAGAATGAAGCGGACCCCAGGGCCTGAATAATGACAATGAAACACCATTTTGGTGTTTCATGCCCATCTCTAGTCATGACAGTTATCCTTTTTTTTCTCCAAAAAACTTCCATGAGAAAAAACTATTGTATCTCATTGTGTTGCTTGATTTTGCTCTGGGGCATTTTCAGTTGAATGATAATATTAAACATGTTATTTGGTTGTTTGAAGAAGGGGCATTTGTAGTAGTGAGCATTTTCTGTCCTATGAATTTCATCTCCCACACAACAAAAAACTGAGATGCCCCTTCCATTTCTTTCCCTGTGAACAGGATGGGGGGGGGATTGAAACACATTCAAGCCAGAACTAATGTCTACACCTGGCAAAATGAACAGGCCAAGGTTTTTCAGCATTGTATCTTGAGAGGCTGCAGAATCCTTCAAGCCAGGGTGAAAGCTTCTGAACCAAAGTTGGTTTGTAGCACACTAGTGCCTTACAAACAAAAACAAATAAACCAACTAACAAACAAAAACAGATAGGGACAATTATACCTGCACTTCCCCACCTACAATGATGCAGTCTAGATGCAGTTGTCAGTTCATTATATTAGATACATCACAAGACCACAATTTATGACTGTGCACTAGCTAAGCTTTCTTAAGCTGTCACGAACCATTCTGTTTTGCTGTAATGCATCTGTTAATTCTAGTGTGCAGAATGATACATTGTGTTTATATTGTGTGTGAAAAAGTTTCATATTATGAATGGGTTAAATCTGGAGCATATTTCAGAAGCCATTTTGCTTTATTACACTGCCAGACAGCTGTTTATTGCCTCTGTATAAGACAGAGCACAAACCAACTGTTTTCCCTTTAAAATAAATGTATTTATATGTGAAAACAATCTAAGCATGTAAGGATGATCTCTAGGCCATGAAAAATCCATCACTGGGTGATGTATTGGAGCTTTATGGTACGTGGAAGCCACATTTCTTTAAACAAATGAGATATAAAATTTGTATGAACTGAAATGTCCTGTTGAGGGCAGCAAAACATTCAACATACATAATCAGAAGGACATTGCTGCTTGCTGTCCTGAATAGTTTATTCCACACAGTCAGAGATTAGTCTGTCGGCCAAAGCAATCTTGCAAGGGACTACGTGCAATTGAAATGACATGCATTTTTTTAAAAATTAAGGTCAAAGCTGTTAGTGAAAGAAAGATGCAAAGATGATATATTTCACTTGTTCTTAGCTCAAACAATTGGACTGATTATTCTTGTTGCTGACACTTTCCAGAAAATTGCTGGGTTTTTACTTACATGATTAATATATTTTGAAGAAAGGAAGTAATTCACCTACAGCATGCTGGCCAAAAGGGGTGAAAGTGGAACAAAATTAGCGACTAAACAACAGAATGAGACTCTATGTCTCCCTAAAGATTCAGTTAAATAAGAGGAAATCAGATCAAAAGTATGCATGACAATACCTACCTACCACCAGAGCTGTGCTGACCATTAAACAGAATAAACAGAGTTAGGGAGCAAATGCTGGGAGGCAGGAATCACAGATTCACAGGTCTTCTCTTCAGGCTTCCTGCATCTCAAAGCTATTCCCTTCTCTTGGAGGACAGACAGAGATGTGCAGACAACTTGGTATGTACCCTCTTAGTAACCTTGCCACTCCCAAGGTGGTTAAGCTTCTGAAACAAAAAAATGTCATTACCACTGATGACAGTAGTCTTTTTCTATTGCCATTCCATTTGTACAAATGTTACTTTATAACAAGGCTCACCACCCCTCAATATACACCAAGTTGTGCTTGGTTGCACCAAAGACTGTGGCCTGCTGCAATTCCCGGGGATAAAAATTCTCTCTTGGAATGTATATATATTTCTCTCCTGAGTCTCCCAGGGGGGAAGAGTGAACTCCTCATTCTTGGCAGTATCACGTATTGCCAAGGAGGCTTCTCTTGCAGCCAAGCAAGTCTCCATGGGGCTTCAAGCTGGGCTCATGATTTCAGCCTTTTTTGCTCCTGAGGCCTGGGTGATCATTCGGCACTCCACCCCCTTCTGAGCTATCATCATTGGAAAAGGTGCAATACAGAAGAGGGAGACTAAAATGATTACTGGGCTGGGGCACCTTCCTTATGAGGAAAGGCTATAGTATTTGGGGCTCCCTAGTTTGGGGGAAAAGGTGCCAGGGGTGGTGAAATGATTGAGATGTACAAAATTATGCCTGGCACGAGTAAAGTGGATAGAGAGACGCTCTTCTCCCTCTCACAAAATACCAGAACTAGGGGACATCCACTCAAATTGAGGGTTGGGAGAGTGAGAAGAGACAAAAGAAAATACTTCTTTGCCCAATGTGTTGTTAGTCTGTGGAACTTCATGCCACTGGATGTGGTGATGGAATCTGGCTTGGATGCCTTCAAAAGGGGATTGGACAGATTCCTGGAAGAAAAGTCCATCACAGGTTAAAAGCCATGATGGAAATGTGTAATCTCCAGGCTTAAAACCAGGGTACTTCAAGGGGCAGATGCAAGGGAGTAGCATCGGGTGACAGATGTCTAGTCTTGTGTGCTCCCAGGGGCGGGGCCACTGTGAGATACAGTAAACTGGACTAGATGGGCCCTTGGCCTGATCCAGCATGGCTCATTTTGGTTCTTATGGCCTTATTCTCAGGGTCCTGGGTCCCCAGGGGTCCGTGATCTCCAAGCTCAAAGTCCTGATTCTTTGAAAGTTCACAATTTCTAGGGTCAAGCCAGTCCTCTGCCCCATCAGGCTTTGATGCCCCAAGTTACTCAGGCTCATCCTCACTGGAGGACTCCTCTGATGTGGTCATGATAATGGTTAGCTTGTTATTTAAGTGGACAAAGTTGTCAGAGTTAGAAGGGAATATCCATTCTATCTCCACTTTCAGTTTTGTTTGCCCTCCTGGATATCCCCTACTAGTACACATGGTGTGCATTTATTCTGAACAGACTCCCAGCTCATGCAAAGAGACCTTACTGGTACCTGAAGTTGTCATTCTACAGATCCACATACATCTTCATGTCAAAAGCTGATGAAGTGAATTTAGTGAAGTTATGGCTCTGCTGTTCCTGTAGTGTTACAACTCTAATAAGGACTTCCAAAGACTTCTTTTTAGGATGGTGAGGAATATCTTATTCCTATCCCTTTGCCACACAGTAAAGTTGACATAACTGTGATAATTTTGTTATTCTTTTTCTCTGATAACAGGCCAGCTTAGGAGATATAGAGGAAGACACATGGCACAAACAACTCTTGTCCTTCTAGCCCTACAGTTCTAAAATGATTGTGATTATCTTCTCCGTTGTCTGTACTCTCCCCTGATGAAGCTGATGATCTCCTGATGAAGCTTTTTGGATGAGCAGTGAAACGTTTTGATCTCTCAAGAAAATTATAGTCATGGCTAACTCTTTGTGACTCCATGTCCATGGAGTTTTCTTGGCAGGAATACTGGAGTGGCTTGCTAGTTCCTTCTCCAGGCCCTTACAGCACCTGGTATTCCCTGGTGGTCTCCCATCCAAGTACTAACCAGGGCCGACCCTGTTTAGCTTCCGAAATCAGGCAAGATCGGATGTGCTTAGGGCATCTAGGCAGCTAAGTTATTATGAGCTATTTGTAAATATACCATATTTTACTGTCTATAAGACTCCACTGTGTGCAAGCCCCCCCATTTTCAACCCCAAATTAAGAGTATAACAAATCCTTGTTCAATCATTTATTCTCGTCCAAAAAGCCTGCCCCAAAATGGCACTAACTTCTGCAAAATCTCTTCCTTTCTGCATCAGATCAAAATAGGAAGCTTTTTTTGGGGGGGGGGGGCTCTTCATAAAGTTTCCACAATTTGCACAAAATGTCTCTGAGCAACAAAAAATATTCTCTCTTTGTGAAGCAAAGCACACACATGCAACAAGGTCTTTCTGATAAATCGAACAAACCAACAAAACAGCTATCTAATTCTTCTTATTTCTAGAGGTCCACACAAAAGGAAGCAACAACCACAATTTTGTGCATATTGCGAGATGTACACAATATTTGTGCAAAAACAATTTTTTTCTTAAAAGCAGCCAAAAATAGTCTTGAACATCTGGCAGGTGAGAAAAACAACAACATGATTCCTTATTCCTTCATAAAAGAAGGATTGCCATCCCTGCTCTCAACAGGGATCTGTGGCTAATTCTGGCTCCTTGACAGCATAATGTGAAACAGCTAAGAAAATTATACTGCACTGATGTGTTGATTTTGTTTAATCCCACAGCACTAGGCCATCATAATTAGTCATGTGCCAGAGCCACGATGTCTGATCTGCTCTACTTACAAGGTGACCTAATTGAGACTTCTCCCTAGATGTTAGCATTCTAAATCACCTAATTTGGAAAAATTGGAGAAACTCAGATAAAATGAAACAAAACAAAACAACAATGAGAAGCGTGTGCGCACGCACGCATGCACGCACACACCAAAAAACAAAAAATCAGGAATTACTGTAGAGATTTTCCTTTCCTTTCAAGACAGCAACATATTCAATTATGTGAGCCACAAATCTGCAATATGAAGTTTTAATATCTATATAAGGTTTTTCATATTAATGAGAAGTAGTAAAAATAAGAAACAATTATGTGCCATCCAGTTGTTTGGATGAGCAGTGAAACTTTTCTATCTCTCAAGAAAAGGAAGTCCAGTAGCCA
>JAHTLZ010000348.1:17062703-17072747 GCA_023846285.1 Phrynocephalus versicolor
AAAAAAGAAAATGAACCTGAACTAAAATGAATTACAAAACATTTCTTTTCTAAACATTCATTTCTTAATTAACAAAATGAAGTGAACTGAAAAATGAAATGCAATGAAACAAACTGCCATTTTTTCAGTTCGTGCCCATCTCTAATATCAATTCCATCTTTGCCCAATGTTGACAACAATAATTATGATAATTCTTGGGTTAATTTTTGATAGGATTGTAGCTTCACAATTGAGTCCCTAACTACTAATGTTTTATTATTAATTATTTCATTATTAATTATTACTAATTATTGTGATTTGGAGGCTAATTTGGGCTTTTGATGTGCCTGCCAACTTGGCCCAGAACAATTCACGCAGCATCCAATTTGATTTGTCTACTGAAACATTATACGTTTGTAAGCATCCCGTTGTCATATCTTGAAAAAAACTAAAAGGATGCAACATTCTGGATTTCCAGATATGTGTACAAACTCTAGAGAGATGAAAGATGCTAAATATAAAGCATGTTTCAAGCTTTGCCGCAGAAATGAAACTGGCAATTCAATTCAGAACTCATTCAAATCTGTCCAAATGGAGCTGATTCACTTTGGAATTTGTGATTTGCCTCCATGTAGTACACAGCCCTAATAATAAGCACATTATACCTCATGCTTTTCATTAGTGATTGATTATATTTCTGAAAACATGAGATTGAACCTGGAAAATAAATTGGCTTCATCTTTGTCTATTCAAGTTCATTAACAAAACATTTCCTGTAAACACAGCATTATAACGCTGTTCATGTTTTTGTGTGTAAAACAACAATCTTATTTTATGATACAGCTGGAGGCTCTACAAGCGTGGCGGTGGACATCTTCCTAGAATTGGGTGAAATATGTTTTTGGGTCCATTCCATGAAAACTTTTGGTCTTGCATGTTTTCCAGAGCCTGCAATGACTGGGTAAAAAAGGAGAGAAAAGCTCAGAATTAGTATAACTCCACACAGAAGACTATATTTTTGTTTTGGTAGTTATCATAGTAGGTAGTAAATGCAGATGTTAGGTTTCCTAGCAACACTAGTACTGATTCTATACCATTTATATAGCTCAGTCTCTACTGCAAAGCGAAAATGCACCTTAAACAAAACAAAATAAAAAGAAGCGAATAAAAACAGTGATTGTACCATTTCCTTGCAAGATGTGTGAATGGAAAGGGTATGGAAATCTTTTCGAAATTCCAGACTTCTGAAAGAATCAGTTGTTCTGCATCCTGATGTATCTGCTTCCTTACTAAGGAGGCCCATGAGAAATACTGTATATGGTAAGTCCATAGCTGTCAGCAGTACAATAATGGATAGCATCTTACCTTACCTTTCTCTGCAAAGCCAATGATTTTGGTGTCCAAAGCTTTAACTGCCCTTTGATTCAGATTGGGTCATGTCAGACTGGCAAACAAGAGGAAATGAGGGACAAATGTGGAGCAATGCCTGAGTGTGCGGCATCCATTTTACTTCCATGCTGAGCATGTTTGTTTTTGTTTTGCTATTTCGTTCTGGAGTGTGGTGCCCAAGTGTGCACAGAGTCCTGCAAGGAAGAGACGTATATGGGAAAGCCCTCTTCCATTCAGTTTCCTGCATTTACAGGAAACATTTTATGATATAAAAAGCCTATTTGCTCCATTTTTCTTTGTTAATCTGACTTAAATGTAGCATGAACAAAATTATTTTTGCTGTAATGATTTCAGAATTCTTCATGAACCAAAATGTTTGTTGTCAATTATGTGTTGAAACTGAAGGTGCCCAGAAAACATCTTTAAACCATATTGTCTGAGAATAACACTTTCAACACTGTAATTATATCTATCTGTCTTTGGAGTAAATATTTTCTCCATATTGCACAGAGAAGAGATTTTTAAATACTCAGAACATTAAAATGTCTATCAAATAGATCGTAAGGCAGTCCCTTTACCATTATACTTTTCACCTATTAAGAACTAAATTTGCTAAAAAGTTCTTATTTCATTGGTTGCTTGCTTGGTTGGTTGTAATATGTGGTTCAGTTGTTATGATAGTTTAAATGTGTTCCTGGAAAGAAATTTGGTCATCATCTTCTTCCCTGTCCTATGTGGCTACTTACGCATAGGCACACCATGAATCCCCTTGGGTGGATGTGGGACCCTTCGTGATAGTGTAGAATGGATGCTGAGACAGGAACTTTCCTTCCATTGACTTTATGGACTCACATGCACCAGATGAGCACTATCTAGTCCCTCCTCTGTTGCATTTTCTTGCAGAATCCACACAGAACTTAAAGATATGAAGAACTGCCCAGAGTAGCCATGTAGGTAGACGGAGTGGAATACAAATTTAATAAATAAATAAATAAATATTTGGGGCCATTCTCGGGTGATAAGATCATCAGCAGAGCGGGTCTGTGAGGGTGGTCTCTCAGACCCCTTCTGTTGCATCAGAATCCCCTTGGATTCCGAAGCAGGAGAGACCCCTTCTGCTGTGTTGGAAGGGACCTTCCAGTTCTTCTGATCCAGGCGAGGGTCACCTGACCCTCACCTGGCTCAGAAGAGCCAGAGACTGGGGAGCGGTGGAGGGGAGGTTTTGAATTTTGGGCCACACCAGCACCCTCATGGGTGCTGCACTCAATTCAAAATCCTCCACCACTCTCTCGTTCTGAGCCACCACCAACAAGCTGGTTTTGACAGCTGGGGCTGTGGGGAGGGGGGCGGTTTTACTACTAAAGTCATGGTCCCCTCTCTCCACAGCCCAAGGTATCAACCAACTGGGTGGTGGGCAGTCTTTTGTTGCTCACTTTGTTTTGTAATTAACAATTTTTTTTAAAAAAAAAAAGGTTAACTACAAAACAGAAAGGAAGTGCAATGAGCAGTGAAACAAAACCAAATGAAACAGTATTTTTCCATTTTGTGCCCATCTTTATCTGCAACCTCTTTTTTCAGTCTGGGACAATATAATATTTGTGATAAATCATGTCCTGTATCGGTCTTTAGGCAACCACAGTGCAAAGAATCAAAAAGTTAGAGACTGTGTCCGTAAGAGTGCAACTACCCAGCAGGGGAAACCAGCTTTGATTTGAAGCATTTCTAATTGGATCCTAGCTGAAAAAAATCACTATGCAGTAGCTGTCCAGACAAACATCAGCAATTGTTTTATTGTAGGATTTAATGAGATAGAGACAGAAAGCTATTAAAAGACCCATCCTGGAGATTAATAATATCTAACAGGATCATCCCTTTTCATTTGGCTATTCCTTTTGTTTTATTTTGTCCTATTGTGACTTAACATTTATTTGTAGTAGCACTACTTTTGAGGTGGAGATTAAAAAGAATAAGAAGAAACACTGTTTGGAGACAACAGACTTTTAGTTGAGCAGAACCAACACCCTGCAGCTACATCTTTGCTTTGGATAAGGCAATCACATAGGGCAGAGAGCCAAGAAAGTCATGCCAGCTGAACAGGAGCCAAATAAATAAGCCAGCTGACCCAGGAGAGATAATTTCTCACTAAAAAGAGAAAACTCACCAACAGTCTTCCCTGATCTTAGCTTTATATCATGTCATTGCTATTTTTCCATTCAGTTTCATCTGTGACAAATCTGCCACAAACTTTGGGGCAAAGGGACATTGTAGTCCCCTCCTAAATTAAGCACTAGCTTGCATCCCTGGAAAAATATGTGCCCATTCAGCCCTAAGTCTAGCCCTACTGGTAATAATCAATACATTGAAATTTTAATTCAGACAGAAAGTACCTTCATATGTACTCAGTGCATTTCTTTTAGTTCATTTAATTTGTTTCTGGACCTAAGCTTGTGATGTCTTAGACACATGTAAGTATTTCAAAGAAAACGAATAGATTAATCTGATTTAAATGTATACCAAGTTCAATTGCTTTCCTGAGATAACCATGAGTAGCAGAGGCATCAGGTGTGTTGCATTTGAAAATACAGGAAAGTCAGATATTTTAATTTCTTTTTCCATGTATGTATGTCTTGCAAGAAGTCTGCTATAATTCTAGTGGCAGAGGACAGAAGCAAGCCTTCTAAACAACTTGAAAACGAAAATGGAAAAACTGTCACATGGGATTTATCATAATGCAATGCCAACATTTAAGATTAATGTAGCAGATAACTAGAAAGATAATGAACCCAATACTTTCTGAGAATATTTTTTGGGGAAAATGAAAACTGTCAAGCTGATGACATTAACTACATTAGAAAGATGAACAGCACCAAACAAATGTGTTGAAAAATGATTTTCCTCAAACCAGCAATGATAATGTTTTAACCAATTCCCAAACCTCTATAGGCAAGCAGGCCATCACAGAGATTTCCCTCCCTTTGCTAGTTCCAAGGCCCCATTATCACAGAAGAACTGAGGTCAGAAGATGGATTACTTGGTCAAGATGAAGCTGATGGTGTGGCCAGATAGTGACTTAGCTGGACAACCTCTGGCTGCATTATCATCCTTCTGCTCCCCTCCCCATCCCCATGCTCCTGGCACCAATGTGGGAACCTTAAGAAGTGGGAGCTCTTAGTGTAATTTATTTATTAGATTTATCTACCACACAGTCTAGCCCATAGGCTTCTCTAGCCCCTAGGCTACTATGACAAGAGTTTTTAATTATTGTTGTTGGCTTGGTTTTCTTAAGCATAACCTTCACACACTGTAGGGCAGACATTTTTAGCTGAATGAGTTGATAGGTGCTTTCCACTCTCTGAAGCATTCCAATGCATCAATGGTTACCAGTGATGTTAGCAAAAACAATCACCCCCCATAACATGGGAGAGGGCTGGGGCATCCACAAGAGTCTTTCTCTGTTACACAATGCACATTGAGTGAGACTTACCAGGAAGGCATTTTGTAACACTGCGATCAGAAGAATTGTAAATTGTCTCTCTGGCGTCCAGTCACCTGGTGGTCCTGGTGGCAGTTTTACCTATAAAGAAAGAACTGGGACAAAAATGTCCCAGTAAATCTATTGCATTTGTCAATAAGTACTCCCTGCCACCCAGCCAAAGTAATGTACTGACACAAATAAAATCATAAAAATTGACTATGCCATTTTCTAGTGAACTTTAATGCCAAGAAGCACCTGTGATGTATTCTGCCTGTCATTAGCACAACACTAGAGGTGTACAGTTGAATTAGCTATGATTTCTTGAAATAACAAATGTGCAAATTTAATCTCTCTTAACTGCAAACAGACAGAAAGATGGATTGGAGGCTTGCCTTAAGCCCTGGAAAACTGACGGCTAGTTGGTTAGCAGCAAGGCATAGCTATGTTAGGCTGTGGAGCCCCTTTTTCATGGACACCCAATGTTAGGTTACAAGCAAGACTGTTATTTTCTCCAACATGACTCAGTAAATCAAAAATATCTGGTTCAGGTGCATGAAAATTAAACATGTTTTTCCCCACAATAGATATGCGTTGTCGGCTTTGTCCATAGCTTGACATGAGGACTCGAGCTAAATGACTTTGATTGGTTTTCAATTAACTTCTAAGTATTTAATGCTTATTATCACTGTATGAAAGTGTTACATGTAATGGTGATGCAGATTATAATGAGATGTAGAAAACAGCCAGCATCATTTTTAGAGAAGCTATAATTTAGGCTCTTGAAGTCATTTCCATATATATGCTCCAAATGCTGCCTAAATACTAAAATGACTCATATGCTGGTCACAACCTGTGAGCTACACAATGAAAAGAACATAGAAAATCAGAATATGCTTTTTCCTCTTAGCAAAGGAAGTCGGCTCCTTCCTACTTCTGTATATTCTATTTAGAAAATAATTGTTAAATTATGGCATTCGCCCCCATCCTTTGAGTTGTTTCTTCCAAGTAAATGTACTCTTACATAGGGAGGAGAAATCCACAGCAAGAACTCAAAGCTTCATCAGAAGTGTAGGTGTCTGCTGAACTAAACTTCTAGCTATTATTTGAAAACCTATTGCTTACTAGCTTTCTCAAGATTTGTACTGTTTCATGGTCTGCATCCAAATGCCACTGTAGTGAAACCTTACAGGTACCTCATAAATATTCAAATGATGATAACTGGGTAGCCAATGGAATAGCTTCTGGGTGGGGCTAAAGCATATAAAAACATGTGCTTGTTGGAATAACTGGCAGATCCAATCTCACCTGATTTCGGAAAATAAGTAGGGTTGGCCCTGGTTAGTACTTGGATGGGAGACCACCAGGGAATACCAGGAGCTGTAGGCACCTGGAGTAGGAACTGGCAAACCACTCCAGTGTTCCTGCTAAGAAAACTCCATGGGCATGGAGTCACAAAGAGTCAGTCATGACTGGAACATCACAATACACACAAGGACTGGATAGGGTCTACACAAGGTTCTGATGACTGTTACTTTAGAGAAAGTGACTGGTCAGCGTTGGGTTAGGGTCTGAAGAGAGAAACTGTTTAGATTCTTGTACAAGTGGTATAAGAACTGTGAGAATATATAACAAGGGAAGTTTAAAATATAAATACAGTATATAAAAGATGTTGTTCTAAGCTGGTTTAAAGAATGTGTTGTCAAGGTTTATTCAACTTCCTGTGTGAAATAAATAAACAAATCCACTTTAAACATGCTGTGTGAGACCCCCCATTCTTAATGGATGAATATTTAGGGTAATTTTATTGGTGACAGTATTTAAAACCCAGGTCTGTGACATTATTGGTGGCAGGGGTGGGATACAAGAAGAGAAGCCAGAGAGTCCCAAAGCAGTTAAGATCTATGATAATTATTTAACAATCAGTCAGAAGTGAAGTCTTGAGGCTGGTTAGGGTCTGGGACAGAGCTTGATAAATAAATATAAACAAAAGTAACTGTGTGGATAAATATGAAGTATTGAGAACTACGCTTTATTAAAGCATATAGGTTAATCGGTCGACACTATATAAATACTATTGAAGATCCAATTGTAAATCAATAAATGTTACATATTTTATTTTGAAAATGTATACCTTGATGTCAGACTCTCTTATTAAAATCAGTAAAAGTATCCAGGAAACTGGAGGTGGCAGTAGAAATAATAAAAGTGTGGGCAGTCTACGTCACAGCCACTCACAACTAAAAGTGGATCCACTGGATAAATGAAGTTGATACAAATTATGACTTGCAACTGAATAACTAATTCAACGGATACAGTCCTGGTTGCAGAAGAAATTGGGTGTAGGTACCCATAGGACTATATATTCTGATTTAGTGCTCTTGAATCAGGAAGCATAGAAAACTGCAAATCCTATGAAAGGAACAAACCTTCAGTTCCATGTTCTGTACTTGGTCTTGAACCTATAATACTTCTTTCAGCTCCACAGTAATAGTTCCACTTGTGTATTAGGTCTGCTTGTTTGAAGGGGAGGCATATAGGGCAGGCAGTATGTCCCCCCTCCCCATGCTAAATCTTTGAGTTTCTTTCAAAGCTTCTTTGAGAAAAAATTTGCTTCAAGCCTATAGGAGAGCAGCATGCCAGAGCAATTAGAATTAGACTGAAGTGCTGAAGGTACTTTGGTATTGTAACTTTGAGTATTAATCCAGGTGGACTGTGCTGTTTCCTTTGCAGGAAAAGTATCTCCAGGTCCAATCCACCGCTATGACCTTCACAGGCTTCTGCAGAACCAAGAAATATGGCACAACATCTGAAGTGTGTTGTTATTTCTGCTAATTGCATACTTCTGCAAATTTTTTTAGTTGCTTAAAAAAAAAAGAATCTCCATAGATTCTCCAAACATTTAAAAAGCTGTTCACTTTCCCAGGAAATGAAGTGGCAATTGAACAATGTCATGATCTGTAGTTGCTCTGAGCTCTTCTATTTCTTTCAGAAAGATCATGTGTTTTGTTTTTCAAGGAGTTTTTGGAAAGCTGTTCTGCCTTCCTTGGTTGAGGTGCTGAGTGTTCTGTCCAATTCTGCTCTTCCAATGTCGGAGTGACATTTCAAACAGGACAACCTAAGCCGTCAGATCATTAAATGGCAGATAAACTCCTCTGTTTCCACCCTCCACAAATTAATGCCAGGATTGACATTTGCCAATCAACACTTGCTTTCAGTTCATTGTAGAAAGGCGCACAACCTTCTTGGAAGATTTAGATTGTCAAGGTTGTCATTTGTGAAAACTGCTAATATTTCACATTTGCAAATGCAGTTGTTTTCAGTAGAACATAATTTTCAAAACAATATCAATCCCAATAATCTATGGATTTTTAGTGGGAAGTCTTCAAAGCTAAACCATCAATGTTTGTGGGGGATGGAGAATAGGTATACCTCATACAATTTTCATCTATTTATGGGAGGAGTGTGCAGTGCCATCAAACAAAAGCTATAAGTGAATTCCCATTGGTACTAGGTGGAAAGCAGTTGTAGGATGGCAAAATCTAGGAGCTACGTTTCCCAACAGCCCCTAGTTTGACCTGTATAACTGACCTAAAAAGTAGAATAACAAATCTTCGTGAGAAGATGGTGAGAAAGATTATAAGCACTAAAAGTGAAGGGCCAGTAGGAATGCTCCAGAGAAAGGCAGAGCATCTCAAGAACATTCAAAGTGGTCACGTTCCAGTTCTTCCAATGAAGGTATCCCCTAAAATCCGAGGCAAAGGGCTCCCAGATCCAGAGCCTAAAAATGTTTTCCCACCAGCTCTGGACTTAAAAAAAAATTAAGTATGACCACGCCCACCTAAGCGTGTCCCGGCGCACTTTTCAAGTACCTGGCCTCCAGGAGGTAAAAAATCTTCCAATGCAGATTGTAAAGCTGTTAATGCCGGGCTCCCTGGCCTTCTGTTTGTTTTTTTCTCCCTGCCACCCCTTTAAGAGACAGGAATCACTATGGGGCTGCTCAGGGCTGCTTTGACCAGCAGACGGAGGTGAGCCTGCATTTTTTTTCTCCTTGTTTTTCTCCCTCTCCTCACACAGACAGGAACAATGGAGTGCGGAGGGGTGGGAACACAGGAAGAGCGACAAACCCCCACAATCTCCGGTCCAAATTTAAGTTGCCACTGGATTTTAGAGGTCATGTAAAAGTGCCCTTTCTTTCTTTCTTTCTTTCTTTCTTTCTTTCTTTCTTTCTTTCTTTCCTTCCTTCCTTCCTTCCTTCCTTCCTTCCTTCCTTCCTTCCTTCCTTCATTTCTTCTATGCAGTCACATTTTTATTTTGATAAACATATTTTAATTAGCAGCATGATTGTCACTTGAATTATTTCTTTTGAAAAGCAGTCTTATTGTGACTCATGTGTGGGACAAATTGAAGTAGTTTAAATCCACAACCGCTGTATTTATACTTCTTAGGCTGCCTTCATTTATGTCAGCAAAATATTTTTGTGGTTTGTGTCCCTGCCGGAGGACGGTAATGTATTGCCTTGCATGCTTTCTCTTGATCCTGACTTTCACTATATACAGTATGTTGTTTCCTCACAGCTTTCCTGTGATATAGATGTACTGCAGGGTATGTCTTGAAGCTGTCACATATTAAATCCAGCTTTCAAAACTATTATTCAAAATAAAATTATGCTTCAGTAACACTTCTTTGTTACTCTAGACAAGTCAGAAATGGTCAATTTCTGTGTCAACTGAAATGCAGTAAGTCTGGGTAATAAGGAAATCCTGTGTCCTATAAACCACTATGGATGGACTCCTTGTCTCTATCCTGATGTGTCACACAACCTACTCTCTCCATTAATCCATTTGCCTGCTTAATATCTGTATTCTTTCTTGCTTACACAACTATCCATGACTATCTCCTATCTGCTGCCAAAATGATCTCAGATAACATGTATCCCAGCCATTTTCTGATACATGATGCCTGCCTTATTCAAGAATGGACATTACTTTAATAATTTTGCATTCATTCAAACCCTCAGCCCAACTTCCACAGATACAGGGAACATACACATTCATTGTTTGACCTTGGAAGGCTGCAATCTTGCTCACCACTTACATCCATTTTTGACATAAAAATTGGGATGAGACCTTTCTTTTATTCCCAACAACCCCATATTATCTATCTATCTATCTATCTATCTATCTATCTATCTATCTATCTAT
>JAHTLZ010000348.1:17072757-17085331 GCA_023846285.1 Phrynocephalus versicolor
TCTATCTATCTATCTATCTATCTATCTATCTATCTATCTATCTATCTTTCTTTCTTTCTTTCTTTCAAGGGGTAAGGGGACTCGGGACACAGTGATATTGCCGCTCCCATACCTTTTCAAAGTACAAAGAAAAAAAAATTTCACCAATTTTTATTTCAGTTCAATTGCAAGAGGATTCCATGCTGGGGGCCACAACAATATTGTATAATCTGGGTTTGAGTAATTGAGGTATCAAGTATATATGCTGCAACCTGCATGTTGCTTAGCCCTGCTTTAGACCCTATATGTTGGTATGACTCCACCTCCAAGTGAATTGTGTCCCTTGGCACAACCCACCCATTGGTTGTTCACTTGGACAGTAAAAGGCAGCATCCAAACATCCCAGAGTCCTGCGTAGTTGTTCTTGATGGTGTTACTTAGTTGTTTTTAAACAGAAAAAGGACTTGGATCCTTGAGATACTTATGAAGAGCTTGTCATTTGGTAAATCAAATGTGTAATATGTTTATATTACACTGAAATTAAGAGAGTCATAGAGATGGGGACAAATACAAAGTAGTATTTTGTTTCATTTTGGTTTTTTAGTTTCATTTTATTTTGTTGGTAATGAATTTTTAAAGTAGTTTTGTTACAAAACAAAACAAAACAAAATGAAGTGCTATACTCCCCTGGGTTCTAGAGGCATCTAAATGACAGGGAAGTTTCCTCAAGCTCTTCCCTGTAATCCTCCAAAATTTGTAAAGGTCAGGGGGTCAGGGGGTAAGTTATAAAGGTCCAAATGGAGTGCCCCTAGGAAAAATTCTTTCTAATTGGATTCAGAAGCCAAGCTGTGGGTGAGCGATTAGCGCCACTACAGTTTGGCTTCCATTCCAATTCCAATTAGAAAGAATTTTGCATAGGGGCACCCCCTTTGGTGCTTCATAACCTGAAACCCAAACCTCTCCAAATTTTGGGGGTCTTACCTAGCATCATTGAGGAAGTTAAGTGTGCCCTATCCATGCTGAAACATGGCTGTGGGCCATACTTTTGAGTACTACTCGAAAATACAGATCACAACCACGTTTCATCGTGGAAATGGCAGGCTTAGCTTCCTCAAGCAATTCTAGGTAAGGCCCTGGAATCTGGAAAGGTTTAGATGTCAGGTCGCTGAGTTATGAAACCCCAAAGGGGGTCTGGGTAGTTAATTGAAAAAAATATGTTCAGCATGGGATAGCAATATAGGGGTTAATTAATCAACCTAACCCCTATATCGGTATCACCAATCACTCCCCTGCCATTTCCTCTAGGTCTAGGATGAATTGTTTCATCCCAGAGGAGGAAAATGGTGTTTCATCCTGAAACAAAACAAAACACATCCTATGTTTCATAAGGTAATGAAGTAATTTGTTACCCAGCAAACAGTTGAAAGAGCATTTTGTTTTTTGTTTCGTGCCCATCTCTACAGAGGCAGGAAGGGATGCTCAATATGATCAAAAATTGTGTAAATGCTGTTTGCATAAGAGCAAGATGCATCCTCAGTACTGCTAGAAAACATCTCATAAGGTGAGTAGAAATCAACTGCAGTTTCTCATTTTGGCATGCAAGAATGAGACAAACAAGGATTTCCACTTTTTTCTGTGTCTGAATCAAGCAAACGGAAGTACATTTTTGTACTGCAAATTGTCTTTTGCAAATGTGGAAACAAAAAGAAATGTTAGAAAAATCCATATGGTGAAGGCTGGGAATGATTCAGCATCTATAATATATGAAGGAAATCTCTGCAGCAGTGGTTACATGGGATCCAGTGCAAAAGACAATCTATTAGTTCAGTTCCCCACTGTCCTTTATGATAGTGGCTGGATTTAATCCATTGGTTCCCTTCCAGTTTTGCAGTCCTGAGATTATTATTAAAATCCTTTTCGCTACACAAGCACTTTCTGTACTGTTGTTTCTTCATATGGGAGCAGAAAGTTCATAGTATAAGTTGTTTGGAGAAGGGTGAGAATTTCCTCTCTCTCATTTTCAGGGGAAACTACACATAATTTATAGATTTCTTCAAAAATTAGAGAGAATAAATGTGAGATTTTAAAAATGGTAAGCATAGAAAATGTTGAATGTGGGTGAAATTTACATATCCCACCCATCTTAAATTCAAGTGAATTTAATTGCTTAAGCATCTGACTTCTGGTTTGAATCTCCAGTGGGTGCATCTTCTTGTATGCCATATCAATTTAGGATTGTTATCCCCATACCCTCTTCCCCAAGGCATGTTTTACAAAGGCATGGCAGGCCAATTCAACTTGATTCTAATGAAAAAGATTTCTCATACAAACATCAATGGTCTTTGGGAACTCTCCAGCAATCAATTGCATGAGGGGATGTTTGTGTAATCTGAGGGTTAACACGGTGTAGCAAACTGCTCCTGGTCACATATTAATTGGAACAACAACCCCACACATTTCATGTTCAAGCTCACATTTGGGAAAGCTTTTTTTTCACTCAATACGCTCAGATATTTGAACTGAGAAAAGGGGACTTAGAGCCTTTATACACGACCCCTAAACTCTGCAGCAAATGGCTGCAAGCTCCGGAGCTTACAAGTGTTTCCCCACCAGCTCCGGAGTTTGCAGGAAATGAAGTGTGACCCCGCCCACCTAAGCGCGTCCCAGCACACTTTTCTTGTACCTGCTTGAGGAGGGTGAAAATCCCCAGGTCCAGATTTAATCTGGTCAGTGTGGGGCTCTCCTGGCTTCTGTTTGTGTTTTTTTTTTTTTTTGCCTCCCGCCCCTTTAAGAGGAGGGGTGGGAGGGAAAAAAAGCAAACAGAAGAGAAAGAATCAACATGACAGAGCTCCTCCGGGAAGCTTCCAAGGTGAGCTGCATTTTTTCCTCTCTTTCTTCCTCCCTCCCCTCACACAGACAGGAGCAGGGAAGTGTGGAGTGGTGGGGAGGAAGGAAGAGCAACGAACCCCTAAGATCTCTGGTCCGAATTTAAGTGACCAGTGGATCTTAGGGGTCGTGTGAAAAGGCCCATATAAAGTAATACACTGTATTGGTAGACTGAGTGAATAGTAGTGGTGCAGAAGACAAATAGCAAATGAATCCTCCAGTTGCTAGAAGGGTCCCTGGGGCAGAAGAAAAATCATCACGTGTCTTGCTCCCTCCCAAGGCCCCCAAACTGATTGCTCTGGGTAGGGCCATTCTGCCCCTAGGCCTTACTTCTTTGCAATTCCTTCGCTTGCAGGAATTATATGTTTCCTCTCCAGAGTTTTGAAAACAAATAAATAAATAATATCACAGACCTGGACAAAGATGTTGATCTTGTCCTTCCAAAATAGCACAAGGTGAATGAGACACCTATCTATGTATAAATATTCAAAGAGAGGCCAGGTTTGCAGCATATCTGAACTTTATTCTACTGGATTTGACCCGATAGAGATGGCTGAACTTTTATTTAAAAAAAAAATAAGGAACTTTTAAAAATAGATTTCATTACAAATTTGATAGAAATGACTTGAAATGTGGAAAAAGAAAATTATAGAAAATGCCAGTTCTGTCCATCCTTACCATTGCTCAACCTACCAGCATGGTCTGCTTTGAAATGGATTACTTCGAATTATATCTCTTTAGCCATTCTTGTTGTAGCTCTCAAAGTGAGACCTAAGTCAAAGAAATGACAAATTCTTGTAGGCTTCCCTTTCACAGTTCTGAAGGACATGTGCATTCTAAGTCCTGAGAGCTTTTCTTTGCATCCCTCTTATCATTCTGTTGGTGGGAGAGGAGTTTAATATCCCTAATTCACAGTCCAATTTCTTCCACTTAAAATAGGCATTCATATAAAATTAATTTGTTACAAAAGGGATTGATTTCCATAACCTCAATTAGAATCATAATAAAATCCAAATGGCACATTCCAATGCAAATCAAATTACTCAAAGAGAAAACTCTTCCACTTTAGAAGCTCAACAGGAGTTAAACTTGGTAAACAAAAGTCTTTCTGAAGAACAGAAAGAAGAATTTGCACAACAGCATCTGATTTGGATGTGTGTGTGTTGGAGTTCTCCTGGTGATCAGTATGAGGGATAAACCCCACCCCATACCCTCCAAAGAATATATGTGTATTGCTGGCAAATATTATTATACTATAGCCAATATTACAAATTAGCACTAGAGCAGAGGAAAGATCTACCCCCTGGAGTTTATGCATACTTTTAGAATTTTCAGGTAATATCTATGATATTAATTAACACTGTAGTATTTCATCATGACTGCATGCTTTACACCCTGTCCTCTGGAACTCACCTTTTGCATTTCTGTGGTAGTTTGCCAGAAGAGGGAGCTGATGGCCTGTCAACTGCTGCACTTAAGCAATATTACAATTGGCTAACAGGTAGCATTGCAAACAGGAGTTCAATGTTTGTCATGTCCTGTGAAATGAGGGGCCAACAGGGTTCCATTTTGCCCTATAAATCAGTATTGGGGAACAATGTCAACCCCCCAGACGTTGTTGCATTGTCATGCCCAGCATTTTTCACCACTGGTAATGATGGCTAGAGGTCATGGGAGTTCCAGTAAAAGAACACTTGGAGGACTTCATTTTGCCCACTTCTTTTTTTTTAAAGCCTTAGATCAGGAATGACGAACCTATGGCATGCATGCCAAAGATGGCACACAGAGAGCTTTCACCTGTCAGGCGACATGCTCCCTGCCCCCCACTTCCCCCTCTGTTGCACCAGCCATGAGGAATTTGCGGAGGGGGAAATAGGGGGGTGGGCAGGGAGCATGTCATGTGTCAGGCCGCCCCTGCCGCCGCTTGTCCCATTGCAATTGCCCCTGCCAACCCCACCTCCGCCGCCCCCTGCTGCCACCACTGCTTCCATCCATGCCCCCCAACGCCGATGACACTTACCCCCCACTGCCCCGTCTTCCTTGTTGCCCTCGTCCCCACCCCTGCCCACTGCCGCCGATCCCGACCCCCCCACCGCCGTCCCCATCGCCTCTGCCACTGCCAACCCCTCCTCCGCCCCACCCCCCGCTGCCGCCGCTGACCCTAACCCTGCCGCCCTGCTGCCTTTGCCCCCCTTCCCGCTGCCAACACTCCCAGCTACCACCCCACCACCACCGCCATCTCCATCACTGAGTTTGGGCACTCAGTGTCAAAAAGGTTCGCCATCCCTGCCTTAGATTTTGAGTCATCTCAGTTCTACCTCTGTTTTTCATAAATTGCCAGTCTGCAACTCCGTAAGGCCTGGCTCTGGGATCAGCAATCCAACCACCCCTGAAGGGGCACAATTGACCACCACTAGAATAATCCCTAGTCCAAGGATCAGTTGCTTAGAACAGTGGTTCTAAGCCCCAAATGCCCAGACAGCACATCTAGTGGAGAAGGCTTTGGGGACGTGCACTCCAAGAGCAACTGGGGTTGCCTCAGATTGAGAACCATTGGCTTATAATGACCCATGTGTTACCTTAGTGAAGATTACGTTTTTCTCTTCACATAGTCCTTAAGCACATGCTTTTCCCTCAACAGTCTTGATGGAGGAAATATTTTGTGCAACATCTTTTTCTCTTTTTTGTGGGGTGGGGGGAGTAATTTTAATTGTAGCATTTGCTTCCCACTGGAATGCTGGTGAAAAGAATCAGATTTGTGTCTATGTACAGCTTGCACATATACAGTGGTACCTTGTATAAAGGAATTAATTCGTTCCAAATGCAATTATGTTAAGCAAATTTTCCTTTATACAAATTCCCATAGGAATGCATTGAAAACAAAGTAATCCCATTTTTATGTTGTACGGATTCTCCCCATAGGCAATTATGTTAAGCAAATTTCCCCTATCTCTGGAATTTTTTATGTTGTACAATTTTTATGTTATACAAGCTGTTTGATATACAAGGGTCCACTGAAGCTGTGTTTTTAATTATAAAAAAGGGGAGTTCTTATTATATAACTGCTTGTGTGAGAAAAGGGCAACATATATTTTCACCGGACAAGTTCCTAGCAATGTGGCAGGGCTGAAATTGTTTTGATCAGTTTAAATATCAGTTTCTTGTTGGCTGCTTCATTGCCCTTCTGGTTTGCAGCCTCTGAAGTGTCAGGATGGGGAAGGGAATGTTAAATGGCCAAAGGTCAAATTAGTAAAAGTGCATTGCTACATTGTGTATTGATCACAACACCTAATTTTCTGTAGCACAGTATTGTTAGAACAAGGGCATTTTCTGGAGCCCTGAGATTCATTTTGGCAACATAGTTACACTCAAGTAAGGGAGCACAACTTAATCAAGTCCAATTGCCTCCTGCTAAAATTTACTCATACAATTTCTACAGTGCCTTAAAGATAGTTCAGTCCCACATTTACACTTCTGAAAGACTAAGGCTAGTAAGGCATCTATACTTGCAAATAGGATGTACAGTGTTGCTCACACCCAGTGGCCTATGATATATGCCTGCCTGTGTGGAAAAAAATGCCATGTATTATACCAGAGTGGGTCAAGGAATGACATTAAAATGCCCAGCCTTGTATATCCCTTCCAGACCAACTTTATAAATTGGTCATCCTGACCTATGGACATGGATTAGTTTGGAAGAACTTGGAAGGAGTGGGAGGATCTGCAAGTGTGAATAACATGCATGACATGTTATACACACTTTGGTGGTTGTGCAGCTGAAAAGGAGGAGAAATGGACAGAATGGCACATTAGTCCTTGGTTTCATAAAGCTATGTGATAGTAGTTATATGTGGGATATCAAGATGGTTGTGTGGGGTAGTCAACAACAGCCAAGTAAAAATAGCTTATTTCTTTCCCTGTTCTCCAAGTATCCAAGAAGCATGCATTGTGCCCTAGTAGAGAACGTAAGGCAGTGGTTCCAAGCCTTCCTAATGCTGTGACCCTTTAATACAGTTCCCCATGTTGTGGTGTACCCCTTCCCCTGCTTGGAAAAGTCCACAAGCCCCCTTTGGCAGGCCACTGCCACAGGTGCCACAGAGCCCAGTCTACACGCACCCTCAGCCAATCACAGCCTCTGGTGCCATTGACTGACATCCCCTCCAACCTATCAAGCTGTAACTCACTCTCCCCCCTTCCTCCCCATCCTCTTCCAGACCCAAGCCATTTGTGCCTTTTTCTTCACTGGCTCATGGTGACCCCTGTGAAATGGTCAATTGATCCCAAAAGGTGTCCTGACCCCCAGGTTGGGAACCACTGACTTAAGATCATCCTTTGCCACTCATTTGGAGGAGGCTAAATTTGCATCACTCTATCTGGCCCTCATGCATATGGTATTGCCTATCGAGAGTAAGGGCTAAAGGGCCTTGGCTATAGTTCATTGTTAGATATTGAATTAGATTCATGTTCCAAAGATGGATTTAGACAGAACTTCATGATTGAGCAACCATACTTGCAAATGAAAGCCATGCTTACCTCCAAATTACCAGGCACAAAAAAAGCGAGCTCATTTGCAAACTTTGGGGAGGTGTCAAAAGCTCCTATTATGGCAATTAGAAGTTCTCAAGAACCCTAGAACTCCTTTTTCTAATGACATCATACCAGGCCTTTGACTGCTTGAAGCTGAATAGCAAGTGGCACTCTGTCCCAATGCAGCTTGCGATGGAGAGTAACCAAAGCCACCCATCTTCTTTTGGCATAGAAGGTTAAAATAAATCCTTATACTGATGCCTAAACCTAGTCATTAAGTTGTAACAATACTAAATTAAATGAAAGTATGAAATAATTATCAGTGTTGTGCTTTTTGCACAATCTATGAAAACTGCTACAGAGCCAAATGTCTCAGTCTGGCTCTCAGTACCTTGCTGGCTATTTGTAATATACAATTTTCATCCTAAAATAATTGAATTGAGGGTTCCAATCAGCTTGATTAACTTGCCCTACTTTCCCCACATTTGAAAGGGGCCTTTGAGTGGAATGAGGGTCCAAAGGTGCCATTCAAACCAGGAGTTAAGGAATCTTTGGTCCTCCAGATGTTTTGTATTACAAATCTCATCACCCCTTACTATTGGCCATATTGGGTAGTGGTTGCAAAGGTCACAGATCAAAATACCATGATGGCCAAATGTTCCTTTGCTACTAATCATGATCTAGCCCCCACCCTCAATTTCATCTTGAGTACTCAGAAAATGACTGTTTCTTGATAAGGCTAAAATCCCACTATTATTGTGGCCCACAAGATGCCAATGAGAGTTTATAAATGAGGCGTGAAATGAATGAAGGTCATGAATAGAGATGGGCACGACCAGGAAAAATGACAGTTCGAGTTGTCGTGTGTCGGAGCGGCCCTTTTCGGCTCGTTTCCGTTCTTCGTGAAATTTCTCAAAAATTTGTCGTTTCGTTTATTGTTTTTTCATCTGTCGTTAGTACTGGGTTTTTTTGGGGGGGGGTAGTGGGCTCCTGGAGGCACCTCTCTGGGGTGTGTGCCTCCTCTGGCCCGCTACAAAAGGGTATGCATAGCCAATTGGATATGCATACCAAGTTGCAGTGGCAGGCAGAGGCACCTCTTTTGGGTGCCTCTACTCTGACTCACTAAGAAGGACAGCATACTGGCATACTGTGTGCACTTGTGCTGGGGAGCGAAGTGAGAGAGGACCCCTATGGGCACCCTACGGCTCACTAAGAAGGGAAGTGTACTTGCGTGTAGTGCAATGCGAGTACACAGATCTGGCTTAGGGTTAGGGTTAGCGCAAGGGCTAGGCTTAGGGTTACGGGTAAGGTTAGGGTGAGTTAGTGGGGTGCACCTCTGGGTGCCTCTCTGACCCACTAAGAAGGACAGTGTACTGGCGTATGGGTTAGGGTTAGGGTTAGGGTTCAGGTTTGGGCTAGGGTTAGTGGGCTTTTTATGCCCGACTGGCACATCCCAGAAGTCTCGGTCAAAACCTGGCCAAGTGGCCATGCAGTTGGTGAAATGGCTCCAAAAATATGCATGGTCCACTCTCATGGCCAGCCCATCATTGCGCACTGCACAGGTGTAAAAAAATAAAAATAAAAATAAAAATAAAAATAAAATCAATGGAGACGTTTTGTTGCAAGAAAAACCCACTGCTGCTACTGTAAAAATTCAGGCAGTTTTAAAATAGCTATTTTCGCATGTTTCTGTGGTGCTTTGGTGCGTTTTTGGACCACAATTTCAAAATAAATATTGTGGTTGCCCCATTTTGGATCTCCCGCCCGCACCGCATGGTATGGCGAGTTGGGCGAGACGATGAGGATGCCCCCCACCAGAGCAGGATGCCTGCTTTTTTGGCCGGGAATCGGTTTTTTTTATTTTTTTAAACCTTTTTTTCTGTGCCGCTGCTTGGTGAGTTGGAGACTACGAGGATGCCCCCCACCAGAGCAGCCCAGGAGAGGAGAGGGGGGGCTGGGGATCCCCCCCCAGAAACCACCCCTCTGGTAGGTGCCCTCACTCAGGCAGGCATATTTTTGCCTGCTTTTTTGGCCGAGAATCGGGGTTTTTTTATTTTTAAAACTTTTTTTCTTTGCCGCCGCTTGGCATCGCACGATCGCTGCGATGCCATGCACGACAACGACAAATCAGACCCAATTTTTCTTTTATCGGTTCGAGTTTGAGTTCTGGCGGAGTAATTGTCGTTCTTCGTTCTGTTGCGTAACAGAAACGAGGAACGGGAATTTCGCCAAGTCATGCCCATGTCTAGTCATGAACATTAACCATTTAACCTGACCCCATAGTCTGCCATTCAGAGTTACTCTTCCTATGTGCACTGAGGTTGGTTCTTATCCTGCTACTGTTTAATTGAT
This sequence comes from Phrynocephalus versicolor, assembly GCA_023846285.1. Taxonomy (NCBI): domain Eukaryota; kingdom Metazoa; phylum Chordata; class Lepidosauria; order Squamata; family Agamidae; genus Phrynocephalus; species Phrynocephalus versicolor. The sequence continues at coordinate 17,082,502 of JAHTLZ010000348.1, forward strand.
GGACCTCTCCACTGCAATCTATTGAGTCATTTGTAAACCCACCTAAGCTAGTGTCCATCACTACATAATGAACTAGACCCAATTGTTTCCCAGTTGCAAAATACCCCTGTCCTCGGTGAGCCAATCTGTTAAGCTTTGCTCCAACATCATTCTCGTTCTCATTTTACATGTAGTGACTTGGAGCAAGATTCTAGGAACTCCTCCTAGGCCTTAAGGGATTCAGGAGATACCCCAGAACATTATTTACATCTTGAGACCTGGACAGAGAGGAGTCCCTTGTGATGACAAATCAAACATAAATGACACTTCTGTGTGATCCTTGAAAAAAAAGTAATATGTGACTTGCCTGCATATGAATTAATATTACTAATAATGTGAAATGCCAATAGAATTATATAAATGGGATTTTGGGTATCTGGGTTGTTTGCAGGAGGATGTTATGGAGATGAATGAATGCACTGTGTATAGGGAAAATATAAAACTCTTTGTGACCCTGTTGATTGGTTTGTTCTAAACCAAATCCAGCAAATAAAAGAAACATGTTATGTCCCCCTGATTTTATCTGTGGAATTTTATACCAGTAAAGAACAAGTTTAGCCCAACTTATTTTGCTGCCTGAGAATAGAAAATGATGCAACTGCTCTCCCCAACAACATCTAAATGGGGGTACGTAGCACCTAACACAGGCAAATGTCCTAGGCAGTATCAGCATAATTCACAAAATAATTAGCAATGCAATGCCATTTCATGATAGTTCAGATTTTGTCCATTCTTTCCAAGTTAGAGCTCGATAGGATGGAGAACAGGGAATGAAGAGGGTTCTGATTGAAAACACTGTGGGGTGTTAAAGAGGGAGGAGGCCTGATGTTTGGAAATGGAAATTACTAGTGTTGTATTATAAAAAGTCCTTCCACAAAAGAAAACCATCCAATCTATTCAATCACTCACCTATAGGTTGGAAGTATGTCTCAATCCTCCAGCTGCTTTTTTATTCACAAACCTGTGCCTCCTTCTACACTTCAACACATTTTAGATACACACACACACACACACACACACACACACACACACACACACACACACACACACACACACACACACACACATACACACCTCTGCATCCTTCTACATTTCAGCAAAGCTACCAATTAATTAATCTGCCACTTCACCTTCTGCAGGCTATACTGTCCCTTTAGCTTGAGTTGGCACTGCTATGCAGCTGGGTGTGTACCCCCTGCTTCAGGCAACTCTGCAAGGGTGGAACCCTTAAGTCAGGAACAAGGAGGGTTGGAACCGCCAGAAGGTGAACAATTTTCAGCAATGCTGTTCCTTACAGGATGGGGTGGGCAGGGGTAGGGGATCCTCAAAAGCTGCCCAGCTTCAGACAACAATAACTTCTGTGAACCAAGTGTCTGGGAAGTGGATGAATCCTCACATGCAGAACAGGAAAGCAGCGATCAAGCTCTGTGCAAGACAGATCCCCATCAGCCAGCAGCTTCTGAAAGTGTCCTGTGCATTATTTCTCACCACCTCCACCACCCCCAATCCTGGATCTCCTTTTATAATGATACTCACCCCTTCTAATTACATCGAGGTGGGACTTCCCATACAAGCTCACTTTGGATCCTGTTTGCCTTTTTCCCAGGTGAGGAGATTGCATTCACCAAGTCCTTGAAGAAATTGGCTCCTGGATCTAGATTATCTATCCTTTTCTGTCATATCTTTCTGCACCCCCCCTTTCCCACTTTCGATGCCATTCATGTATCTCCCCCCTCCCTCCTCCACGCGCTCCCTCTTCTTGCGCTCTCTGGAGGCTTCGTTTTGTCTTCGGACTTGGAGGCTGTTTTTCAACCCCAGGTTGGGTGGGGGTGGGGTTTTTTGACAAGCTCAAGGTTTTCTTTTTAAAAGTCATCATCCAGGGCGAATAAAACGGATCCCTCGCCTTACCGTGGCGACAGGCTGGCTGTTTCTTATTTTACCCTACTCTTTTGTACACTGATGGCACTTAACTGCCAAGTAGCCACGTGTGGCCGGGTTGCGGCTCTTGTCGCGTTCATAGACACACGCGCGCGCCTCTCGACACGCGTTGGTCCGTTTGTTTGTGTGTGCGTGCGTGTGCGTGCGTGTGTGTGTGTGTGTGCGCGCGTCCTTCCCTGTTCTCAGGAAGGGAGCGATACTTGCCAGTCTCAACGTAATTCCGCCATCGATTCCAGCCTGAAAGGGTGGCGAGCAGCGGCGGCGCGCCTGCCTTTTGCAGCACATTCTGTCAAGCTTGGGAAGAGGCGTTGGGTGTCTGCCTTCAAGATCCGCAAAGACACTTGGCTTTTAGAAGGGGAGTGGGAGTGGGAGAGAAGAAGTACCAGAATAGGGAGTTTTTTAATGGCTCCTGGACTTTCTCTGCACACATCACATCCTGGATCTCCGTGCCCCCTTCCCGCTCACCCACCCCACAACTCGCGTGCACCACACTCCCTTCCCTACCCCTTAGATGCAAAGTTCACCACGGGAGCCAGCCTGGCGATGGGACGAGCAAAGGTGCAAACCTGGGAGAGAGCTCGGCTACAGATGGGAAGGCATGTGACCCCCACCCCACCTCAAGCGGCCCTCAGGGTCTCCTTTAGGGCAACACGAGCTGGCCGGAGGGAGCCGGGATGGGGGCTGGGATGTCTTCTCTGTATCGGTGGAGATGCAACTGGTTAGGGGCGGGAGGAAATAACGCACATCCCTCCAGGCAATGCAGATGTTTCCCCCAATAGGTTGAGGAACGATCTCCGGTAACACTTTGGAAGTCAACGCGTGCTCTCTCTCTCTCTCTCTCTCTCTCTCTCTC
>JAHTLZ010000348.1:17085341-17096000 GCA_023846285.1 Phrynocephalus versicolor
CCCCCCCCCGTTCCCCAGCGCAAAGCAGGAGGGCAGGGGCCCCATCGAAGTCCGTTTGAAATCAGTCTGATCTCCCCCGAATTCCCAACGTCCCCCGTCCTTCCCCCACCCCCACCCCTTCGTTTCCCTGCCCCTTCTGGAGCGGATGGAGAAGGGGAGACGACGACTTTCCCGCACCGGAACGAACTCCCCCGCTCTGGGCGAAGGGAAGCGTCATCCTCTCGCTGGCCGCTGCAGACCTGTGTGTGTGTGTGTGTGTGTGTGTGTGTGTGTGTGTGTGTGTGTGAAGAATAGGAGAAAAAAGAAAGAAAGCGAAAGGAAGCGGCGAGCCAAAAGGACGCCAAACCCAGTTCCCGATTGCAGGGCGAGGGGAGGCAGGCAGGCAGCTAGCAAAGAGGGGGTGGGCGCGTGGGGGGAAAGATGGCGCGCCGTAGCATTTTCTCCGCTCGCTAGCCGCTTGACATCCTGACACTAATTCGAAGCCAGCCTTCCCAGGACAGCCGAAACAGGCTCCCTGGAGAAGCGAGTCGAATCCAAGTGTGACGCCTGCGCGGCGGGGGCGGCAGAGAAGGAGGAGGAAAGGAGGGGAAAGGCGGGGGGCAAGCCAGCCAGCCAGGCAATATGCAAGTTTCCATGATTCAACTGGCAGATCTGAAAGGATCCATTGAAGGTGTGTGTGTGTGTGGGGGGGGGATGTCTTCTATAGACAAACGGCTTGAGCACCAGGATTTCCTTCGACGTTCGTCCTGAAGTGGAATCGATTCTTCTTCTCTCTCCCCTGTGTCTCCCCCGACCCCGCTTCTAAACCTCTCTTCTCTCCTGCTCTTCCTCACCCCCCCCCCTTTCAGCGCGCTCTGGACTCTCCCGCGCGCCTTCTCCAGCATTCCCTCAGCAGATGGATTTCTGCCACTGCGGCTCAGCAGAGAGGCTCCGATCCTCCGGAGCGTGCCAAGCTGGCAAGAGAGCAGAACCTTGGAACGACGTCGACTCGGGCTGCATGAAGGCGTGAGTGTACCAAGCTAGGAAGCCGACAAACGCGAGAGCGAGCGAGCGAGTTGGCGAGAGGCAAGCCAGAGAAAACGGGAGAGCGCGCGCAAGGGAACGCAGCAAGCGGCAGAAATGGACAGACCGAAAACGCAGCGATTGCAGAATCGGCGCGGCGCCATTGGTTCGGCCGCCGGGCGCTCGACTGGGGCGTGATTTCAGCACCAAAGGGGACTGGACAGCACCCAGAAGAGGGTCTCCAGGGCATCCGGCGGCGGCACCAGCACCAACAGGAGGAATCCCTGCGCCCGGCTCGCTGTGCTAGGAAAGACGGAGAGGCCGGAGGGGTAAAACCCCCCAGCAAGGTCAGTCCGAAGCCCAAGCCATGCACATGGGAGCCTCGCCTCTTCGCCTGCCGCTGTGCCTTCCTCAGCCTCTCCGCTCTCCTCCAGCAGATACAGCGGCTGCTTCGGCCGATCCCTCGCTAGTTCGACCCTAGAAAGCCAAGAGAAATTGAAAGCGAGCGAGCGAGCGAGCGAAGCGAGGTCGGCCGGAGAGATCGGCTTTGCTCTTTTTTTAAATCTTCCTTCTTTTTTTTAAGGGGGGAGGGGAGGGGGGTCTCCAAGGGTGGAGGTGATGTGAAGCGGGGTTTCTTCAACTTTTCGCCTTCCTATGCCTCGCAGTTCTTGGCTGGATAGTTTGTGGAGATGATCGTGAACTGGAGTCCGGGCTGTTGCAGTGTTTGCAGAGGGAGAGAGAGCTGAGAGGAGACCAGACAGTGCCCCCCCCCGACACACACGCACACTCCGATCGCCAGCCAGGCAGCCAACCTCTCTCTCCCCATCCCCCGCATTTCACTCATTTCTCCCCAGCGAACGCTACTCTTTCTCTCCCTCCCTCCCTCCTCTTCCTCCTGGCTCTCCGTTTCCCCATTTTGGCGATGCTTCGGACATTTCCTTGCGTGACAGGAACTTGAGGGGGGCTCCCGGCGGCTGCTTGAGAGAAACCGATCGAGATCGAGAGGGAGAGGGAGAATTTTGGTTTTCCCTCCCTCTCCCTCCCCAACCTCCCCTCCCTCTCCCCCCCCCCTCACCCTCCCCGGGCTCCGTTTACTCTGTTCTGTGCTCCAGTTCGGGGATGCCTCGCTGGGTGTAAAAATGCTGCTTTGGATCCTCTTGCTGGAGACGTCTCTTTGCCTGGCTGCCGGGAATGTGACCGGGGACGTTTGCAAAGAGAAGATCTGCTCCTGCTCCGAGGTCGAAGGAGACCTGCATGTCGACTGCGAGAAGAAAGGCTTCACCAGCCTCCAGCGGTTCTCGGCCCCCACGTCCCAGTTCTACCATTTGTTCCTGCACGGCAATTCCCTCACTCGCCTTTTCCCCAATGAGTTCGCCAACTTTTACAACGCCGTCAGCTTGCACATGGAAAACAACGGCTTGCACGAAATCGTGCCGGGGGCTTTCCTGGGGCTGCAGCTGGTGAAGCGGCTTCACATCAACAACAACAAGATCAAGTCCTTCCGCAAGCAGACCTTCTTGGGGCTGGACGATCTGGAATACCTCCAGGCGGATTTCAATTTACTGAGGGATATTGACCCGGGGGCCTTTCGGGACCTGAACAAGCTGGAGGTGCTGATTTTGAACGACAATCTCATCAGCATCTTGCCGGCCAACGTGTTCCAGTACGTGCCCATCACCCACCTGGACTTGAGGGGCAATCGCCTGAAAACCTTGCCTTACGAGGACGTGCTGGAGCAGATCCCGGGCATCGCCGAGATCCTGCTGGAAGATAACCCTTGGGACTGCACGTGTGACCTGCTCTCCCTGAAGGAATGGCTGGAAAACATCCCCAAGAACGCTCTGATCGGCCGGGTGGTTTGTGAAGCCCCCACGCGGTTGCAGGGCAAGGATTTAAACGAAACCACGGAGCAGGAGCTGTGCAGGAAGAATCGGGTGGATTCCAGCTTAGCTGCTCCCCCTGCAGAGGAGGAAACCTGCGATCCTGGCCCTCTCCCGACTCCTTTTAAGATCCATGGGAAGGAAGACCCTGCCACCCCGGGGTCTGCTCCGCACGGGGGTACCAAGATCCCTGTCAACTGGCAAATCAAGACCAGACCCACCGTGGCTGGATCAACTCTGGGTGTGAAAGGCAAGTCCTCCAGCAGTACACCTTGTCCTGCCACCTGCACCTGCCACCAGATCCCTGGAGGATTCAAGGTGAACTGCAACGAAGGCAATGTCAGCAGCCTGGTGGACCTGAAACCCAAGCCCTCCAACGTCCATGAGCTCTTCTTGAGAGGGAACAAGATCCACACCATTCGAAAGTCGCATTTTGTGGATTACCGGAAACTCAACCTGTTGGACTTGGGCAACAACAACATTGCCACCATGGAGAACAACACCTTCAAGAACCTTTTGGAGTTGGTGTGGCTTTACATGGACAATAACTATTTGGACATTCTTTCCCGGGAGAAATTCAATGGCTTGCAAAATCTTGAGTACCTAAACGTGGAATTTAATGTCATCCAGCTAATCATGCCAGGGACGTTTAATGCTATGCCAAAACTGAGGGTGCTCATCTTAAATAACAACCTTCTGAGGTCCCTCCCTGTTGATGTCTTTGCTGGGGTTTCTCTCTCCAAACTCAGCATCCACAACAACTATTTCCTGTACCTGCCAGTGGCTGGTGTGCTGGACCAACTCACCTCCATCACCCAAATAGATCTGCATGACAATCCGTGGGACTGCAAGTGCCCCATTGTTCCTTTCAAACAGTGGGTAGAGATGCTGAGGCCCAAGGTGATGATGAGTGACCTGCGATGTGAGACTCCAGAAGAATTCTTCAAGGAGGACTTTGAATCTCTCTCCAATGAGGCCATTTGCCCTCAACTCAAAGTCCTGCCCACCTTGACTTCCACCCATAAGAACAGCACTGGCTTGGCTGAGACTGGGACTCACTCCAATTCCTACCTAGAGACCAGCAGGGTCTCCATCTCAGTGCTGGTGCCTGGCCTTTTGTTAGTTTTTGTCACCTCTGCCTTCACCGTGGTTGGCATGCTGGTCTTCATCTTGAGGAACCGGAAGCGCTCCAAGAGGAGGGATGCCAACTCCTCCGCCTCTGAGATCAACTCCTTACAGACAGTCTGCGACTCCTCCTACTGGCACAATGGACCTTACAATACAGATGGTGCCCATAGAGTGTATGACTGTGGCTCTCACTCCCTATCAGACTGAGAGGCGAGGGTGGAAAACTACAAAAAATTAAATAATAATAATAATATAATTAAACAAAAATTAAAAGCATATATGGGCAATCAGTTCAACTTCAGCAGCTAGCAACCTCAATGTCCCTCCAGTGGTTCAAAAGCTCCTTTTCCCTGACCTGTGCATTGCTGTCTCATCTGTGGATGCGAATGGACCCTGAGAAGGGATGGGGCTGAACCTCCTAAAGCTACCTTCTGGTGGAAAACACCCTACCCACTCACAGAACTGGGGCCAGCAGCTGTGAGTGGAGGCTTGCCTTCCCCTCGTCTAATATTTTTTCCCTGTTGTTTTTTTTCCCCCCTAGTTCCAACCCGAGGCTCTGCTTGGTGTAACTGCATAACAAGTGAGAAAGAAGGAAGGGTTCTAAGTCAAAGCCTAGGACAGCTCAGCTTGCTTGTGTATGTGTGTGTGTGTGTGAGAGAGAGAGAGAGAGAGAGAGAGAGAGAGAGAGAGAGAGGGGGGAAGGGAAGGGAAGAAAGGCAGTCTTCTCCAGGATGCCCCGTTGATCATGAGGATTTAGTGGCCCTGCGTGTGATGAGGAGGAAAGGGGTTCCCCCTGTGCTCTCCCTATTGTGGACAAAGCTGAAGTTTTCCAGTTGCACGAAGGCATGAATGTATTGTAAATATATGACTCTGATCTAGAACAAACCAACCCCAAGTTGCTGCATGGTTCGCATGGATACAAAACCATCCAGGGACGCTACGGACCCAAATGGAAGCTGCGTCCAGTTCACCTTGTCCTCCCTCTTACCTGATAAGTTCCATCATATCAAACTTTCTATATCCAAAATACAGTATAATAAGAATTTTTTTTTTTTAAAAAGTGCCATTTTGCCATTAATTTTGTGTGATTGCTAGGCAGTAGAGATAGTCCTTTTACTGTGAAACAAACAAACAAGGAGAAAAGTGTAAAGATTTTATTTAAGACATGTTTGCATGGCTATACTCTCATGGGTTTAGGTTTTTGCATTTGGGGTTGCAGAAAATTTCTTTGTCGGGCAGATTTTTTCTCTGTTGGGGGAGGGGAGGTGGGGGCCAAGTTGCTTCTGGTTATTTTATTTTTTTGAGTTTCCATTGGAAGTCCGCATCTCTGATAATGCCTCTCCATCTGAATGTAAAACAGAAAATGCAAATACCCGTGGCATTTTCTCTGGTGATAAAAAGTGTTACATATTTGTTTGGTTATTATTTTTTTTTAAGGAAAAACACTGCTGCAACCATCACCACCACAAAAAGTCAGAAGCTGCTAAGCAGGATCAGTGAACCTCACCTGAGTGCTTAAGCTTCAGAGTTGAATGGGAGAAGATTTTTTTTTTGTGCTCTTGTAAATCACACTCTTAAAATATATATTCAACCTGGGGAAAAATATCAGCTGAGGAGAAAAAAACAAACCCAACACAAGTGAGACTTACTAATTCTATCTGAGGATTTTATAATGGCATATTTTTTCAGTATTAAAGTGAAAATGTTTTCAACGCTTGGGTCATTCCTAATTTTTTTTTAACCCTCCCTTTGTGTCACTTTGTAACTGCAATTTATATAGTATATTGCCTTTTTGGTTGCAGTGGGGGCAGAGGGAGCTCCCTTGCCTTGCCTTCATTCAAGTATGAGTCCTGCAATGTCTTTCTCTCCAGTTCTAAACCATGCAAATTTTCACTCAGCAGTTGTTTGCTCTCCCTCCCCCCCTTCCTCTTCCCTTGAATGCAGCACTGAAATCCTTTATTAATACTGGGTATGCCATTGGCTGTGCCAGAGCTGCTGCTGCTGCTGCTGCTGCTGCTGCTTCACACTGCAGATAGACTAGGGAGGTGGGTGGGAATTTGATTTAATTGACTCTACCTTAGCTTGCTCTCATTAATACTAGTACCAGACTTCATTGGACACCAATTTCTTTTAAATCTGATGATTGATAGGCCAGGGTGCCTGTGGCCACTGGCTACAACATCTGTTAGAGAGAGAGAGAGAGAGAGAGAGAGAGAGAGAGAGAGAGGAGAAGACAAACTAATTAGTGGTGGAATTTCCTAACTCCCTCCCCCCACCGTTCAGGCTTGAAATAAATACCTCTTGTTCCTGTCCTCCGACTTCAACCCAATCTTCTTTGATTTCCCTTCCAATGTAGGCTGACCCTTAACTAGATAATACATGCCAAGGCAGAACGCCCCACTGCAAATCAATTGCAGCTTCCTAGCAGAATATCCCAATGGAGAAATGAAAGATTTCAGTCACGTTGCTTCTGGCATTCTGCAGGCATAGAATCCTTTTCAAGAGGAAAAACACTGGAAGGGACGAAGTGAAATTTCAGGAAGAACAGAGGGGGATGCTATGTAATAATAAATAACAATAATATATTTTTAAAAAATGTCCAGTTAATGCACAGCTGGTTAAAATGGAAGATAAGAAGGCAGGACATGGACAGACACTAATGAAGCACCCCCCCCCTCCAAATATGTATGGAAAAAAAGTGAAAACTGAAGTATACAGGGACTTTTGTAGAGGTGGGAACCAAATGATATACCAAGAGCATTTGGAACGTCCTAAACTTTGTCTTGCTATTTAATATTGTTTGTATACGTTTTTCATAATAAAAAGAAAATCCTGCTGCTTTGTATAAACGATGGTTGCTTTGAAAGACCATTCACTTTCCTTTCATTATTTGTGGATTTTGAGTTGGCATTTTCTGGAGCTAAAACAGGGAGTGGTGGGAATTAATTAGTTTGATCCAATTAGTTTATGAACTGCTGGATAACTCAATGGATTAGGTCTCTTAACTGCAGAGCTATGGGTCGGGAGTTGGTTTCCCCACTGTGCCTTCTTGACAGGGGCTGGGCCCAATTATCCATAGGGATCTTTCCAGCTCCAGAGTTCTGAGATGGTGATGATGATAATCATTAGCACTCATTTAAAAAAATCTGTTTTTCTTTTTTAAAGAATCTACCGTATATTCTCGAGTATAAGTCGACCCGAGTATAAGTCGAGGCCCCTAATTTAACCCCCAGAAACTGGGGAAACGTATTGACTGGGAGTGGTGTGTGATGTTTAAAATAACTTTTAGCCACTGATGCAACTGCTTGGCTCAGTGACTAAAAGTTATTTTAAACATCATGTACCGCTCCCCTGTGATGCAGAGGGGGGTAATGAGAAGTGGCATTCAATGTTTAAAATGACTTTTAGCCACAGATGACTTGCCTCAGTAGCTAAAAGTATTGACCCGAATATAAGCCGAGGGCCCCCTTTTTCAGTCCAAAATTACGGTTGAAAAACTAGGCTTATATTTGAGTATATACAGTACTTAACATGCCAGTAAGCGTTTTAGCAGAATGTAAGAGCAGCCTTACCTTTTGAGTGACCAAAGTGGGAATGAATATAGATTTAGATATTTTAGACAATTTCCAAAATCATGTCAATGGAGGTAAAAATACACCTGATTCAGGCAAGATGCAGTCCATATAGCTTTATCAATGTCATTTCTACTGAATTTAATATGGTGCCATTTTCTTTACAGTTTTCCACTAAGAACAGAACATGGTACCTATCTTTGCTCAATACTAAAATGAAGTGAAATATCATAATAATGGGTTTGGTACCCTCTGGTTATGTGTTGATTGTTTTATAAGCTCTCAATTAATTTAATTTGTTTTTCAATATCATATAACATATGCAGATTAGTTTAAATAAAACATGTGCTGCATAAATTCTATATGTGATCAGTCTTGAGCAGGGGAGGAGGCAAATCATAATTCAAGCAATCTATAATTTTATTTGTAAATTATACCTGTTATAAAAATAGAACAAAATTAATAGAAGAAAAGACTTTAGATGCTAACTTATGAGCTATAATTAACGCAAGATTAACATGTATAAAACGTGTGCATTTGAACTTTCTGAAGCAAATATTTTTGCTATATATCTGCAATATATTCAGCATTTTTTATTTTTAAATATATTCACCATGTTTTTTTATTTTTTTGCTTTCTAAAATAATAATAATAAAGGCATCCAACATGTATGAAATAATATCAGCACAAGAGTGATGGAAGGAGATATTTCACTTGCATCTATTATTAAAATCTCATAAAATGTTTTATTCATCCTGTAAGTAGAATTCCCACAATAATATTTATGCAAGTGGAAGCCCATTATAATATCAGTTCTATGGCCTTATTAGTTATGTATGCACCCATATATGCTATCCAGTCTTGTGGGTTTCAAGTGTCGAAACCCACCAAGGAGTTGCAAATATTAGGTATGCAGCATGAGGGATGCTGTTTCTAGTTGAATCAGTCTTCAACTCATCAGACTTAAAGGTGATTTCAGTAATACTGGGTGTGAAAGTGAAATAAAGCAAAGTGTGCTTATTTACTTCTATAGGCTGGGGACAAGAGTATTTCCTGTGATGCCATGGAGCTAAGAATAGGCCATAACTCGGATCAGTTACTGTAGAACTGAGTGCTTGAATGTATATGAGCATCTGACATGCTTATATATTAGAAGGCTGAAAGAGGGTTGTCTCTTACTGTGTCACAATCTGGATTGGATGAGAAAAGAAACAATTGTTGTGGTTGGAGAGATGTCTGCTGTACAAACCTGTGCTGACGTGTGTTCTATAGTCACACTTCAGTGCCCCGTTTTGCTTGCAGTGGCAGCCTGACTGTTTGTGATTTTAGCTGGTTGGATATGGAAAGAAACAAGGTAATGAAAGTCAGTGGTATTAGATTTGATTGGATATGAATAACACCTAGAGTCAGAGCCGACCTTGTCGTTGGGGTGAGTGGGGCAGCAGACTTTGGCATGTTTAACTTCGTATTATTGTATTTTTACTGCCATGAAGATGAGGTGCATGTGTCAATTTTTCTGCTTCACATACTAAAATAGTAAGATGGGTCCAGCATAATACTGACTTGTGAGTGTTTGTGGAGGAGGCTACCATTTACTGCAATGCTCTAGGCAGAAAAATATCTTGAGATGGCTTTGGCTCAAGCTTAGTTGTCAGTTATTGGGGGAAGGGATCCCATGTGGTATGTTGGAAAAATATTTGCTGATTTGCATACAGATTTAGGGCTGATGCAGCTGGCTTGATGGCTTTGCTCGAACCAAGCAGCCCTTCCACCCTCCTACAAGTTACACATGGTGGTTAGAGGGCAGACAGTGCAACTGCTGGAGAGGAGATCATCCAAACTGGGCAGAGAGGCCCTCACTGAAGTGAAGCCCTTCCGCCCTTAAAAGGCAAAACCCGGAGCCAGTCCATTAGGTTTCATCTATAGCTATAGCTATCATTGTATTTTCAGGCAAAAGTGTAAGGGCTGAAAGGGGGGCATAAATTCTGGCCATGTACATTTTGATCTGGTTCTCTCATTCTCTGACCTTTCTATCATTTCTGAGCAGCAAGGTCAACTGCACACAAGAAAAAGTGTCCATGCATACAGCAAGGGCTCCTGATCTCACAGAGTGTTCTACTCAGATTCAGTTGAACATAAGAAGAACTTCTGTCCAGACATTTGTTCCTCCATTATGGGTTGCCACATTGGCTTGCCCTCAACAGCATTTGAAATTTACCTTAATGTATATAAATAGATGCACCGCGACACAGCAGCACACATTCAGTGAAATCTAGTAGGAAGACACAACTAAAATCATCCCATGCAATCCATGGGAAGTTGGTGGATCAACACCTATATTGGTTCCACTGAGTCAACGGGCCTACTTTGGTTCCATTTTTATACTGGATTTCAGCCATTATGTCTACAACTTATGCTCACATACGATGATACAGATTTGCCTTTCAAATGTTCCACACCATGGATATTTTGTGCACCACGTGGCAACCTCAGGGAATGAGGGAGATTGGAGTAGGGTCAGTCTGTGCCATCCAATCCTTCTCCCTACTTGGTATTCTCTTAGGTCCTCCTATACACATGGAGAGCAAAAACATCTGTCTGCCTGTGTGTCTGCCTGTCTGCCTGTCTGACTGACTCAGCATTGAGCTAACTCCTCCCTTCAAAGTCAGACACATTCTTGTTTTCTTTTGTGTTTAGTCTAAGTAGACATTTCACTAGCAACATCTTATGGAAGAACCTGTTAATAGTGGTCCAACTGAGATCTAATGTTGACATATCACCATCTCACACCACATGGATACAGTGCCCTGGGATCAGTTCCTTAGGTGAGAAGAGGCACTCTTGTGACATAGGCTCTGTATAACCATAAAAAACTTAATCACTCTTCATTTCTATGGATATTGCAATCCATGTTTGAGCTCAACCATGCAACCCTCTACTTATATGTAAGTAGAGGACAGTGCAGAAACTCCCCCATGGTTTCTGAACCAGTGACTGCTACAGCTCCACAGTGGCTCACCCTTGGCCTTAGGAAAACCTAGATGATGATGATGATGATGATGATGATGATGATGATG
>JAHTLZ010000348.1:17096010-17113275 GCA_023846285.1 Phrynocephalus versicolor
ATGATGATGATGATGATGATGATGATGATGATGATGATGATGATGATTGGCCTTTATGTCACTCCAGGCTGAATTTTTCAAAAGCTTTATACTGCCTAGTTTGTGAATGTGGTCTGTGATCATGTAAAAGGAGGATGTGTACATCATGATCAAGTTATGACATGTAACTCATGAAATGTTCAGAGCAGGGGCGGCCCTACCATTAATTAGGCAAGGCCAGTCAGCGGCAGATGTAAAGAGGAAAGTATCAAAGAGAGTTGATAAATCTTTCAGATTGACTTTCTGCCATGGTGAATGTAGATTTTGTTAAGTTCTAGATATCTCAGTGGTTTTGGCATCTGGCTGTGGAGTCAGAGGTTGCAAATTCAATTCCCCACTGCACTTCCTGTGAGTAATGCCTACCAGTGTGATCTTGGATAAACTGCACAGTCCCAGGATGACTCAAGAAGGGAATGAGAAACCATTCTGAGTATTCTTTACCTGGAACTGCTATAAGTCAAAATTGATTTGACGTCACATGATATTAATTTTTTATTTAGTAGTTGAATTGTGCATAAATCATCTTCCAATTCAAGGAGAGAAGTGTAGTATGATTCATGGTATGTTTAAGGTCTTCCAATGGCATCCACCCTCTCCTCTCTTCTCCAGTCTTACTCTAGTCTTACCTCTGTGTAAGGCATTTCAGTGAGTTTACTGAGCTATATGCACAACTAATAAAAGCTTTTCTTGCTTCAGAAATAAGGTGAAATCCTCTTCTGGTTTTCTGTGGTTGCAGCTAACATCACCCCCCATTATTGGCTATGTGGTCTAGGACTGATGGTAGTTGCAGGCCAACAGCATCTGGAAGATTACACATTCCCCAGTCTTGTTACATTTTTCCTCTTGGCATTGACATTGAATCACAGGATACCAGTCAAAGAGATTTATGCAGAGAAAGTCTTAAGATTGTGCTGACACCTGCTGAAGTTATTGTACTCAAATCTCAGAAAAATGCTGTTGTGTTTAAAGCCTAGGTCAGCATTGATGCTGATAGGAGTCTTTATCTGATTTCAGAAATGTATCATGAATTCATGATGGATTTTTAAAGGATTTTGGAGCATGCAGTATAATCTTAAACCTTTGAGATTAAAACTGTAATAAAGAGACCTCCACAAATAAGGGATGCCGTGGACTGACCTCCATCAAAAGAGTATCCTATATCACCAGATCTTTGTTTGCAGCATTTCAGAGATCTTGGACCTTGAGCTTGTTTGGAGGTTCTAGCAGGGGAGCACAGCTATATGGTCATCCTCTTCCACTGAGCGTGCAGCTTTGGGAGGGATGCAGATGGAGCCATGAGGGAGGAAAGCGACACCTGCCCAGCCAGCCAGATCAGCTGAATCAAGCCTAGTGATCAATGGAGTGACAGATGTTGCTGCCAGATTGCCCTCACATCCATTTGTGCATTCGGAAGCAATGGTGGCTGGTACCCATTGAGAATGACAAGGTGAAAGGCAAAGCACACCACCAGGAAAGGATTGTTTGTCCTGGTTTTCCTCTGGGAACAAAGCAGACAGGAGCAGGCTGGCCAGGGTTAGCTTGCACCCAAAGTGGGGCAACAACCCATTTGCTCTAGTGAGTGAGCTGCTGCAGTTCTGAGGCCAGAATGGCAGACTCATTTTCATATCTTATAGATTATGTTGATTGAGTTAACAGCATTTCATTGTAACTGTTGGATAAGTTAAAGAGCAAGATACGGTCAGTTCACTTGTGTCTTTGTGCTGGCACACTTACCCTGCAAGTATTGGGTAGGTAAGTGACCTCTAGAGCCACATAATTAAACAGAAAACAAAAGTGGAGGAGAGAAGATGCTTCCCCCTGTCCCTCATTTGCTGCTTGGAAATAGGAGATTAAGTTTATTGCATTGCTAATAGCTGCAGTCATTTGGTTGAGATCAGTTTGCCATGAAATCATATACAGTGGTACCTTGTATAAAGGAATTGATTCATTCCAAATGAAATTATGTTAAGCAAATTTTCCTTTATACAAATTTCCCATAGCAATGCATTGAAAACAGAGTAATCCCTAATCACAACCATTTTTATGTTGTACAGATTCAGCCCATAGACGATTCTGTTAAGCAAATTTCTCCTATCTCCGGAATTTTTTATGTTGTACAGATTTTATATTATACAAACAGTTTGTCATATGAGGGTCCACTGTATTGCCTTATTGGTTCAGAGTTGAAGAAATGGTAAAGGCAATCCCTGATTGCTACAGTCCTTCCTGGTGCAACTGCTAGAGTCATTTTCAAAGGCACACATGCAGGCTTCTCAGATTTGGGCACTCATTTGTGTGTTCTTGCTAATACCTACTGAGACAAGAGCCTGCTACCTCCTAGAGGTGATTATGAGTAGGCACTAAGGATGCAGAGCTTTCTCACCCTACTTGGATTTTGAGGTGAGGTGTTTTGTGCTTGGTTGTTATTGTATGCATTAAGAGAATAGGTCTACTCAGGCACCCAAACTGGGGACCTCAACCCGAATAAGGGCATATCTAGCCCTGAGTGTGGAACCAAGAGTTACACAGAGGTACCAGCTCATAAATGGGTATCTGTGTGTGATTTTCGCTGCCTTATGAGCCCGGTCACAATTGTCCATATTAATGCAGGTGATCCTATGAAAGGTGCCAGAGATGTACAATGGCTGTTTCATTTAACATGAAGATAGTTGTATAGCAGATAAATATGTTATTTTTACTCTGTCTAGACTTTTGGTATAATCAAGTAGGGACTCCCTCCTTTTGTACCCTTTCTATATATCAGAGCCTTACTTTGTGTGTGTGTGTGTGTTGAAATAATCTTCCATTGGTACTATTTCCTTCAGCACAAAAATGGTATGTGCCTCTATCAGTAGTTCTGAGTGAGTGGCCACATGCACATGGCATAAAACCCATTTCAATGGTGCTGAACAGGTATATCTAACAATTTTCTGCTCAAAGAGGTCTTTTCGACAGAGCAACGAGTACTCTAGGCCAAGATGGGTATCCACATTGATTCTAAGTAACTCCCCATTTCTTCTTCACCAAATAGATGAAATTGAAATATCAACAAGGAAAAAATGTTTACCAAGGAAGGCAGTGCAATATGCTTGCTGATCTTGATATATTCCTTTAAACCTGTATTTTTTCCTATATAGGAGTAAAGTGTTTTCAGTAATCCTAGATATATGTGAGACCCAGTGTGGTGTGGCAGACAGAGTGCTGTTGCAGTTCAAATCCCCTCTCAACTTTGGAAACTTTGTGGTGGGGATGGCAGCAGCAAAACAGCCCCTAAACATCTCACATACCTAGAAATCAGTTAGGATTTGTGTTCAAAGCAATATAAGGGCTCATGAGAACAGGAGATCCATGGAAGTGAAAGCTGGGAAGACCCATTATTAGGCACAGAGAGGCAAGATAACAACTTAATGAATCTGACAATGAGAGGCAGTGACAATTGTCTCTACTCCTGGCCATACCCCTCCGCTGAAAAACACCAGCCAGATTTTTCTGACCCCTTCATGCTACCTTTCTGTGTCAGACACAGAGGATCCTGTCCCTAGTGATGAAGTAAGACCCACGTGCAGCTCTGACTGACTTCTCTACATGGAATGGGGAAGGAGCACTGATTTTATGAATCATCCCAAGGAGCAAAATACCTTGGGCTAGCTGTGCTCTGAAATCTATTTCTTTGACTTCAAGGGAGGGAAGAAATCCTATCAAGAACTGTGATTTAGAAATAAGCTCACAGCATTACAGCCTAAGCCCCTAGATCAAGGCCACAGCCATGAATCCATCTGAAGAGCATTGCCCACAATGGAACTGCCTGATGATTGTAGTTCACTGAACTATAGGATATAAGCTTCTATGGATCCTTTATTCTCTGCATATGTCTGTTACTTAATTTTCTAAAGGAGAGCTGCCAAAGCTTGGGTTTCTCTAAAAGCCATGACTTCTTGCGTGGAAGCAATTCAAATGTAAGGCCAGTGCTAGAAATGAATAGGAATTGAGGGAAAAAGGGAGCCACTATGGTTGATTTCATATTAGCTCAACCTAAACTCCACTCAGAAAAGAAATGTGTTTGCTTTCAATGGCCAGCCGCCCTTCCCTCCCACTTTGAAATCTCCACTTTACTGTGCAAAGCAACAACTGAACATATCAAAATGCCTTCCAAGATTTTGTGTGTGCACACATGTGTGTGTCTCTCTCTATGTGTATATGCACACATGTGTGCTTGTGCTTATACACACAGGCATTTATTCTTCGCACCCTGTCTGGATTTTGGAGCTACTGTCTATGAAATCTGAAACCTATTCTCAAAACAAAATGTGCTCCATAAACATCAAGAAACTGGTTCAAACAATAACTAGCCCTGACTGATGCATGCAGAAATGCCTGTGGCCTGTGTCTTAAGACGATTGCAGGGCTGGAATGTCCATGTTTTGAAAAAGGTTAAAAGGAGAACCTGAGTAGATATTTTGCACCAAATACTAAGCAGAATAGAGTATCTGAGCTGTATATATTTTACATTGATGGTTCAGCCTATGAGGCTGTTCTTGAAAATGCGCAGTGGGTAAAAGGTTTTCTCAATGAAACAGTCTGTCATTTTTCCTGGGTCCTCTTTTCACTCCCATGGGAATGGCAGGAAGAAGAGCTTTAATGGATGGCATGGCTGCATTAAATGAAACGGTTTGCTGAGATACCCGAAGTGGGTTGTAAGTCGGACCCAACAGGATTGAAGTTGCTTTCACTGCACCATTCCTGGATGGTGGGATTCATATCATGTTATCTATAATTTGGAAAGGGGGCATTATTTGGGTTTGTTTGTTGACATGTTTCTTTTAAACAGTATCCTGCCAGGCAATGAAACTGTTCCGGACCCTCCATAAAATAAGTTGGCCATTGAGGATTCAGATTTGTTTTATGCTTTTGGTAGAAAATATAGCTGGCTAGATAGCTCAGTGAATTAGGTATCTGGATCTGGGATCAGAGGTCGTGAGGTTGATTCCCTGCTTCACTTCCAAGGAGAAGAGCCAGCCTCTGCGGCCTTGGCCGTTACTTCACGAGGTGCCTCACTTCGAATCGACCTTGCCTTTGATTTGAATTCGGAGGCGGTCACATGGTGGTCACGTGGTCTCCCTTCGCTCCCACCCCCGTTTCTCTGTACTCACGCGGGGCATTTTTGGGACCGAATCGATTACTACCTCACGTGCTCCCTTCGCATTAGAAAGCTGATTTGCAACATCCGGTTCCACTCTCCTTTTATTTTTTAAAAAAAATTTACTCGGCGTATCGATGCATCAATGCTTGGCTGTCATTCACGACAGAGCGTGGTTACTGTACGATCCTGTGTTTTCTGCTCCTAATTTATATTGTTTTGTCCATTGTTTCCTGGCATCATTGGCAGCCCCCCCCCCCGCCGCCACCGCTACTCGGGGGGAGCCCCGCATGGCACAGCCGCCCGCCCTCTGCCGCTTGCACGCTGCCTGCCCTGGGTGCCCTGCTCTGGCCGGGCGAGGCGGCAGCAGCTCCTCCTGCTCCCGCCGCCACCGCCGCCGCCGCTACTCGAGCGAGGAAGTAACAGCGCAAAGCGATGAAACGATATAGCGATGCATCGATATCCCTGTTTGAATTTTTTTTAAAAAAAACTTGAAATAAAAGCCAAAAACCGAGACCACACGTCACGTTGGGAGCGAAGCGAGATGCGAAGCGAAAAGATTCCCGGCCCATGGCAGGGGAATCACTCACCCCGGTTGGAGCACAGTAAAGGGGGCGTGGTCGGGGTGATGTCGCAGCCAAAAAGGAGGAGCGTGCGGACTGAAGCGATCAGTTTGCACAGAAATGACGGCTTGCCGCGAAGCGAGCGGCTCGTGAAGTAACGGCCCTTGGCTGAGCTGCACAAGTGCACAGGTCAAAGGTGCCCCAGAAGAAGGGAATGTTCAGCCCCTTCTAAGCAGCCTGTACCTTGAAAACAGTGAAAAGTGAGTCACCATACACGCAAGAGTTAACTTGCAAGTTAATATTAAGTAGGCTACTGATGTTACAAACAAGCAGCTTCTTTACAGTTATATTTATGATGAAGATAACATTCAGAGATAACACTGGCTATTTCTGTCTGCTGAGTGTGGATGTGGTGGCAGTTCTAAAGGTATGTTGCAAACTGAGGGACATGGCATGATAAAACAGTCCCAAAAATTGAAATCACAGCTTTTTAAAAAGTGTCATTGAAGGATGTCTTTAGGATGGGATGGACTGCTTGTAAATGTTCATAATGCTGTTGGTTACGCAGTGGGGAGCGGCTGGGAAATTAAAATATTCATTTCTAGTCTTTGAAGCATTTTTCAGACAAATTTCAAATATAAAAAATGCAGGAACATCAATGTAGACATTGTTGTCTAAACTTTAAGTCTACAATAATACAATTTCTTGAATGGGGCTGTAACAGATTTTAGAAGTAGGAAAGCCTTTCTGTAGGCCAAAAATAAATAGTGTTCATATGAAAGTGCACTTTATCTTCAATACAAATGCTTATCTCAGTGCATATGTAAACATCAGCCAAAGACACATTCCAGCCAAAAGCAAGTGAAACATGATTGGTCCATGAAGCAACATGTGACTGTTTTCCCATGCTGTGAGCAGTCTGTGTGAGAGAGGAGACGGGACTTTTTTAGAATGGATTTTATGGCTGCAAGATGAACTGATGCATAGAGATGTATTTTACAATCTTAGAGAGGGAGGCTTTTGCCTCATAGTTAGGGAAGGAACTATGCTTTGTTATTTTGAAGTAAGAGCTATATTCCTGTGTAATTCCTATTAGCTACATAAACGCTTTTACATTTTATTTTGTGCCTTTGAAGTTATTTTGGAGCTCTCAGGAATAGAAAGGTTGGAGAAGATATTTATTTGATCTAATTATGGACCCACAGGGTTTTTTGAAAGTCTCTTAGCTCCTGCAAGGGATCAGCTGCAGTTGTTTTGCAGGGGAGAGATGATGAAGTCGTGAATCAACCCGATTACAGAGGCTGAGGCCCTGAATTCTGTACAGGGACTACATAGAAAATACGTTATCTTGCTTATTGAATCTAAAGTAGAAGCTTTGTTTAAACACAGTTTCCTTCTAGGCATAAAAGACTAGAAGTTTATCACTTGAATAAAGGCCTACTACTCAGCATCAGCAACCAGTTCTCTCCAGATAAAGCCAGATACACAGTTAGGTAGAGTGAGATGACCACAACAGCAAATAGATTAAAAATCTGGGTTGGGGGATTATCAACAGCTGCATAGCTGAAGGCATCATTTGCTACTCCAGGCAGCAAACATTATGGCCTGACTTTGTTTTTCAACTAACTAGATCAGGATATCCTCATATTTTTTAAATTTGGGATATAAATTATTGATTGTCTCATTATCTGCAGCATGGATGAGGAACTGCATTTCCCTCTTCTCATTGTGTATTTGAAAACATTTCACAAAACATCATTAGGCGTGTCTTTTTCACACAGGTTTTCAAAGCATCAGATAGGTTCTTTGCATCTTATGAAGCCACAAGCTAGTCCTTCTGTGCTTGCTGTGTGCATATCTCCATGTAGGTATATGTGCATGCACTCTCACATGCATATGCATTGCTTTTTGAGGGAAAGGAGCATTAGTTTCATGTCAACTGCCTGTAAAATTTTGTGTAAACTGTAAAAGCCTTAATGGTCGATAAAATCAAGTTGTATAGCATAAAGTTGTGCAATATAATTCTGGCCTATACATGGATTGATCTTAATCCTGCATGGGGGCATTGTCATGTGCATAGCATTATCAGTTCAGTCTCTCATGTCTGCAATTAAAATTATCACCAATAACATTGATGAGAAAGAGCTCTGCTGAAGTGCTACAGAACAGGTCTCAGTGTCTCCTTTAGATACAGTAACTATCAAGCTAGATGGGCCAACTGTTAAGCTAGATGGGTCAGTTATTGAGCTAGATGGACCAATGGCCTGACACAGAGCTCAGACATTCGAACATATATATTCAGTTTGTAACTTCTAGAATTCCTCGGCTGATATGTCCAGTGTCATCCAGAGAATTCGTATTTTGAAATATTGTCTGTTACTTTGATGGCATGTTAGGGAACTTTTGTGCACAATCACTTGCTGCCAGTGCTTGATGTATTAGGGACAACCTGAAGACACTGAAATGCTGAATTAGTATGTGCCTCGGGGAATTGATTGCAGTTGTTCTGTTGTGTTGCCTTGATTGTGCAAGGCAGCAACCCTGCTACTTTCTTTCCTCTGCTAAGAAAAGGTTTTTCCATCATTTGGATATAAATTTCAGAATCTTCAAATAATGAAGAAAAAAAACTTATATGTGAAAGCAGACAGTGGGCAAGCTAGCTTGGAATGCTTTTGAATGCTCAGGCTTGATTAAATCATTCTAATCAAGCCTGAATATTCACACAGAAATGGCTCCATTCCAAAGCCAATATTGTGAAGTGGCTTAATAAGTGAGCTAGTTCCAGATGTTGACCAATTAATCACTTCCCCTGTTTGGAAGAGGGCATATTTGTCACTACCTGGAAGTGGTTTGCATTTAAGCCACTTTATGATATTGACAAATGACACTGGAGCATTCTAGGCAATCACACATCAAGAAAACCATGCTAATTTAGTCCAATCCTAATTGTTTATCCCAAATAAACTATAGGTTCCAACCCTGGACCAACCTGGGAAGGACTGGTCACCATTAGGGATGGGTTAGAATTCTCTAACAAAAGGGTTGTGTGGTTGACATTTTTAGAGTGATCCTAACTATGCCACCAGGGGGCTACAGAGCGATGAACTAAAAGGTAGCCAACTGCATGATTTTGCTGTTTTTGGTAGGATTTGGATTTGTCGAAATGTGATGACAGCAAAGAATGTGTGATGATAGCTAATAATAAAAAGTATTCTGTTTACATTTTTCCCATTTTGAAATCCTGCAGTGGCTTGTCAGATTTATAGTATACAGCTCAATGTTACAATTTATCCAGCAGTACAGAGGAGAAGGAATGGCATGTTGAGCCTTTTAAAATAAGAAGTATGTATTTTAAAGATGTGAAAAAAGGAGTAGAAATGTTGATGGTCTTAAGCAGAAACTGTCAAATTAAAAACAACAAAAATACTCAGGAAGATGCTCTATGGCACTATAAGAACTAGAGATGGGCACAACACACCAAAATGGTGGTCATTTCCGTTACTTGGCCCTTGGGCCCCCGCTTCGTTCCATTACTGTTATTCGGGCCCCTGGGACCTGCTTCATTTCCATTGTTTCGGTTTTCAGAATGGCTGCGGGGAGCCCTACCGGGGCTGGGTGCTGCCAGAGCACCGTGGAGATCACTGGAGAGGGGAGTGCGCAAGGCCAGATCACAGCCCCCTCTCACTGCCCCTCCCTGCCTCAGTGCATGGCAAGCCAAAAAAGCCCGTGCGGGGCCAAACCCGGAAATGTGCCTGAGCTTCCGGGTTATGCGGGGCTTTTTGTTTGTTTGTTTTTCATACTTAGCCAGTAGCGTCTTTGAGCAGAGTCACAGCCCAAGCAGGGGTCACCAGCACCTTGCCTGCACCGGCCAGGAGGAACCCGGGAGTCTGGGACAGCCACTGCCTCCCAAGGCTCAGCCCGCACCTGGCCAGCAGCTTGCCTTGACCAGTCCCACTCACCCTGCAAAGCCTCCAAGAGGCCCCGAGGAGGGAAGTCCCAGCAGTTTTTTTCCACTGCCTTGCCGACCACATGGCCGCACTACAGCTGTAGTGTGGCAGTCGGCTCCCCCCATCTTCCTGGTTGCTTACTTGCCGCCATCGCTGAAGGACTTCTGGGCCAGCACCAGGTAGGAGACATCTCCACCCCCCACATTACCAAACCGAACCCAACCAAACCCAATTTTCTCAGTTCTGTTTGGTTTGTGTAAAATTTGCCCCAGGGTCATTATTTGTTCCGTTATGTAACAGAACGAATAACAGATAACGGTAACAGAAAATTGGTTGTTTCGTGCCCATCTCTAATAAGAACACAACTGAAGACAATACTCTTTCCAAGTCTTAGAAATGTAACATTTCTGGTGGACACATTTTTGGATTTCCCAAGCTAAGTGGAAAATTCAGGGAGCAAGCAATCATATTTCTAAGCTCTAGTTTAAATAAATTCTACTAGTACTGATTTCAAGGAAAAAGAAATATTGAACATGGGGACATAGAGAGAAAAAAACTTGGATTGTTTATGGTAAAAAAAAATGTGGTTCAATCTTCTCTCTGCTATCCTTGCCCACCTGCACTGGATTCCTGCCAGCTTCCTGGCCAGATTTATGGTGTAAATTTTGACTTATAAAGCCCTAAATGGTGTGAGATCTCATTATTTTGTATTATGTATTTAATGGTATTTTTATATTCTTTATTCTTTATATTTTTCTTATTTTGTTATGATTTATGGTACTTAGATTGGAGTTATTTATATCAGGAGTCTGTTGATGGGAATTGTTATTTCATTCGTTATTTATTTATTTATTTATTTATTTATTTTATTGTTGTATTTATATCCCGCTTATCTTCTGGGCAGAACTCTAAGCGGCTTACAGACTGGCGACCAAGCGCCTACAAAACAATGGTAACATACAATATAACAAATAGTCAATAATAACAACAATATAAGAGACATATAATACTTAAAATTCCAAGGCATCCCGTAACGCCAACAGAGGCATAGATCCTAACAATTAGGTGTCAAAGGACACCAATGTTAATTGTTTAGCCATAATGAGGGTGTTTTCTTTGGATTATTTTTTTAGCTTGATTGCATGATTTGTTTGATTTGCTTGTATGATTTGATCATGCAAACCATTCCAATAAGTGATTTCACTAAGCTGGACAGTGTATAAACTAAGCTGAGATAACTAAGTCAGTCAGTCGGTCAGTCAGTAAGAAAAAAAAGATAACCTTCAAGCAGAAAATTCTAGATGCAGATCAGCCAACTGAGCTTTAGAGGTACTGATTACCTGAGTGAGCAGTGGCATAGCTTGGGAGATATCTATCGCTGGGCGCAGCATCTGGGGGCACCAAATTGATGTTAAAAATTATGAATGATTCTCCACTTCCTGTCTCCCACTTGCCTTCGCTGGCAGCTGGCCACCTGGGCCTCCGCCTTGGTTCCCGCCATCCCCACCCCCGTTCATGCATGCTTGGACTCTCTGTGACAGGAGTTAGTTGGAGCCTTTTTGTGAGCAGCTGCCATGGCCAGAGGGAGCCCATCTCCCTGGGCAGTGGAGCCTGGCCAGGGGAAGTTGGTGGAGCAGCCAAGGGAAGAGTTGGTGGCAGCTGCCGTGACCCTTCCTGGTGGACAAAGTTTGGGCTTGGGAACAAAAGGCTGTATGGTGAGGTCACCTCCGAGGGATGGAGGGCAAAGGGAGAGATGGAGAGGGGAGAAAACCAGTGAGGGCAGATGAGTGGGTGGTCAGGCAGACTGTGAAGGCGCACGTCCTTCTCCCTGCCTGCTTCTGCCTCCACATCACCTACCTCAGAAAAGGAGGAGGAGGAGTGGAGGAAGGTGAGTCCCAGAGTGTAAGGCTATTTATTTTATTTATTTATTTTTTGCACTTGTATACCGCCCTATTCCCACAATGGGGACTCAGGGCGGTTCACAACATTAAAATAAGAGCAGATAAAACAAGCTAAAACAGTGGTGTCCAGGCGGGAAAAATAATAATAATAATAATAATAAAAAACCACAAACAGGGTCCTAGACGTCGCCGTAGGCGTCTTGAAAGTGAAGGGTCTTAAGATTCTTCTTAAACGCCGCCAGCGAAGGAGTCTGCCGTAATTCGCTGGGAAGTTTATTCCAGATAGTTGGTGCCACTACCGAGAAGGCCCGTCCGCGAGTTCTCGCTTTACGGGCCTCCCTCAGAGTGACAGTCCGCAGCGAAAGGGCCACCGAAGAGTGGGTGGGTCGGGCCAGGTCTAATTGTCGGGGGAGATGCTCCACCAAATAAGCCGGAGCCAAGCCATGGAGGGTTTTGTATACCAAAACCAATACCTTGAACCTTATTCGGGAGGCAATGGGTAACCAGTGTAGGCGAGCCAGGATAGGGGTGGCGCGGTCATAACGGCGCGCACCAACCACCAGCCTGGCCGCCGTATTTCTGGACCCGCTGCAATTGCCGAACAAGGTTCAAGGGAAGCCCCATGTAGAGAGCGTTGCAGTAATCCAGCCTCAACATGACCAGTGCCTGCACCACAGTCCTCAAGGAGCCCTCATCGAGGTACGGGCGAATCTGGGCGATAAGCTTTAGATGGTAAAAGGCCGACCTGACCACGGCTGACACCTGAGATTCCAGGCTGACACCTGAGATTCCAGGGTCCAGGACGACGCCCAGATTCCTCACTCTTTGCGCCAGCTGGAGGGCGGACCCGCCCAGACTGGGAAGAGGGCCACAATACCCCTCCGAAGAGCCCCCAAAGAACATAACCTCGGTCTTGCCTGGGTTGAGCTTGAGTCTGTGAGTCCTGGTCCAGTCCAGAACCGCAGCCAGGCAACGATCAAGGGTCCGGACGGCCTCCACAGCACTGATGGAAAAGGAGAGATAGAGCTGTGTGTCATCAGCGTACTGATGACAGCCGACTCCATAGCTCCGGATGATCTCAGCCAGCGGCTTCATATAGATATTAAAGAGCATTGGGGAGAGTGACGACCCCTGAGGCACCCCACAAGAGAGTGTCCAGGGAGCCGACAACTCACCCCCCAAGCTCACTCGCTGGGTGCAGCCCTCAAGGAAGGACCGGAGCCAGCCCAAGGCCTGGCCCCCAATCCCAACCTCCGAG
The DNA here is from genome assembly GCA_023846285.1 of Phrynocephalus versicolor. Classification (NCBI taxonomy): domain Eukaryota; kingdom Metazoa; phylum Chordata; class Lepidosauria; order Squamata; family Agamidae; genus Phrynocephalus; species Phrynocephalus versicolor. The sequence continues at coordinate 17,108,856 of JAHTLZ010000348.1, forward strand.
AACCGCTCCAGCAGGATACCGTGGTCGACGGTATCAAAAGCCGCTGACAGGTCGAGGAGGACAAGCAGGGTAGAGCAACCCCTGTCAGCCCTCCTCAACAGATCATCGTGCAGCACAACCAGAGCCGTCTCAGTCCGATGACGCGGCCTGAACCCGGACTGGAAAGGATCCAGGACATGGTTCTCCTGACACCTGGGGTTTGGGGGTGCTGTCCAGGGGAAAGGCCTAGCTAGGGGGATGGCGGAAATTCACCATGGACTCCACCCCCCTCCAGTGACTGATTGATTGACTGCAAATCGGTGTCATTTCTGGTTTCATTTTGAAATGCAATGTTCATCTATTCGTATAACCAACCCTCTTATGGCTCACACTTTGTGATGGAGGAGCCAAGAGGAGGAACAAAAACTGACGTTGTTTCCAGGTGCTGAATACCCTACTTACGCCTCTGTGAGTGAGTGGAGGTTTTCAAGAATGTTGGAGAAATAAGGGAGGCACTTATTTGGGGTGGGGGGGGGATGAAAATCACTGAGCTGGAGCTAAAGAGATTTTGGGAAGTTTTGGCTCATCACTGGATGGAAGGAAATTTCATAATGAGCACCCATTAGCAAAAGAGAGCACTGACCAGTTGTTGTCCCTTGATTAGGCATAAGCCCTATTTACACATTCAGTGGAATTCCTATCTTAAAATACAGGTGTAAATACAGTGGTACCTCTTAAAACAAATTTAATTTGTTCTATGGGTCAATTTGTTTTAAGACAATTTTGAAAGGGGATTAATCCATTCCAGAGGCTGTGGGTCACTTCATTTTATGTTTTTTTTCCTTATGAAGCACAGTTTCCCATAGGAATGCATTGGGAACATATTAATCCATTCTGGAGGCTAAAATAAAGACAAACATAACCATTTCCCCCTCAGTACATGCAGAATGGTTTTTCATCTTGTGAAGCATCCCGTAAGGATATTTTTTGTGATGTGAAGCATGCCTATTCCTGGAATTTTTTTTTCTTCCTACAAGTTTTTGTCTTAGGCATTTTTCTTAAGAGGTACTACTGTAAATGGTACTTCATTCTTTGCTGATTCACTGAGACCACTCATGAATCTCTTTGAGACCTCTTACCTCACAAACAAGACCGAGACTGCTTTCCTTCCTCAGGGCATCCACAATTTGCTCAAAATGTCTCAGTGAGCAGCGGAGATCTTTCTGTTCTGAAGCAAAGGGTATACATGCATCAAGCAGAAAATAACTGGCTGGTTATTAAAAAGGAAGCCGATAACCTACCTGCCTGATGGTTCTAATTTTTAAAGCCAACAGATATCAAGATTTAATGGTACAATTTGCTCAAGTTACAATTTGTGCAAAAATTGTTCTCAAAGTTGTGAACACCATTCAAGAACATAATCAAACACCTCACTCTCTCAGAATCAGTGTGCAAGAATAAGATAAGCAAGGATCCCCCTCTCTTAAGAATTAGCTAAAGCTGTTGATTAGGAAGGGACGGACCTGGTAAAAGTGTTGCAAGAGCTTCTCCTATCATGGCTCATTGTGTTGCATCAAAGTCAAGGGAAGCATCTTTTCCTACCTATCTGTAACATTCTGGATAAACAGAAGGAAAGAAGGTGCTGTACTTCCAGAGATTTATGCAGAACACATAATTATTGTCGTTATTATTTTGCTCATAATGTATTGAAAGCATTCACCAGAACTTAATGGAGCGTAACTGCAATTACATGTGCACCTTTCATATGATGAAAGCCAACAGGGTTTTCCATATATCCTTCTCCATTGCATGTAAGCAGCAAGCTGATTTGCAACTAACACAAGTAATTCCCCTTTCCATCCCTTGCAGGCCTCACTCTTTTGCAGATAGTGAGCTTTAATTACCTTCCATAGATTTTATTATACTATGAGTCAGCCACTCTGCATGAATATCGTTTTTGTCATCATGCATTCTTGCTCATCAACTTCTATTCATTTATTAAAATTCTTTTGGAGTTATTCTCCCAAATGGTAAAAGGGTTCACTTCATTAACTTCTCTCTCCGTTTGCCAGCTTGCAGCAAGCAGAGTTCGCAAGCTTGAATTGTGTTGTACAGTTTGTGAAATAAGCCATTTATCAATGATTGCAGGAAACATGCTTCTCTCTCTCTCTCTCTCTCTCTCTCTCTCTCTCTCTCTCTCTCAATTTAACCAAATTGATATAGAATAGTGTGGGGGAAAGATTAAAATGTGCAGCTAAATCTTTGCAAATTATTTAGTTCCCCTTTCATCCGCCCCTGAGGTTGGACAGGCAACCAGACTGTGCTGTACTTGAAAACATGAAGCTTTGCAGATTTTTTTTTTAAAAAAACAACAACATTTCTCTGTGTGGACATGTAATGTTCCTAATCTGTGGTTCTTCAATTTTATGGGAAGCCACCAAACTTTCATTTTCTTCTGCCACAGATTAATATTGGAGTGAATCTGGTTGAATAACAATGGGGACTGAAGGTGGCACATCAAATTTGGGTGTTTTTTTCTGTGCTAGACTGTACAAGCCATGTTATCTTGAGCTGGTCCAGGAAGTCTCCCAACTGTGGTCCATGGGAATCTCTTAATTACTAATGTCAAAGATGAGTCTGGAACATCAACCAGTGAGTAATGGTGTGTTACCTCCACATCATCCAATAATAATGATTAATGATGCAATTTATTTTTGTGGCCAATAGTTGAAGCAATTCTTGATTTTATTTTTTTAGGACATTATTGAGTCTTGGAATGAAAAAGAGGAAGAGATGCTTAGAAATGGCAATTCCCCCCCAGGGAGATAATTTTCCTTTTGTGCAAGCCTGGCTGACTTTCTGCTGATATTCTTCTGACTATGATGTTTGCAACATGTTATTAATGGTAGCATAACCTCTGAATGGGAACAATAGCACTTATCACAACTGCGAGTAAACAAGCTCTTTCTACATCAGAAACCTCACTTGGGGCTTTCCAGCTGGTGGAGATTTGTGCCTGCTTTCTCACCCCTTTAAAATGTTAACATTTATTACAAAAGTGAAAAAGGCAGCTTGTGCAGTAGCCTTTCTATCTCGGTTGTGAATTCTGTCTCTTGTTTTGTTTTGGTTTGGTTTGGTTTGGTTTGGTTTGGTTTTTGAGGCTCCTGAGCCAAGTGCCCTGGACAGACCTTTTTTTTTTCCGTTGCTGCTATCACTATTGATAATTCATCTACCAACTCCTTGGGTGCTCTGTCCATAGTGTTGCCCAAAGTAGAACAGCAAGGTGAGTAGAAGGCTTCCGTTCAATGCTGTTCTATCTTTCCCTTTTTCCTTGATAATGCGCACATGCTCTGAGATGGCAGGTGAACAGGCAGATGCAGGGAGGAAGAAAGGAAATGGGCCAGACTGCTGGCAGTGAATCCCATGCTAGGATGCCAGCCTTGATAAGTGGCTAGTAAGGCTCCACTGATATTACCCCCTTTCCCCCCCTGTATCACTGAGCAAAGAATATCTCTGTTCACAAATTCTATCAGTTGCAGTTTCCCATTCCATTGGAAGGGAATGAATCAGTGGCTTCTGCTCCTGTGGTAAGAATGTACAGTGGACCCTTGTATAACAAATGGCTTGTATAACATAAAATTTGTACAACATAAAAATGCCAGAGATAGGGAAAATTTGCTTAACATAATCGCCTATGGGGAGAATCTCTACAACATAAAAGTGGGATTACTCCGTTTTCAATGCATTCCTATGGAAATTTGTATAAAGGAAAATTTGCTTAACATAATTTCATTTTGAACAAATTAATTCCTTTATACAAGGTACCACTGTACTGTATCCTGGGTTCTTTTTTTCATTTGTTATGTTGATCCTGTAGCATTATGTTGATAACCCTTAAAATAGCCCATTTTGATCACGATAAATAAGGGAGGCTGACTTAATATAGAGTAAGCTGCTTTAACTCAGCTGGCTACTATCAAAGTGAATTTGAGCAACAATCCTGGACAATATATACTGTTCCAGGCCAATTTTCCTCAATGGGGTGTGTCAACGTACTTCACCTGAAATAAAGAGGCACAGTAGTAGCAAGGACAGCTCTACTCCAATCTATAAGTTTATCTAGAATGCAGACTGGAAGACAGAATCAAAATGAGTAGTTGACAGTAGGCAAAATGATAATATGCACTAATTTAAGACAATACGCTTGAAGATAATGCAGTGTCTCTGTGGAGATTAACAAGTTTATTAGGGAAATGAAGTGGCAGCTTTAAGTGAACTATAGTTTGCTCTCTTTACAGCATTTCAATTTAACTCCATTTTAATATTTTTCCCTTACTTCGTTTCCTGTTCCCACATTGTTCCCACTGTGTATGACTTGGACCTGCTATTTCTGAATCATCATCATCATCATCATCATCATCATCATCATCATCATCATCAT
>JAHTLZ010000348.1:17113407-17126978 GCA_023846285.1 Phrynocephalus versicolor
ACAGACAGACAGACAGACAAATGAAGTGGTCAGTATTAACTCTGGCTGGTAGAAGTTCTCCATGTTCTTAGCAGGGGTCTTTCTTCAGCCATGATTTATTTAATGGCACCTGCATGTCGTATACTAGAGATTGACTTGAACTGAAAAAAAAATATGGTGATTCCTTTCAATTTATGGTTCATCGAAGATAAAGAATCACAAATAACAAATTTACACTTTTCCCCCTGAGGAATCAACAGCTTGACTCATCATTTCATTTTTCCTTTTTAAAAAATCCCTGTAAAATGCCCCCCCCAGCACCTAGAGATACCAGAATCATAGAGAAGCTTCCCCTGACTCTTCTGTACAAACCCTGCAAGTTTGGTGAAGTCTGAGTTTTGGATGTCCAAGTTAGACACCCACAAAAGGGGGGGGGAGAAACACATTTATATTATATTATATTATATTATATTATATTATATTATATTATATTATATTATATTATATTATATTATATTATATTATATTATATTATATTATATTATATTGTTTACAGTACATGCAGTTTATATTCCAAGAGGCAATAGCCTTGTTTAGATTTTCGAGGCCTTTTGTGAAGGATGGATATATATATGGCTGTAGCCATCGGTTGTCTCTGTGGGTTCTCTTCTCAGCCTGCTCTTGCCATGCTATTTCTCTTTTTCCTATGTATGTTCTCAGAAGCCCTAGAACACCAGAGAAATGAAATGGAACAATGCAAACTAAGAGACTAGCTTATTTAATTCAAGAGGTTCTCATAACAGTTAATGACTCTTATAACAAGAAAGTCTGCAGTATATGAAAGTTCATGTCAAAAGAAACTTGATGATATTTAACTTGATGCCACAAGACTATTTGTGGGTGGTTTTATTTATTTGTTTTTTTGTTTGTTTATGCTTTTGGGGAATTTTGTTACATAGTACGACAACACATGCATAATGATCTTTGGGAATTCTCTGGGATTTTAGAGTACTTAATGATGGGATGGAAAGGTAAAGCAGAATCAGGGAAATGCTTCAGTTTTTAATGTGATTTTTTTTTAAGTCGAAGGAATTGGAAACCATGGTGTCCCCTCACCCCCCAATAATGTTTTACTGTTTTCAGGAGGCATTGCCAATAATCTGCTTGTAAGTAATAATCAGTCATGCCCTCCAAATTTATATATATATTTTTCAGATTGTTTATAACATTATAGTGTTCAGTGGGGAAGAAAGGAGGAAGGTTGTAGGAGCTCTTAAGAAAAAAAAATATCCACAAATTCAATCCCTTATTAACCCTGTCTTCAATTGTAACAAAAATTTAGTCCTCCCCAGAGCTTTCCTGAGTCACACCGTTCCAATTCTACTGTCTGTCCTGAGAAAAAAGTCATTTTTAAAACACACATTGAGAGATTTAGTCACACATTGCAATTTTCCCTGGGGGAATTCCAGGTATTGCAATGAAACAGAGACATTTTCAGCACGTCTTCCTGGTGATATTGGAAATGAGAAGTTGAGAGGGGGTTTAACTGCAGCTTTGTTCTACAGTGTCATCTCCCAATAATGATCATGGGCTGACCAATCACTTCTGACGTATGGCAACTCTTTTCAGAGCATCCAGAAATGTTTTACCACTCCCTACCTCTGGGGGCATCCTGGGACTTGCCAATTCTATGCATGCTGGCTCTTTTCCCAGGTGGCCTAGTCGAGAATCAAACTCTCAGCTTCTGGTTTTGAAGCCAGGTAAGCTAAACCACTGAGCTATCCAGCCAGCTGTGCTATCTTCTAGAACAGTAGAAAATCTTTCATGGGAGACTGGCAATATTTCACAGCCATCACCCTCTCCTTGGGCAGCAACCAAAGCTTGCCACAGTGTTGTTTTGAATTATGTATTAAGTGAAAATAGTTCCTTGCTTTAACTCTGCTCTCCTTACTGATGAGAAAACAAGGTTTTGTCTCAATGCTGTTAAATATGTAATTACCTTAACCTTTTTTAAACCATATTTTAAGGTTGTTGAAATAGAAATAGTATTAGTTGGGACCAAAACAACAACAACACCTTTGGGTTTGCTCCTGCCTTACCTTTATCTTTTTAAACAAGTGTTGAAGAAGGAGCAAAACTTGATGTGTTTCAGAAAACTTTCATGCAGACCAAGGTTCTGGTTTATGCAGGATTACCAGATTTTTTGACAGATAGAACTGTGCTTTTTAAAAATGCAGAGACTTCAGTTGAAAGGATAAAGGGATTAGAATAAATGAAAAACATGAACTTCAAAAACTAATTTTCAGGCTTACCTGGTGCAAAATCGAACTCCTTATGCATTATATATATACCCATTTTATTTAAGGAGGACCACCTGAAATTCCAACTGTTTCTTTATTTTTGTCAGCTCCTTGCTTTAAAATATCAAAACATTTCTCAGATCCCAATTTAAAGCACTCAGTGTCTCCTTCCTAATCCATTAAACTTTATGGCCAAATTAGAAAAAATAAAATATTTATATATTTCAGTGTCCCAAGAAGAAATTCATTTTTGTGCCTCCTAAATATCGTAAATGTTCTAATGTGCATATAGTGTTCTTGCCTGAATGTACCAAAAGGCTTTCTTGAGTCCTTTTGCTGTCTATTTGAGCAAATTAACTTGACATTGCTTGGTTAGTTGGTTGTGATACAGTGTCCTATCAGCACACATTTCATTTGTAGCCAAGCCCGCTTTTAGTCAAGCACCGGCCACCTCCGCTTTCATCAGCAACAATGGTCAACACTGCACAGTATGTGTTCAAGGCTTTGAAAATTCACTTACCTGTTCACTTATTTTTAATAAGGCATAGTTAGCTTAAGACACTGCTATATCTGCAAAGTAGCCCATATATTTGCAAATGGTCGTTTGGTGCTATTTGGGGAAATCAAGCGTAGGGGCAGAGACAACACTCCTATCGATTTAAAAAGTGCCACACTATCTTTTATCTGCCTTTCTGAGAGTTTATTTTTCATTTACATTTTGCATTGTTTTCAGGGGAAGAGCCTACTAGCTGCTGTGTGTGTTATATTTCTGTCAGAAACAAGGGAAGCAACCCGATTTCGCAGGAATAATGTAGATTAAATAAGCATAACTCCAAAACAGAAAGGGATGAGAACTTAAGAGCCTCGTTGGATGTGATAAAAGATCTGTCCAGTACAGCACAGCATTTAATTGTTATTGCTTAAAAGGGAATTGGTGTATTCCTCATTACCAACTAATGAGCAATGGATTCTCACAAATTTCTCATCCTCAAGAAATGGTGTCTGGACTCATTAAGACAGCTGACTAAAGGAACTGTCAGCTTCTGTGAAATTCCTGTGAAGAAGTTAAAGACCAGTCTTTTTTTTAAAAAAAAAAAATCAACAGGTACATAAGCCAGAAAAAATGTGGGTGAGTGGGCTTCTTGTTTTGCTCGAAACCTTGCATTTGTGTGTGTGTTTTGTGTCTATGTGTAAAACCACTTCTGCAAACATGCTGAAAAAACAAGAATATTGAATTACAAAAGAATGCACAACATGTATCTCATCCTACCCAGCAGGGAGAGGTGAATCACCTCATTAACAAACCACCATGTGCATTGCCTGTTGCAGACTGATCCCCACAATGCAGCACATAATTTGCAACATTTGCAGTGTTTGCTAACTTCATGTATCTCCCCTCTAACATTTGAGTTTCCCAACTATGCAAGGCCCTTTTTAGCCATTTATTTCAACCTAGCACAGGGCTGTTCAATTATGAACATCCCGTGGCCTACCTGAAGCTCCAGAACATCCTCGTGGTCATCTCTTTGAGCGCCCGGACATCCCTGCAGTCTCTTTTCAGAAGGACGCATGTGCGCAGTTCACCAGTTCTCTGAATCAGGAGGGCAGAGATCCCTACAGAAAAGCCAAGCAAGGAGGTGGGGTGTCGCAGTGGCAGGTAAGGGACATGCCTGTCAAATTTTTGCCTCTGCCGCCTGGGATGGGATGAGAGAGGCATAATGTGCATGTGTGCATGTGTGCGTGCAGCCATGCACAAACACACGCACACACATGCGCACACACAGACATACAGATACGCACACACACACACACACACACACACACACATACCCAGCCACAGCGGCCCACAACAGTTGTTGGGCTTTTTTTTGGGGGGGGGGTGTTTCGGCCAGGAAGGATGCCATAACTGCTAGTGGGTCATCCCATGGGTGGAAGGCCCCCAGCAGTGTGGGGTGCCTCTCTTCCTGCCTGCTCTGGGAGAAACACCCATCTTTCCCCAACAGCCTCCTGGGCTCGAAGCCTTTCCATGCTCAAGAGCTCTCCGCCTAACCGAGATGGCTACTGCCTGAGCTTTCCCAGGGCTGCTGCCTCTCACCTCCAGTGTCTTTCTTCCCTCCACCTTCCTCTTCTAGGGGGTATAGCAAGCACCTCAAATGAGGCTGAGAGGTTCATCTGGTTCTGCCAGTGTTGGATGCTGCTGCACCCAGCACCCACATCCTGCCACCCCATCCACTCGGACCAAACATCCAGGCAGGTGGGAGGGCCATTTCCCCCCAAAAAAACACTGCTGCTGATGGCAGATTGAGATACCTAGTGGTCTACTAGTCACCCACACTTTCTGATGTGCAGGCCTGAACTAGCAGCTTGTGTGGCTGCCATCTGTTGGAAGCTGAGAGAAACTGGAAACTTGCACTGGACTCAAATTTGAAGGTGAGATAAAGCCTCGGGTACAGATGGGCATGAAATGCTGGTTCAGCAATTTGTGCCAGTTCATCCTTCAAATGAGCAGTGGCTCCCACCCAGAGAAAGGATCCCAACTTCCCTGCCCCATCTCCTTTGAAAGCTGTCTCTCAGTGGACACCTGCTCAAGTAGGCAGGGTGTGGAAGACACAAACACACCTATTCTCCAAAAGATGAATGGGCACATACCATCAAACCAGTGCTCTAGTCTCAGGATTTTGAAAATGAATAGGTTCAATAATTAGAAAATATCAGTTGACCAGAAGTAAGTAAAATAATAATGGTCACATCAGAGTGTCATATCCACAGTAGATGTCATAGCACCTGCAAACAACAACTGATAGCTAGACAAAGGCAATCGTTCATAAATTGCAGCTTGTTCCTTTGAGCATTGAACATCAGCAATATGTTGGGGGAGGGGGGATCCTCTGCAGACAATATATCTGTACTATATATATATATATGATACTTTCTGTTTTGGTCAGCTTTCACCTGCAGGCCTTGGATGATTATTTAGTTCTTTGAATGAAGTATCTTGTTGAAGACGAAGCATGAAAGGAGAGAAAAACTATTGCTCAGAGTCACTCTGGGAATATAAAACACTGAATCAAAATCACCACAGCGGAGGTTTCCAGGGAAAGCAGAAATTGAAAAGAAAACCATGGATTTTCTGCACCCAGGCTAATAAGGGTCAATATCAGTGCACAGAAACAGATGCCCTAAAGCAGATTCCTACAAAGCACAGAAGTGTGGTATTGGTGACAGGGGGAATCACTCACATCCAGCCCCTGGGATCTGACATAGGACACATCTGCACTCAATGCATATGGCAAAATGGAATTCACTATTCTACTCACTATCTGTTCCCTTGATTATATCACAAGACAGATCATGTATATTTGGGGGTGGGGTAGGAGTAGTTGTTGGCTACTATTTCCAAGAAGTACATGGAAAACATGGTTGTATCATCCAGTTGGTGGCATCCAGAAGAACTCCTGCAGAACTGGACTTGACCAAACTAGAAGAATTGTTGCACTGTTTCTTCTTGTATGCATATGTATGCTGTGTATATTCGTAGACATGTGTTTATATCAAATTTACATGAAAGCGGGAGTTCCTTTCCAATATGTTGTTGGTAATGCAAACAACCACATACTTCTCTTGATGTAAAGAGGTTAGGCTCGTCATTGAGAGCAGGATGGGCAAATTCATGGAAGAGATCACGATATTTAACTTCCACAAAAGTTAGAATGGGAAACATGTCACTCTCCAGATATTCTGGTATTCAATTCCAATCATCCTCCAATGCTGACTTTGGCTGTGGTCCTACTAGCATTTTCTGCATAGTTTCCTGCAGCTAACCAGGAAGAGAAGTAAATTCTGGTCCCAGACAACCACACCCCTGGAACAGCAGTTTCCTAAACCACCACCAGGGGCTGGACTTAGAAACTTCGCTTGAAAATGCTTACTTATTTGCTTCTGTAACCACAACAGAATCCTGAAAATATGCAATAAAATCAGTTGTTCCCCTTTAACACCATGGAGCCTTGGAAACTAGAGCTGGAAAGAAGGACAAAATGTGAAGTAGACAGGTAGAGACCGAACCAGAATACCAAAATATGACACAGAACAGAGGACACTAACTGCACATTAAAAACCACGTGACCGCCCGAAAAAAAATACATAGGAAATTTATATAAGCAGAAAACTCTGGTAGGACCGTGGCCTTGGATGAGAGAAGCAGTTAACCAACATCTGGAGCTCCAGCTGTATTTATTACACAATCCAATGATCTCTCAAAACTTTCTTTCAGGATCCTGTTTTCTTTTTCTTGATTATCCCCCACCTCCGGGATGGGGATGGGGAGTTCTCTCTCTTAGGACTGTAAACACAGGCCCTTATTTTTTCTTGGCATGCTGCATCCGAAACTCTCATTTGGCTTCCTGAATCAGTTGTGCCCGTGCTGAGCAAATGTGAACCCCATCATTTCTGATCTTCAAAACTTCATCAGCAATGAAGGCCCTGCTTGACAGAGCAAATCTCCAACTGATTTCAATGACACTTTTCTTTGATTAAAGACTTCAGATTTTGTCTTTGAGAGCGAAGGATGAACAGAGAACTTCTTAAAAGGAAAGGAGTCACTTAGTGTCAGAAGCTAGCTGAGTGTTCATACAGGGAAGTATATAGAACGATGGTTGCCTTGGAAAATGTCATGGGGGGGGGGAGCCAGAGGGTCTGTCAAGTGACTGGAGTTCATTTTGGCTCTGGTAAGGCTAGAAGATGAATCAACATTGCTTAATTGGCAACTAATTAGATAATAATAATTTTCTGTTTCATCCTGCAATTGACATAGTAATCTTTATACAGAACTGGCCTGATCATTGGGCGTTTGAGAGAAGTGAACACTTCAGGGATCAAATTTGGGAGGTGTCAGAGGTAATTGGCCTGTGGTGGGAAAGCATTTGTAGCAATCTCACTTTTTGATCCTTCCGTGTCAACTCTTTCTACCCTTACGAAGCAGGATTGACCAAACAATGGATTGCTTGCCCATAAACAGGGAATGTGATCAGAGTTAAGACCACCATGAATTTATTTTTAGCCAGCTGATGACCTATTGTTGATATAGCAATTCTGCACAATAGGATAGAAGCTTCAAGTCCAGACATTTGGCCTATGCACTTGGCTGAGGATCCAATGGGGTGAAGCTACCATCTCTGGGATTATGACTGAAAACTTGGAAGTCAGAATATCCATGAAGCATAACAATACTGCAGCTCTGAGAAGCTTCAAATAGTCTTGGATAGCCATGCTACTTGGCCTGGTTTTGGGAGCAGAGCACAGCCAGAGGTGAGTGGCCCTTGTGTTTTTTAGGAAATGGATGCTAAATCATTTGTGGACAAACTGGTGCTGGGTGAAAAATTTCATAAGCAGCACAGCAAGTCCTTCACTGTGATCTAGTGGAAGTCAGTAGACACAAAATGACCCCCGAATAATTCACATTCTCTCTCAGTCATTTCCTATGGGATGAATTGAGTCTTAAAAGCATGTTTTCGTACTTCATAGATGTCTGATTGGAAGTGATGTTTTATTTTTATTTTAGCTGCTAGTGAAAGAGTGGCGGATTCCAAAGAGGGGTTCAAAAAGAAAACATGTTCATTTAGCACTTCAAATTAGCAGTGAAGCTAGTAATAAGGTGGAAGGAGGGTGTGCTGGCTTTAAGTTTGGGTAAGCTCTAAATCTAAATGAGGTGGTGGTGGGGATTGGTATGGCAAGCCAAACAAACTGAGTTGCAGGGAGCATAAAACTGAGGTTCCTGGGGATATATGTTTGAATTTTGCCTATTGTTTTGCTTTCCTTGGTTTTGAGCATAGTCTCTGCTTGGATGACAAAAACCAAATTGTGCCTCCCCTTTGATCCAAGGTCCTGCTAGTGGTTTGAGTGCTAATTAGGACTATGACTGTCAGTTAGTGTTAATAGATTTTGCTTTCTTAGTTTACACTTGGACAACTTTGGCAATATTTGTTTTTTAAAAAAATTAAAATCTGTAGAACATAGACTTGTGCATACAAGCATGTAGCCTTGAAGAAAGCAGGAACGAAACCTTCAGCAACACAAACCCTGAAAACTGACCATTGAGAGCACTGAAGGCACCTCAACTTTTATATGCATCTTCTTACATCGATCTTTCCACAAAGTAGTGACTCTGACAGAACTTTTTTGGAAGGATTAACCAGGAATACAGTGGCACCTCTTAAAACAAATTTAATTTGTTCTATGGGTCAATTTGTTTTAAGAAAAAATTGTCTTACGAAATGTGGTTTCCCATAGGAATGCATTCAAATTGGATTAATCCATTCTGGAGGCTATTGGTTGCTTCATTTTATGAACATTTTGACTTACAAAACACAGTTTCCCATAGGAATGCACTGGGAATGGATTAATCCACTCCAGAGGCTAGAATAAAGAAAAAATAACTGTTTTTCCCCTTGGTACATGTGGAACTTTTTTTTTATCTTGCAAAGCATCCCATAGTGATTTTTTTTTGTCATGTGAAACATGCCTATTCCCAGAAATGTTTTTCTTCCTATGAGTTTTTTGTCTTTCGAGGCATTTGTCTTATGAGGTACCACTGTATATTGGACCAAAATATAGCATTTTGCAGAAGCTACTGAGGTAAAGCACGTCAAAGCAGCTTGAGGTCTGCACTCCCTCCCACCCTGCAAAAGATTTGTTGGTGTGACCGATGTTTGTGGAGGCTGTTTCATGTTTACTAGGTGATTTCATAAGTGCCCCAACAGCATTGCACTATAGGAATATATAATAGAACATAAGAAACAACCACCAATTAGGCTGGAAGATGGGTGAAACAAACAGTTTGGATTGATTCTTCTTCCTATAATTAAGCAATTTTTTAAAAAAAAAAGTTTTTTCTTCTTAAAAAAGGCAGAAATTATAAAGAAAAAGAAAAGCAATAAACAATGTCAAATTGCTAGATATGTCAAAATAACCTGAAGTAAATATTGAACATCCATGACAAAGATGGGATAGTAGCTGGGAAGCCATGCTGGTAGACACACAGCTTACTTTTCTTTAAAAAAATATTTCTGTTGGGTTTGATGTAAGCTCAAAATGCAAGCTGCCTGACACCCACCCCTGATAAAGAGAGATCAGGTAAGTCCAGGGTGCTCATTTCTGAAGAGCAGTTGTGGCCAAAAAATATTTAAATGTAAATTATGTGTAGTTTATGTAAAGAAAGTAGGGCCTTTGCATGATATAGTATCTACATCTCTGGAGTACCTGCAGAACTGGAATAGATTCTAAATCTATTCCCTGCTCTGTTCATTTTCATCCAGAGCAGAAACTGATGTAAGAATTAAATTATTCAAACAATTAAAAATGCAGCAATCAACCAAATTATTTCTCATGCTTGTGGATTGCAGATCAAGAAGTGACTCATTCAGCCACCTGATCCCCATGTATGAAGGTGAGCGATGGAGGGTGGTTTCCTTTGCTATCACTCTTTGCTTGGATAGTATCATATATTTTGAGAAGCTATTAATATAAGGCTAGGTTCAATTTCTTCTCCTTGATTGGTGGCATTGCTGCTGTCACATTCCTTTCCCCAATACAGTCCTACTGCATGTACACTTTCCCAGGAGTGAGCTCTTTTTATCTCAAGCATTTATGTTCCAAATGGACAAAGGTTTACACTGAAAATATTTTTTCCAAGTTGAGGAGATAGATACACAAGCTGGCTACTCCACTTTCCCCCTCTAACTCGACCTATCCACCTCTACTGGAAACCAACCATTATTTCACTGGAAAGTCAATGTATTCACTAGATGTACTTTATATTGTTGTGCACAAGACATACATACTAAACCTCAGGGACTTTAAGTATTGCATCATTTTAAAAATGCAAGGTCTATGAGGTCTACGAGATCTACAAGGTCTTCAGCCTGTATGAAGGACAAAAAAAAAAAAAATAGAACAGTGATTAAAACAGAAAATGAGTCCAGTATCTGAGGGATATTTTCATGGTTGTTTTTGAAATGCAGAGCACTGAGTCAAGGAGGGATTAGGGACACAACAGCCTTCTGTTATTTCTGTACAGGTGTCTTTTGACATTCTGCAGCATGTTACATTTGCATCTTATCCAACTGGGGAAGAAATATGCTGTATTGAGAGATATAAATCCAGAATTCATACCTTTCAAGAAGTAGCTTTCTCCTCCTCCTCCTCCTCTCTTTTGTCTTGTGTCAAGAACAATAAACAAAATTTAAAAGTAAATGTCAGGTTGACAACCTGTTTCATCTAGCTGTTGGGAACAGAAATGTGCATTGCATGTGTAAGTTGTAAAAATACATCACACTGTTACTCTGCTAGAAGGGAAAGTGTAGATTGAATGTTACTGGTAATGGGGTTGTCTCAGAGTTGGAATCACACGTTTAGCAGCCTCTCACTGAGCCAGGCATCTGGCTGTCATGGATAGTCATGGAATTGAAACTGAGGAGGGAACACAAATAATCACAGAGTTTCCCTGTTCGTCCTCAGTCTTCCTGTGTTGTTGAGGAAGGTCTGCAGAAAACCTGCAACTGCATTTGACCGAAAGAAGTTTCAGCCTTCTGCACCGTCAGGAACTTTGCACATTATAAATGTGCATTTCAAAGTGTATTTTGATATGAAATGTTGAGCCAGGATCTGTATTGGAACATGCAGAAAGCATGAAAATGGGTGTATAACTAAGGTCTGGTTGTTTGCCCAGAATCTATGAGTCAGGGCTATTCATACTGAATTTGAGAGGCACCAAATGTCTCAGGTGTCTGTAAAACACATTGGAGAGGATGCAAGTTACACAGCCTATTTAGGTTCCAACTACCACCATTTCCCCCCTCACTCTTAAGGTTGACCTCTTTCATCCATCAATCCATTCATGTAACCATAAATGCATGTGAAAACATCTTCAATGTTAAAGCATAATATTTATCCCCGTTTCCAGGGGAAAAATAGCTGCTATTTTGCAAACATTACTCATCCCAGGATATTTGCCTGGCCCAGACAAATGCTGAAGAGTGGGTGATGAGGGGTGAGCTCTAGTAACATGTCTGTTAGCATGGACTGTGCCACAAGCTTGACCCCGGCCTCCACTCGTGTGCTGTTGTGTGGTGCTCCCAGGTTCACACATAAATCTTCATCACTTACAGCGACGGTACTTCAGAGGATCTTAATAGTGAGTGATACATATGGCAGTCTGGTTGTGCCCAACCACCAATGAGTGCCTATCCTAACTTCAGAAATCATGTGTCGGTGTTTCATTCGCACAAAACATTTCCTGGGAAATAATAAAATATGTAGTGATTAGATCATAGGCTTTAACCCCATATTTTGCATGAGATACTGACTGTGCAGTTCTGCCTTACAAGCAGCAGCCTGTTTTTCTGTGTGTGTGCTCTGTCATCAAAATTCACACTCTGGTCCACTCCCTGTTGGACTCAAAGATTGGACAAGCCCCTGTTGATTGCATTCCTAAAAGCTGACTTGTGTGGGTAGATGTGGCAAACATATGAATATATATATGTTATATACTCTCCCATGCCACACTTTTTATGAGGTTCATTCATAATACCATTCCCAGTTATGTTGGATAGTCATCTGATGGAAGCATATTCAAACAAAAATAACATTAGAGAATGAAAACGCTGTGACACTTTAAAAACCAACCACTGTTATATTTCAATGTGAGCTTTCATGGGCCGTTACTTCACGAGCCGCTCGCTTCGCGGCAAGCCGTCATTTCTGTGCGAACCGATCGCTTCAGTCCGCACGCTCCTCCTTTTTGGCTGCGACGTCACCCCGACCACGCCCCCTTTACCGTGCTCCAACCGGGGTGAGTGATTCCCCTGCCATGGGCCGGGAATCTTTTTGCTTCGCATCTCGCTTCGCTCCCAACGTCACGTGTGGTCTCTGTTTTTGGCTTTTATTTCAAGTTTTTTTAAAAAAATATTCAAACAGGGATATTGATGCATCGCTATATTGTTTCATCGCTTTGCGCTGTTACTTCCTCGCTCGAGTAGCGGCGGCGCCGGCGGCGGCGGGAGCAGGAGGAGCCGCTGCCGCCTCGCCCGGCCAGAGCAGGGCACCCGGGGCAGGCAGCGTGCAAGCGGCGGAGGGCGGGCGGCTGTGCCATGCGGGGCTCCCCCCGAGTAGCGGGGGCGGGGGCGGCGGGGGGCTGCCAATGATGCCAGGAAACAAAACACAGGATCGTACAGTAACCACGCTCTGTCGTGAATGACAGCCAAGCATTGATGCATCGATACGCCGAGTAATTTTTTTTTAAAAAATAAAAGGAGAGTGGAACCGGACGTTGCAAATCAGCTTTCTAATGCGAAGGGAGCACATGAGGTAGTAATCGATTCGGTCCCAAAAAT
This sequence comes from Phrynocephalus versicolor, assembly GCA_023846285.1. Taxonomy (NCBI): domain Eukaryota; kingdom Metazoa; phylum Chordata; class Lepidosauria; order Squamata; family Agamidae; genus Phrynocephalus; species Phrynocephalus versicolor. The sequence continues at coordinate 17,126,075 of JAHTLZ010000348.1, forward strand.
GCCCCGCGTGAGTACAGAGAAACGGGGGTGGGAGCGAAGGGAGACCACGTGACCACCACGTGACCGCCTCTGAATTCAAATCGAAGGCAAGGTCAATTCGAAGCGAGGCACCTCGTGAAGTAACGGCCATGGTCGCATCTACTGATTTCTGGGGAGACTACTTTCTAGTACTTGTGCTGAAATCTAAAGTCCTGACAGCCCGATAAAACTTTAAGCCCTTTAGAACTGACCTGTAAAATATTTCAGAGCTTTGAATGACCCAGATAAACAAGAGCTCATTATTCAACACGTAGACTTTTGCATTCCTTACCACAATCTGACCTGAAGCTACAACTGGCTTCCAAGATGCAAGTGTTGCAGATCTGAGTCAGATCTAATCACACGGGAGTGTGTTCAGAAGACACTGACGGTTTAAAAATAACAGCAAATACTATCTCAGGGAGCATTACTAGACTTATTACTGTGGATACTGAAGTCTTCTGTGCAATGTTGAGAATATTTACTCAGAAGGCAGAATTACTGTGGTCTATGGGGACTGTACACCTCAAATATTCAGAAGTGCAGCCCAATAATGCAGATTTACAACCTCCTGAGTTGAACAGAGTTTACTCCCAGGTAAGTCAGTGGAGGAATCTCAGTTTATATGTACTGAATTGATTTCAAACCAAAACGTTTGCCTTAAGAAGCAAACACTGAAATGTACTTTTAATTCTTGTCTTAACCAGCCACCCAACTGAAACATATTTGCAATGTACACTCTTCAAGTCAGAAAAATGTTTGTTAATCTTTTGCTGGTAATAGTCACATTCTTAGCATAGCTACAGCAACTAACGTAGTTACAGTTCCCATAATGTTTGTATTTATTATTATTATTATTATTATTATTATTATTATTATTATTATT
>JAHTLZ010000348.1:17126988-17138029 GCA_023846285.1 Phrynocephalus versicolor
ACATAAAATTGATTACAAAATGCAAATACAAAAATATAATAAAAATGAAAATATAACTAAAACAATAATATTCATAAAAATCAAAGGTAAATAAGATAAGCTAATGGCGGATGAGATTAGATAGCTAAATCAATAAGGCCACATAACAGTTAATAACCAGAAAAAGCAGATTGAAATAACCAAGTCTTCAATCTTTTCTTGAAGATCAACCATGGCAGATATCTGATGGGAGTTGGTTTCAGACTCTAGGAGCTGCCACTGAGAAGGCTCCGTTCTTTGTTGTTGACTTGTGGACCTGCCTCGGTGTCAGCACCCTCAGATGACCTGTCTGCCATGAACAAGTGACATGGGCAGCACTCTGTGGTAGGAGCTGCTCTGACAGATAGGAAGGTCCCAAACCGTTTAGGTTTTCATATCAACAGGTTGGCAGCCAGTGCAGTGGGGCCAGTGTTGGGGAACCTTTTAGTACCCAATAATAGTCTGGAAACAGTATTCTGCACTAGCTGGGGCCTCCACATTAACTTCCAAAGCAGCCCCACATAGATAGCACTACAGTAGTCTAATCTCGAGACTACTGGTGCATGGACAAACATAGTGAGAGTGCTGGGGTCCTTGAAGGCACGGAGCTGCACAATCCACCTAAGGTGGTAGTGTGCAGTACAGACCACTGATGCCACCTGGGCCTCCATAGTTAGTGCCAGGTCCAGAATTACACCAAGACTGCATACCTCATCCCACGAGGGGAGAGTTGCCCCCCAACACTGAGGGAGTTTCCCAACCTGCCAACACCAGGCAGTCCCACCTGGAGGACTTCCATCTTGCATGAGTTCAACTTTAGTCTATTCACTCTCATCCACTCCAGAATGGCGCCCAGGCAGCAACCCAGGGATGAAATGGCATCCACTGCAGATGGGGGAAAAAGAGATATAGAGATGGGTGTCATCAGCATACTGATGACACAAAACCCCTTATGTCCTAACAACCTTCCCCAGTGGCCTCATACAGATATTAAAGAGCATAGGTGAGATGATTGACCCCTGAGGTACCCCACAATTGAGGGACCAAGGGGTAGAAGTCATCTCTCCCAGATGCACTCTCTGAGGATGGTCCCCCAAGAAGGAGCAGAACCACTGCAAAGCAGTGCCTCCAACCCCCAACTCGGAGAGCCTTCCCAGGAGGATACTATGGTCGACAGTATCAAAAGCCGCTGCGAGTCAAGGAGGACCAACAAGGATGATTTGCCCCTGTAAGCATTTCTTGCCTGTCCCCCGTTCTGACCCGTCGGCTCACCACCAAATGGCTGGGATCCAATCCGTCTGTCCCCCCGACCTGTCCTGTCTGCTTATTAATGCCAGGTCGGTACATAATAAGACCCCACTCGTCCACGATTTGATCGTGGAAAAGCGTGCCAACCTGGCTTTCATCACGGAGACCTGGGTGGGCGAGGGGGGTGGGGCTTCCCTCGCCCTCCTTTGCCCCCAGGGTTACCGTGTACAGCAGCTGGGTGGGGCAGGGGGCGGGGGGCAGGGGGGCTATGGTCTTTAGGGACTCTTTTTATGTCAGTAGATCTGTGATGTTGGTGAGTCCAGGTTTGGAATGTCTTCACCTTATGGTGGGTCACAGGGACAGGTTTGGGGTAGTGCTCATGTACCGTGCTCCCCGCGACCCTGCACTCTCCCTGCCAGAGCTCTCCGAGTTCATCTCGGCTGCACTTTTGAGGTCCCCTCGCCTATTGGTTGTGGGGGATTTCAACGTGCACGCCGAGGCTGGACTGTCCGGAGTAGCTCTGGAATTCATGGAGTCCATGGCCTCCATGAACCTGTCCCAATTAGTCATCGGGCCTACCCATAAGGGTGGACACACCTTGGACCTGGTTTTTGCCTCCACTTCGCGGGGTTTTGATCTGGGGGTCGGGAGGTTGCTTGCCCGGCCTGTGTCATGGTCAGATCATTATCTGCTGACCTTCTCTCTTGTGGTAGCCCCCCCGCCCCGCGGGGAGCGGGGCCCTACAATCTGGGCCCGCCCCCGGGGGCTCCTGGACCCTGTGCGGTTCTCGGAGGCCCTCGGGGATGTACCAGATGGTTTGGATGACGATCCGGCCGACTCCCTGGCCCAACGGTGGTTTGAGGAGGTGGCTGGGGCAGTTGACCGGATCGCCCCCAAGCGCCTGATCCGATGCCGAGCCCGCTCGTCTCCTTGGTTTACCGAGGAGCTGCGGGTGATGAAGCAAGAGCGGAGAAGGCTAGAGAGCAGATGGCGGAATGCTCGGACGGTTCAGAATTGGGCTGCGGTTAAGGCGTCGACCGGTCGCTATTCTCGTGAGATAAGGGCGGCTAGGAGATCTTATGTCGCCCTGAGAATTGGTGAGGCCTCGAATCGTCAAGCGGAATTGTTCTGTGTGGTTCGAGACCTCACCAGTCCCGGCCCGCCGGGGCCTCCTCCTAGTGATTTCACTAGTGAGTCATTCACAGCCTATTTTAAATCTAAGATAGAGGCCATCCTTTCCGAGCTGGACTCCGGTTGCCCTGATCCGGCCCCTGTCGTGGCTAGTGTCGGGCCACCTCGGTTGCCTCGGTTTGTTGAGTTTGGGTCTGTTACATCTGTGGATGCCTCCAGGGCCCTGGGACACTGCAGGCCTGCGGCCTCTCCATTCGACCCTTGCCCTTCCTGGCTGATTAAGATTGCAGGGGGGAGCATGCCGAAATGGGCTTCACTGATTGCTTCGGCTTCCTTCAGAGAAGGGATTTTTCCCAGTCTTCTGAAGGAGACGGTGGTGAAGCCCATTATTAAAAGACCTGGCTTGGCTGTGGACGATTTGTCCAACTATCGTCCTATAGCCAATGTTCCCTTTTTGGGCAAGGTGATTGAGCGAGTCGCCACCCTGCGTCTCCAGTCGTTCCTGGAGGAGAACCATGTCCTGGATCCTTTCCAGTCTGGGTTCAGGCCGCGTCATGGGACCGAGACGGCTCTGGTCATGCTGCACGATGATCTGTTGAGGAGGGCTGACAGGGGTTGCTCTACCCTGCTGGTCCTCCTCGACCTGTCAGCGGCTTTTGATACCGTCGACCACGGTATCCTGCTGGAGTGGCTCTCGGAGGTAGGGATTGGGGGCCAGGCCTTGGGCTGGCTCCGGTCCTTCCTTGAGGGCTGCACCCAGTGAGTGAGCTTGGGGGGTGAGTTGTCGGCTCCCTGGACACTCTCTTGTGGGGTGCCTCAGGGGTCGTCACTCTCCCCAATGCTCTTTAACATCTATATGAAGCCGCTGGCTGAGATCATCCGGAGTTATGGAGTCTGCTGTCATCAGTACGCTGATGACATGCAGCTCTATCTCTCCTTTTCCACCAGTGCTGTGGAGGCCGTCCGGACCCTTGATCGTTGCCTGGCTGCGGTTCTGGACTGGACCAGGACTCACAGACTCAGGCTCAACCCAGGCAAGACCGAGGTCATGTTCTTCGGGGGCTCGTCGGAGGGGTACTGTGGCCCTCTTCCCAGTCTGGGTGGGTCCGCCCTCCAGCTGGCGCAAAGAGTGAGGAATCTGGGCGTTGTCCTGGACCCGGATCTGACCCTGGAATCTCAGGTGTCAGCCGTGGTCAGGTCGGCCTTTTACCATCTAAGGCTTATCACCCAGATTCGCCTGTACCTCGATGAGAGCTCCTTGAGGACTGTCGTACAGGCACTGGTCATGTCGAGGCTGGATTATTGCAACGCTCTCTACATGGGGCTCCCCTTGAACCTTGTTCGGCGATTGCAGCGGGTCCAGAATACGGTGGCCAGGTTGGTGGTTGGTGCGCGCCGTTATGACCGCGCCACCCCTATCCTGGCTCACCTACACTGGTTACCTGTTGCCTCCCAAATAAGGTTCAAGGTGTTGGTTTTGGTTTACAAAACTCTCCATGGCTTGGCCCTGGCTTATTTGGTGGAGCGTCTCTCCCGACAACTTGATCTGGCCTGACCCACCCGTTCCTCGGTGGCCCTTTCGCTGTGGACTGTGATCCCGAGGGAGGCCCGTAAAGCGAGGACTCGCGGACGGGCCTTCTCGGTGGTGGCACCATCTATTTGGAATAAACTTCCCGGCGAATTATGGCAGGCTCCCTCGCTGACGGCGTTCAAGAAGAACCTTAAGACCTTTCTCTTTCGTGATGCCTTTGGGAACGCTTAGGGTCCCAGTCTGTGCCTTTTTTTTAACCCGCCTATCTATGCTTGTACATTGCTGTTTTAGCTACTTTGTTGTTTTATCTGTTCTTATTTTAATGTTGTGAACCGCCCTGAGTCCCCTTTGTGGGAATAGGGCGGTATACAAGTGTGAATAATAAATAAATAAATAAATAAATAAATAAGCCTCCCTCAACAGTTTGTCTTGCAGGGTGACCAATGCCAATTCCATACCATGTTGCGGCCTGAACTCTGACTGGAATGGATTAAGGTAATTAGTCTCATCCAGAAGCCCCTGAAGTGGATGTGCCCTCTTGACCACCCTCTTGACGACCATGCTTATAAATGAAACATTACTGACTGGCTTATGGCTGTCAATTTGGTCTTCCATCAATTTTTTTTCTTCCAAATGGGCCTTATGAGTGTCTCCTTGAGGGCAGGGGAAACCCTGCCCTCTCAGAGAGACCCATTAATTATTGCAGTGGAGTCACTGGCCTGGCTGCTTTTATAAGCCAGGGCAGTCAAGGGTTAAGGAGGTGGTGGTGGCCCGACAGCGATCAAGGGCCCTGTCCACTTCAGATGACATCACAGGTTGAAAGTTAGATAAAGTAATTGGGCAAGGTGATGCACTGGACTTCTCTGCTCGATCTACTGTTCCTAACTGGAGATCCAGGTCTCGGAGGATGGCCTCTACTTAAGATTTAAAAAATGCCACAAACTAGTTGCAAGAAATACTAGAGGGAGGCCTATCATTGCAACCAACCACAGACAGATTGTGACTATGCAAAACAGTTCAGCCTGATGATTTTTTGCTTATGCCTATCCAGTTGGTGAAGTAAGTTATTCTCAAAGTCTTAATCTTAGCTGACTAAATAGTTAACATGATCTTAATTCCATCGAGACCTGCTCTGTATGCTCTCTAGCGTCATGGTTAAACCAGTGGCAAAGGAGGTGTTTAGGAGGGAGCATGTCAATTGCCCTGGCAGCAGAGGAATAGTATCCCTCCACTAACGGATCAACAGGCACGCCAACCAGATCATCAGGAATCCCACACATGAGATTCTAGAACCTAAAGGGATCCATTAGCCTTCATGGGCAGACCATCTAATGGGTCCAGACTCCCCAAGGAGAGGGGGTGCCACTGCGAGGCTGCACTTTAACAGGTGGTGATCAGACTATGACACCATCTGGCCTCTCTCCCTCTGCACATTAGAGAACACCAGGCCAGTGACATGCTGGGATAAGTCCAAGGAGGCCAAGGTCTCCAAGAACTCAAGAGCTGGCCCAGTGACCTGTGCCTCTGTATGGATTTTGAGATGTTGAGAACTGTAAGTCTGGGAGACCTCAACTGTGCCGCAGAGATGAAGGATGCCAGTTCCGGAAGGGAGAGCCATGGGTAGTGGGGAGCACAGTATACCAGTACAATCCCTAATCCACCCCTGGCCCCAAAAGACACGTGGAGGTCCTCAAGACCTGGTATTGCCAATGCTGAGAGCCTGACAGCCTCCAATGTGTTTTTATACACAATGGATACCCCCACTCCTTTCCTCCAGTCTACCAATTGCAAGATATAATACCTATGTTGGCAAATGAAGGAGAGTGTTGGACCTCCCTCCATACACACCCAGGTCTCAGTGGCACAAGCCAGGTCCACCTTTTTATCCAGGATCAAATCTTGAATCAGTTGGGTTTTATTTGCAGCAAACCTGCCATTTAAAAGCACCAAAGATAGAGTGGAGGGCCGATAGAGCTGGTTACCTTGCATCTGGCAGGTGGTAGCAGCATCAGAACAGAGCACAGCTTTCAAACATCTGAACCCTGTTCTCATAGATTGTTATAGGTGCTGCTCCTTTGGCATACCTACCATAGCCCATGATCACTTGGATAAGCAATAGTTCCCCCAGATTGTGATTACAGCTTTCCCACATTCCCTGAGAGGTAAACATAAAACAAAGAAATAGTAACTAATAAGATAAGAAAACACAAGGTAAAGAAAACCCAACAACAAATTCTAATAGGCATAAAGATCCTGAACAAGAGATGAAAAATAATAGTTATTATTTACAACCAAAATTAAATGGGAACTAGGACCATGAGAGAAAGGTGGGACATAGGACTTAAGTAATTATGTAAACTGAACTTAGGGTCATAGAAATTAAGTAGTGTAAAATATAGCATTTAAAATTGATGTTAAAAGAAACAAACATAATTAATAGAGATGGGCACAAAATGCCAAAATGGCATTTCATTTTGTTTTGATTTTTTTATTGTTTTTGCTTCATTTAAAATGAAATGTATTTTTTTTTAAAAAAAAAAACACCATTTCATATTTATTTATTTATTTATTTATTTTACTCATGCAGACCACCCAGCCCGGCGGACGGGGGCTGGATCAGCACATTTTCAATATTTTAATTTTATTTTATTTTTCCTTGCACCAACCAGCTGGCCCACAGACTGGGTTGGCATTTTTTTAAAAAATTTAATTATATATATAAAAAATTGTTCAACTGCTGGCCAGCCAGCCCGTGGGCCGTGTCGGTGCTTTTAAAATTTATTTTATGTTATTTTTTTGTTCAAGTGCAGGCCAGCTGGCACATGGGCTGGGTCGGTGCTTTTAAAATTTATTTTATTTTATTTTATTGTTCAAGCACCGGCCAGCTGGCCCCTGGGTTGGGCTGGCATGTTTAAAATATTTTAAGTTTTTTTTACTCAAGTGCTGTAGCACAGGCTGATCAACACTCCTTTCCTTTTTTTCCTTTGCCCTTTCTTTTTCTTTTTTTTCTATTTCTTTCTTTCTTTCTTTCTTTCTTTCTTTCTTTCTTTCTTTCTTTCTTTCTTTCTTTCTTTCTTTCTTTCCTTCTTTCTTTTGCAGGAGGGAGGTCTCCCGGATGCCTCAGAAGCTTCGAGGGGGCAGTTCATTATTCATTTCATTACATAATGAAACAAATAACGAATAATGAAACAAATTTTAATTCATTTCATGCCCATCTCTAATAATTAAGATTTGACCCAATAATGAACCCCATACTACTGGCGCATACTGACAAAATAAGACTACTTATAAGATATAAAACCAAAAAAGTTCTAAATATTGTCATGCGGCTCATGGCCCAATCCGGGAAGCCAGGTAGATGCAAACTGCAACTCCTGGTTGCTGCAAGGTGGTACATGTAACACTGTGACGTATGTCAGAATCTGACAAACTTTAAGAATTGTACTGGACCATGAACAGGCAAATTAATGGAGTACAGACATGATATGTCATATGCTGGAACAATACACTTTTCATAACAACAAAAACAATATCAATAATGCAATCAGAAACATTATATAATATCCTGTAAGATGTCCCTCAATTCCCTGTTCTCAATAATTGAAAATGTCTTAATTGTACTGGACTCTCTACTATCCCTCATTCTGTAAGCCGTCTTGGGTTCTTTTTTCAAGGAGAAAGGCAGGGTAAAAATAATTAAAATAAAATAATAAAAATCTCTGGGGTTTTATATAACAAAAGGCAAATTTATGCATTTTACTCCCAAGCAAATCTTACTGTACTAAGCAAAGTCTGCTCTCCAATACATAAGCTATCCTTGTACAGTAATCCCCCACCTATTGCGGGGATTAGGGACCTGACCTGACCAGCGATAATTGAAAATCCACGATATGTGGATGCAGGCCGTGTCAGGCCTGGGGGGGTAGCTGGGGGCTCTTGTACATACCTCCAGCCTGGCCCTACCCCGAACAGGCCAAAAGGGCCTCCCTGCAAACCATAAGTGACTTCCAGGAAACCGGAAATCATTTCTGAGGCCTCTGAAAGGCCTAGAAAGGCTCACGGAGGCCTTAGAAATGATTTTCAGCGATCCAGAAGTCACTTCCAGTTCACTGGGAGGCCATTTTGGGGCCTTCAGAAGGCCTCACAGGCCTGTTTGGGGCAGCTCCAGTCCTGGGGTAAGTATGGGAGGCTTGAAACAGGACTCCCTCCCCCTTACCCTAGGGGGGCTTTTTTCATATTCTGTACTGCAGTCCCGCAATATAGCGAGACTGCAGTATATGAACTGCAAAAGGGCAGGGGACCACTGTAATAAGTATATACATTTTTCTGATATTAAATCCTATTGAATCCAGTGTGATTTGCTTTGATGTAGACATGCAAACAATGAAAATTAAACCTCTCTTGGCAGCAATAATGTTCTGTTTGTGCTCATTGGCAGCATTCCGGAGGAAGCAGCAGTTGGTATGGTATGATTAGAGAGGCCCCATGCACCCTTTGTATGCCCCTGTTGATGATGGAGGTTCTTGAAGCCCTACCTCAAACATTTAGGCAACAGAGCAATGGTTCTTTAGACATTTCTCAGTACTGTCTAGAGTGCAGACTCATAAATGCTGCTGGCAAGTAAACTCTGATTTCTGCCATTTAAAACTGCACAGAGTAAGGGTTTTATCTCACTGCTTTCAGTAGCTCATTTCCATAATTAAACCTGTTTCTTCAAAAATGGGTGAGATGCAAACATGTTTTCCATTATGACTGTGAATTAGGAAAAATGTCCCTGACATATAATTAGGAACAGTATAGGAACAGCACATGCAAGCCATTTCCGTCTGGTGTTTGGCTCAGATTGGTTGTTGTTATTCCATTGTGCCTGCCTTTTAAAAAGAATGAAAAGGTGTTCCATGTACAAGCCAGCTACAGTCAAGTAAATGTATGTCCCATTGGTTTTGATGAGAGCATTAAATAGGGACTCAAAATCTGGACCTAGACTCAGTGGGTGAACAAGCTGTTATTGCATGTACAGTGTCTCAAGAGTCATTTCTGTTGAGTTTAAAGAACCTGATGTTGATAAAGATAAGTGAACTTTCCCACCCTGATTCATTTCAATGTCAGAAAAATATTCAGCCCAATCTTTTTCTCATTTTCCCATTAGCTCCTAAGTAAGTCCTAAAGGAAGTGCTGAATTTGGAAGTCACTAATGATTGGAGGGTGTGGTGGCCCAGTGGGACAGAAAGCTGAAATGTTGGCTGCAAAGTCAGCACCTTGGCAGTTCGAATCCCAGGTGCCATGTGGTGGAGCAAGCTCCCACTGTTAACCCCAGCATCTCCCAACCTAGCAGCTGAAAAGCACTTAAATGAATCTAGATAAATAGGTACTGCCCTAAAAAGCAGGAAGGTAAACAGTGTTTTTTGTGCAGAAACACTTTCAGCCATGCTGGCCACATAGACATGGACTTGCAAAACACTGGCTCTTTGGCTTGGAAACGGAGAGGAGCATTGTACCTAGAGTCAGACATGACTAACACACATGTGCGGGGGAAACTTTACCTTTAAAAATAATTCATTGTGGTTGCTATAAATTGGAAGTGACTTGACAGCGTGCAATACCCAGTCACAACAGGTTCATTGCAAAATCTTCATAAGCTGCCTAGATGCCCTAAGCTAGGCATGTCCAAACTTCAGCACTCCAGATGTTTTGGACAGCAACTCTCATGGTCCTTTGACATTGACAATCTAGGGCAGAAGTTTGGACATGCCTGCTTGCACATTCAATCTCGCCTGATTTTGGGAACTAAGGGCTAGTACTTGGATGGACGACCACCAGGGAATACCAGGTGCTGTAGGTGCCTGGAGTAGGAACTGGCAAACCACTCCAGTATTCCTGCCAAAAAAAACTCCATGAACATGGGGTCACGAAGAGTTGGTCACGACTGTAACGACACAACAACAACACCTTCATAAACTCTCTTACATCTCTCACTGAAATGGGTGGATTTTAATTATGCTCCTTACCCTTTGGATCATAGCTAGTGTTTTAAAGTTGATCGGCACCTGTGAACTGAAGCAGGTGCACACAAGAGAGAGTGCACTGTTTTCTTCACTGCATAGAAATGCGGGAGGTTTTTTTTCTTATATTCATCACAGAGGATAATTAGAATGCACCTGAATCCTTTCCCTTGTCATCTGCCTCTACAAGAAACAATTGTTTCTGCTTTTCCTGAGGGTCATGATAAAAATAAAAAGGAAAACTGACTGGAGTTGCAAAGAAAAAGGAAAGGAGGCCGAGAGCAAGATGTGGAAAACTTAATCTCCCAGTTGAAATTCTATTGCTTACTTATTCCAAGTCTTTTGCTTGGCTCCCTAACTGCGTTCACAACATTTCATAACATTTGTTCCCAAACCTTACTCAAATCTTGCTCATATCCTCCAAATATAGTCTGGAAACCCAAAGGAGTTATTTACACATGTACAAGGCTATCAGGCTTCAGGCCTGCTGAGTATTTTCTTGATGTGGATAGAAGCCCACCATGAAAAATGACACACATCTTTTAAAACAAAAGAGGTTTCAATGCAACTTGTGATATAACCTGAAGAAATGAAAAATGAAATCTCATTGGGTATTTCCAAATCAGGGGAAATCTCTAAAATGGTCCCCTGGGTTCTGTCTGTGGTTTTGTGAAAATGTTATATAGATATCTTGGAACAAATGTTGTCTTTCCCTGCTTCCATTTTTTCCCACCAAACCATAGTAGTCTATTTCTTCAAGAAGGGAGTGAAGTGCAGGATTTGACCTTCCAGCCATATTTTGAATTTTGAAGAAGGCATACCTAGCCACATATACACACATCTAGCATATGTTTCTGGCTCCAGGGATCTTCACTTATACCAAATTACGCCCATAATAAAAAATAAAACAGAAATTGGATTCTGGAGATGCCCTCCCCCTCGCAAAAGTAACTGGTGGAGATGAGAAACATGCATTGTAAAATTTGTGTTGTGTATTATAATATATCTTTTCTGGCGAAAGAAAGAAAGAAAGAAAGAAAGAAAGAAAGAAAGAAAGAAAGAAAGAAAGAAAGAAAGAAAGAAAGAAAGAAAGAAAGAAAGAAAGAAAGAA
>JAHTLZ010000348.1:17141730-17155826 GCA_023846285.1 Phrynocephalus versicolor
AGAAAGAAAGAAAGAAAGAAAGAAAGAAAGAAAGAAAGAAAGAAAGAAAGAAAGAAAGAAAGAAAGAAAGAAAGAAAGAAGAGCATCAAGTCCTGTTTGTCTTGTTCACACACACCAGTACATTTTTTTCAATTTTAAGCCAAGGCTTATCAAAATATGAGATGAACAGAACTATTACTCTTCCTAACAATATTATCATCTGATTAAAGGGAAGGAAGAGCACCTACCCACATATACTTGGTTTCTAGCACTTACTGATACAAAAAGTAACTTCTCACTGAAATCTATCAGTGACTAGACAAGTTAAGTACACTTCTACTTAGAAAGAAGCGTGGGTAGTGGTGAAAAAGGTTTAATTTTGCTTGATCTTTTTGTTTTTGAAAGGAAATGTAGTATGAACCAGTAATTCGGAAAAGGAAGGCAGATAGACAGTATTGATTATCCTATGATATCCTATGCATAATACTAGTTTCAGGGATATTTCAAGCCATCTTGTTGCTAGAGGCAAGGCACATGAAAGCAGGCTTTCTTGTGTCCATGTTCCATCTGCAGAAGTGATCTGGCAGGCCTATGACTAGGGTCTGTGTCACCCAGGGCAAACATAGATTCTGCCTCCCACCCCGCTCCAATGGTTGAGGACACTGAATGCTGTAGCAAGGAGTCTTGCTACAGCATCTGTTGCCAGAGGCAGCCACCTCATTCTTGCAAATGGTAGGGCACAAAAAGCAGAACCTGGAGCCTCACTCCTCCCGTCTTAACCAAGACCCAATCAGAAGCCTTATTCTTTCTCCTACTCAAAACTATGATCATAAAGCATTACTACCAAAAACAAGGTCTTTTTAGACCAAGACTTGAATATATATATATATATGTTAGGGTGGATTCGGGTTTCTTCCCGTGTAGAAATCTGGTTGTTTTGGCGACGTTTCGACGAGGTCTCACTCATCATCTTCAGGCTGGTGTTCTGGCTCCTTTCTTCTTGAAGCAAAGCGTGATCTCAGTTGAAGTCCTTCTATAAATACTGCTGGGGGGGTGTGGTTTGCTTGTTCTGTTGCTGATTGTAGGTTCGTTTGTTCTTTTGTGATCTGCTGTGTGGCTGAGGCGATCGTTAAGGGATTAACTGCTGGTGGGTTAGATGGCTGTTTAGAGACATCCTGTGTGGGTGAGTTGCTGGATGTGTGTCTATCTGCCTTTTGTTTCTTAACGACCTTGGTGATGGGCGTTCAAATGCCTCAGGGAGCCCGACAATCCACCCACCTTCCATTTACGTCTGACATCTGATGAACTATAGTCTGAGTAAAGCAAAAATATGTTTTGGTATTGGTAACAATTTATTTAGTGTTTCCTCCTATAATATTAGCATTCAATAATCTAGTATGTCAAGGAGACAGAAATGATCATCTGATAAACTACTGTGCTAGTTTTCTTTGGGGTATATTCAGAGCTGCTGGTTATACCCTTGGAGCCAATGAACAGTGGGGTGCAATCAGATGTCTATCACAAAACATACTCTAAAACAAATAATAAAGGCAGTGAGAACTACTGAACATAGTCTGTCCAGGTTCAGTGACTTCAGGTGAGATAACTTGTATTAGCAGAACCCTTTGGAATCGGTGTGTCTTCACAAGGGATCAGAGAGTCAGAATTTTCGCTGTGCCAAAGGACCAGCTGGAATTCTGCAAGAGAATTGACTTCTTGCTTCTCTTTCTCATGTGATGGAGGTTTGGAGAATTTTTATTGCTTTTGCTTTGGTTTGGTTTGTACGACACCATTCTGCTACAAATTAGTCAGAAGAAAGCTAACAAAGCTAAAATATAGCATTAAAAGCAACATCTCAGGTGAAATTCCCCATAAAATCTAATAAACTAAAACATCATTAAAATGCAACCTTTAAAGATGGAACCAACTATGACCTTACTTAGACCAGTCTCAGAACTGTCTACATTTCCATCATTGTTATAGGAACAGCTAGAGCGAGGAGAACACTGCACTTTCCATATATCCAGATCCTTCTCTTGCCACTGCCAGAAGGGTAACTCATCTTTTAATGGCATCTTCAAAGTGAATTTTCCAACCTAGCTGAAGTCATTGTGAAAATGTACCACAGTGGCTAAGAAGCATAACCCTAAAATTCAATTCCCATAATTCGAACCATAACCTTCAATCAGGTCAGGGAACTTGCAAATCCAGGCACCTTGCTCCCTCTTCCAAACCCGTACATACAGGGCTACATGTCCCTGTAACACTCTTGATATGGGAAGGAATTTGATACTTAGGGAGTATTTTTCAGGATTCTGAAGAGTTTATTTATTTATTTATTTATTTATTTTTGCATTTATACCCCGCTTATCTTCAAACGAACTCTAAGCGGCTATGGCGTAGTCGGCAGGATTTTGGGAGGCCTGGAGTTTTCCAATGGTTAGTAGGGGATTCTGGGCCGGTCTTCTCCCACCTTGGTCTAAAACTTTGGAGAATAGTTTATGATAAATCCAATGAACCTACAGCCAAGTGCATGGGATCCTAGGTTTCCAGGCTTTTGCCACAACTCCTATATTCATATACTTTGGGGTTTGCTTTGTGGTCTAACTTCCGGTTGACCTATGCATTTTTCTTTTCCTCTGTAACATCTGGCCATGCATACCCTCTCTAGCTGATTGTGCTATCACTGGATTATGCATTCATCCAACTCAGCTGGGGGTGTGGATTCTCAATCAGAGATGCCAATTCTACGTACAACCATTATAAACAGCCTACTCATAGGGAGGCCCTACACATAGCAGAGGACAGAAGGGACACAGAATGCAAGGGAGAAAGGGAACGATACAGAAAACTGAATGCAGACTTCCAAAAATAGCGAGGAGAGGTAGGACGGCCTTCTTGAATGAACAGTGCAGAGACATAGAGGAAAACAATACAAAAGGAGAAACCAGAGATCTGTTCAAGAAAATTGTAGATATTGAAGGGGCATTTTGTGCAAAGGTGGACATGATAAAGGACAAAAATGGTAAGGACCTAACTGAAGTAGAAGACATCAAGAAGAGATGGCAAAAATACACAGAGGAATTATATCAGAAAGATCTGAATGTCCCTGATAACCAAGATACAGTGGTACCTTGTATAACAGACAGCTTGTATAACAGAAAATTTGTACAACATAAAAAATTCCAGAGATAGGGGAAATTTGCTTAACATAATTGCCTATGGGGAAAATCCGTACAACATAAAAATGGGATTACTCTGCTTTCAATTCATTCCTATGGGAATTTGTATAAAGGAAAATTTGCTTAACATAATTTCATTTGGAACGAATTAATTCCTTTACACAAGGTACCACTGGATTTGCTGACCTGGGGCCAGATATCCTGAAAAGTGTTTGCAAACAACAAGGCCAGTGGATGTGAGGGTATTCCAGTTGAACTACTTAAAATCTTAAAAAATGATGCTGTAAAGGTGCTACTAGAGATGGGCACGAAACAATTTTTTGTTTCGTTATTCGTTATTCATTTCATTACGTAATGAATAACAAAAATTGTGATGAAATTAGAACGAACCAAACAGAACCACGAAAATTAGGTTTGTTACATTTCATTTTCGTTAATGGCGAAGCACAATGAAATGAGCTGTTGTTAAATGTTAGAAAAGTCCAGAATATCTGTACAAACCGTCTTTTCTCAGATCGCTGTATTTTTTTTCCCTTTAAGGGGAGTTAGCGGACATCGACCCAAAATGGCTTCCAGATGCCTAATATTGATTTCTTGGGTATTAAAACACCCTGGACATCCGTGAAAAATCAAGTGATAATTATTTGAAATTATTACCTACCAGGGGGTTGCGGTCCTTAAAATGTTTGTTTTTGTCTTTCTCCCATTGCAATGTATTTTTCTTTTCCCCCTAAGGATAACACAAAATGGATTCCAGCCACAAGATTGATGCAAGCCATGTGATGGTATCATGTAAATTCTTGGACATTTTCAACCAATTGCATGCCCAGGTTGCAGACTGGGTAGGTGTGGCAGCCACAGAGAGCATAAAAAGCTTTGGCAGCCCCGTCCTCCTTGCAGTCTCCGGTGAGAGTTAGGGTGGGATTGCTGTCTCCATGACTCGTTACTTTAGGCCAGCTAGGCAGGTGTATGTCTCTGTGTTCCTGCTGGCTGCAGCCTGGCTCTTAGGGGAGAGAAAGAAGAGATTTCTCTTGCAGCCTCCCTGTGTGCATGTGTACCTCTCGGTGAGTACCCTCCCCTGCCCTGCAGTGCAGTCACTCTGCATCTGCCTTATGCCCTGGGCAACACCCGCCACTGCCTTTGCAGCCTCCCTGCATACCTAGTCTATACTATGTCTCTGCCAGCATCATATTTTTTTAGTGTTTTCCCTCTGGTCTGGGGCATTGGGGGACATCCGTGTGTGGGAATGCTTTAAGTCGCACAAAAATCAGATAAAAACGGAAAATGAAAAACGGAAAAAATGAAACAATTTTTTTTCAAAAAAATCACGAAAAATGAAAATGAACCAAAACGGACCTGCAACGAAAAACAAAAAAAGAAACATTTTTTTTCAATTTGTGCCCATCTCCAGGTGCTACACACAATATGCCAACAAATTTGGCAAGAGGACTGGAAAATATTGGTTTACATTCCAATCCCAAAGAAGGACACCACCAAAGAATGTTCCAGCTATTGTACAATTGTACTCATTTCACATGCTAGGAAGGTTATGCTCAAAATTCTACAAGAGAGGCTTCAGCAGTATGTGGACAGAGAACTTCCAGAAGTTCAAGCTGGATTTCAAAGGCGCAGAGGAACTAAAGATCAAATCGCCAACATGCATGGATTATGGAGAAACCTAGAGATTTACAGAAAAACATCTATTTCTGCTTCATTGACTATGCCAAAGCCTTTGACTATGTACCACAACAAAAATGGCAAGGTGCCTGACCACCTTATCTGTCTCCTAAGAAATCTATATGTGGGACAAGCAGTGACAGTCACAACTGGATATGGAACAACTGACTGGTTTAAAATTGGGAAAGGAGTATGACAAGGCTGTATACCGTCACCTTGCCTATTTAGCTTATATGCAGAGTACATCATGCAAAGGCAGGTCTGGATGAATCACAAGATGGAATTAAGATTGCCGGAATAAATATCAACAACTTCAGATACATAGATGATACTACTCTGATAGCAGAAAGTGAGGAGTAATTAAAGAACCTCTTAATGAGGGTGAAAGAGAGTGAAAAAAATGGGCTGAGGTCAACATAAAAAACCCCCTAAGATCATGGCCCATCATCTCCTGGCAAATAGAAGGGGAAGAAATAGAGGCAATGACAGAGTTTATTTTCTTGGGCTCCTTAATCACTGCAGATGGCGATTGCAGCAATGAAATTAAAAGACGCCTGCTTCTTGGGATGAGAGCAATGGCAAACTGAGGCAACATCTTAAAGAGCAGAGACATCACTTTGCCAACAAAGACCCAGATAGTCAAAGCTATGGTTTTTCCAGTAGTGATGTATGGAAGTGAGAGCTGGACCATAAAGAAGGCTGATTGGCACAGAACTGATGCTTCTGAGCTGTGGTGCTGGAGGAGAGTCTTGAGAGTCCCCTGGACTGCAAGGAGATCAAACCTATCCACCCTGAAAGAAATCAACCCTGAATGTTCACTGGAAGGACAGATTTTGAAGCGGAGGCTCCAGTACTTTGGCCACCTCAAGAGGAGAGAGGAGTCCTTGGAAAAGTCCCTGATGTTGGGAAAGATTGAAGGCAAAAGGAAAAGGGGACTGCAGAGAATGTCATGGTTGGATGGTGTCATTGATGCAAACATCAGGAATTCTTTTTTTCCCTAGTGTCATATTACCTTTGCTTGGCAGAGGGGAGCTAGAGAGGCAACAGGAAATAGGGTGTGGGAGTTCTATGCTTCACATTTATTTTTCTTCTGAGAAGGTTGGCTATATCTCTCTGATAAAGTTAATTAGAGAAGAACTTTCCAAGATATATGAATCTCTCTCTCTCTCTCTCTCTCTCTCTCTCTCTCTGTAGTAGTAGTAGTAGTAGTAGTAGTAGTAGTAGCAGCAGCAGCAGCAGCAACAGCAGCAACAGCAGCTTTAGCATAATTGTGTTCAAGGTACTAATGAGGAATGCTTTCTCCTTTTTTTTCTTCCCAAAAGCAAAAAATGTTCCTAGGGAAATGGAAGATGAAAATTGGCCAAGGCAACCTCTAGCTGTCAGACAGGAGCTGAGACCAATTTCATGCATCTGTGCAATCCATGAAAATTTGAATTTTACAGTGCACTGCTCTGTAGAAGAGATAACAGGGAAGGGCTTCAGACAGGGAACAGGCAGAGAGAGGATTGCATTAGAAACTATGGCCATCTCTTTCAGAATTATCTTCTTCCTCCCATGTTTTCATTGTAGCTGTTATCTAGAAAGGCACTGAACTGATTCTGGGTGGGGTTCGTTGCACATAAGGAGTGGTTCCAAATGTCTATGTTTATATTATTCTATGAGGGGGCTCCATTGGTATGTGAAGGACATTCAATGAGTGCCAAATAAATAAATAAAGGAGTTCAGCAATGACTGTCTCTTCCAGAAACACGCCTACAGATGCTGCATAGATGATGTCCCTGTCTGAATCAGCCCAACCAACAGAAGCAAACAACGATTAAGAAATAGATCTTTGTATTCTGAATAACCTTCTAATCCAACTCTTTATTTCTTTGTTGCCTTTGTATCCTCCTTTTACTCCTGTCGATTCATTGCAAAGACCATGGCTCTTCTCCCTCTCCTTCATCAAAAATAAATAAACCCCAGGCAAGTAAATTAGGCTAAGAAACCAAGGTCACCCAGTATTTATTTATTTATTTATTTATTTATTTATTTATTTATTTATTATTGGGTTCATGTATCACCAAGCTTAATTCAGAGAATACCTCCAGGCCATGAGATTCATGGCCAATGTAAATCCTCATCCAATAACCTAGCCACTATACCACATTCCTTTTAGGAAGCCAAACCAATATTTAGTCTATATTTGGCAAGCAACACTGGCAAATGCACTACTTTCCAAAAACCGGGTTTGGCAAGGGAAGATTCTCCACAGATGACCAGCAATTATTGGAGGAAAGAATGTAGTGGAGCAATGGAGAAAGACCAAAGTATTAACATCATCTCAGTCTTCCTTAATGCTGTTTCTGATCTTTCTTGTTATGTTTTGAAATGCTTTACTGTCTATAGAATGCATTTCCAGGTAATGGAGTCTTCACACCATGTCTTCCTCCCCCCTCCCCCCGCAAAGTGGCTGAAATTGGTATGCTTGGCAGAACATTTTAACATAGGATTCCTCAGCAACCTTTTGCCCACTTTAAATGGCCTGTAGCAGTCTGCCCCTGAAATTTAGCGGCAAATGGCTACCTACGAGGGATGGGCACGACCAGAAAAATATATATTTCAAGTTGTCGTTTGTTGGGACGGGCCTGTTTCGGGTCGTTTCCGTTTGTCGTGAAATTTTTCAAAAATTTGTCATTTTTGTTTCTCGTCTATCTTTTGTACAGTGGTTTAGGGGGAGGGGTGGGCTCTGGGAGGCACCTTTCTGGGTGCCTCTGAGTTGACCCAGAAGGGAAGCGAAGCGTAACATGTAGCCGCTGCGTACCAATTATGTTGGGTTGTTAGTGTGACACGAAACATCGTCGGCAGTTCTCTGTCTCACTAAGAACATTATGTTAGCCAATAGCCATAGCCACTAGCCAGGGTTGGGGGTTAGTGTGTCAGAGGAACCTTGTTGGCACTTCTGTGACTCACTAAGAAGGAAAGCATACTGGCGTACTGGCGTACAGGTTACGCTTAGGGAGGGAGTGGGTCTGGAGTTGGAGGCACCTTTCGATGCACCACTCTGACCCACTAAGAAGGGAAGTGTACTTGCGTACAAATCTGGCTTAGGGTTGGGGTTAGGGTAAGGGCTAGGCTTAGGGTAACGGTTAAGGTTCGGGTGGGTTAGTGGGCTTCACCTCTGGGTGCCTCTGACCCACTAAGAAGACAGTGTACTGGCGTATGAGTTAGGCTTAGAGTTAGGCTTAGGGTTAGGCTTAGGGTTAGGGTTGGTGGGCTTTTTATGCCCTCTCTGGCACATGCAGAAGTCTCAGCAAAACCTGGCCATGTGATTGGTGGAATGGCTCCAAAAATTTGCATGGTCCCATCCCATGGCCAGTCCATCATTGCGCGTGCACAGGTGTAAAAAAATAAAAATAAAAATAAAATAAAATAAAATCAATGAGATGTTTTGTTGCAAGAAAAACCCACTGCTGCTACTATAAAAAATCAGGCATTTAAAATACCTAATTTTCAAATGTTTCTGTGGTGCTTTGGTGGGTTTTTGGACCACATTTTTTTTTTAAAAAAAAATTGTGGTCGCCATTTTGGATCCCCCCCACCGCATGGAAAATGGAGACGACGAGAATGTCCCCCCACAGCCTGGTACCAGCAGCCCAGGACAGGAGGGGGGGAAGGCCAGGGGAGCCCCCAGAAACCACCCCTCTCTGGTAGGTGCCCTCACTGAGGCAGGCATATTTCCACCTGCTTTTATGGCCGGGAATCAGGGTTTTTCTTTAAAAAAAAAATAAAACTTTTTTCCTGTGCTGCTTGGCATTGCGCGATCGCCGCGATGCCATGAATGACAACAACAAATCAGACTCAATTTATCTTTATCGGGTCGGGTTTGAGCTGGAGCGGAGTAATTGACATTACCATTCCTCGTTAGGTAATGGAAACGACGAATGGAAACGGAAATGAGGATTTCGCCAAGTCGTGCCCATGTCTACTACCTACCATTGAGAGCAAGCCTTAAGGGGAGGAGGGTCTCCATTTGCTTCCAGGATAGCTATTGAAATAGCCATTCAAAGGAAGAACAAGATATGCTTGCATTAAATTTATTTATTTATTTATTTAATATTGTATTTATACCCCACTTATCTTTCATACGAAACTCTAAGCGGCTTACACAGGGTGAACAAGCGCCAATAGACACAAACAATGAGTATATAATATACAGCAAGAATAACTAAAACAATTAAAACCCGGTGCATCCAAAAACCGGCAGAACAGTGACTCTCAACCAAGCGACTAACTGACAACGTAGCCCTGCTATACACATAAACATGGTCGCTTGGGCGTTAGAGATGGCGGGACCTAAAAAAAAAAATAATGTTCCCCACTCCAGTTGCTACCAAATCCAGTACCATATTTTGCCACTGAATTTCAGCCATGTCATTTTGTGGTAACCTCCAAATGGCATTTGGGCTGCACGCAGCTTGCAAGTCATGGGTTACACACCAATACTGTAACCTCAACTTACTGTAGCTCCCTTCCTTTTGGTTTTTCCTTCCTTCTGTTACTTTAGATGCTAGTCACATTGAACAAGACTTATTTTTTCAGACTGGTTAGTTATAACTCACTTTCAGGGAAGCTTGAGGCAATAAGTGGGCGGAACTAGATATCCAAAGGTCCTAATCAAAGCATGAGTCATCCTGGGACTGCTAGGCCAGGGATTAGCACCTGAACCATGATGGATGGACACCTTCTTTATGATGTGGTTTGATTCCATAATTATTGCTGCTTTTCTTGGAGGCTGGATTTAAGAGCCACAGGCTACAGCTTTTTGAGACAGGAGGTAGCAGCAGCACAGAACTCTCCAGAGTATATTGCAGGAATATGAGCTTTGCGAAGATAAGAATGAGGAGAGGAGGCTATGGCAAATTTAGTTCCCTGTTGCACTGACATCTTTGTGAACTGTTTGGGGGAATTCCTCAGGAACATTCCTTTACAATTCCTCCGGAAAATTCAATAGTTGCTCTCTTTATGGAGTTTTAATGCATGGCATGCACACACAAAAGACAATTAGAAAACCAGAAAATTCCAGGGCTTTCACCCTTGATAATGCCAATATAATTTCTCAGGAGTAATTCGATCCTGATCTTCTGAAGGTCCGGCTTTTTCTCTTCGTCCCATCACATGATTTAAATGTGGGAGAAGAGGTCTCACGTCAAAATCTGTTTTTTCAATTTTAAAGTGCAGTTCAGCCCCCTTGGCCAGCAGGTGGTGCTAGCATTTGAAAAAAAAACAGAAGACTTTTCTGGGGGGAATTAATGTTTGTCGCACAGATAGAGTTTCCTGTTACTCCGATATGCAGGCAAATTAAAAGAAAAAGTGCCGATCGGCCCCAGGAACAGCCGGTGGGTGCTATGTAAAAAGAAAGAAAAAGAAACCCGGATCATCAGCGGGGTCACACAGCGTCTGCCTCCTTAAAAGCTGGATTTTCAAAGTGAGGCAAAAAATGCCCAGCCTGGAAGGTGAGTCACAGAAACCTCGCTTAAGGGAGCATTACCGGGTTTTCTTTTTTCTTTTTTTTCAAAAAGTCCAGAGGCCACAAGGACGGCATTTTTGGGCACGATTTGTTTAGTAATTTAAACTGTTTTTAAAGGGACATGTGACCGAGCCCTCTGTCATTGGAGCTTACACTGTATGGTAGGTAATGATTTCTCTCACTCTCATCCCCCATAGCTCTTTTTCCCTAAGGTTAAAATAAAATTTAAGATATGTCTTTGTTTGCAAACAAACAGAATGAAAGATTTCCCCTGCCGTTTCTTACTTCTGGATAACTCAGTGGTTTAGGTTTCTGGCTGCAGAGACAGAGGTTAGGGCAGTGGTGGCGAACCTTCTGTGCTCCAGATGTTTTGGACCACATCTCCCAGAATTCCAAGCCTAGATTGCCAGCGACAAAGGACTGTGGGAGTTGTGGTCCAAAACATATGGAGTGCCAAATGTTCGCCACCACTGGGTTAGAAGTTCACGTCCTCACTGTGCCTTCCTGACAAGGTCTGGAGTTCATGATCCATAGGTTCACTTCCAGCTTTGCAGTTCTAAGTTGATGCTGATGGTGATAACTAGATGTCAATGACAGGGGTAGTGTATGTTTTAAGCAACCTACACACTGATAAAATTATTTCAAAGTGCTAATGTCATTGACTGATAAAGAGAAATACAGAGAGTTTTATACACAATTATTGCCAATTCTTCAGAGAACCCCAGGTTTATGGATTTGAAATATTTTGCACAAATTAATGCCAGGAAATAGCCTGATACTGCTGTCTGAAATTGTATCCAGATTGATAGCAGAAAAAAAGGATGACAAGGTGTAACAAAGTGGTATAACCAAGTGTCTGTTTTTCCTATTTGAAATGTCTTTTTTTCAGGATCAATATTTCACCCATTGCAACATGAATTCATTAATAATAATAATAATAATAATAATAATAATAATAATAATAATAATAATAATAATAATAATAATAATAATAAATAAATAAATAAATAAATAAATACATAAATAAATAATCAGCAGATGGGAGCAACGAATCTCTTTCAAAATAAGATTAATCTTTTCCATTTGTGTGAGCTGTTTTAAATCTGGGAATATTCAGGTACATCTATTTATGCCGGCCACATGGCCATGCGCTTGTACAACACTGACTCTTTGGTGTGAAAATGGAGATGAGCACCGCCCCTAGAGTCAAACACAACTAGCACGCATGTGGGGGGGGGACCTTTACCTTTAACATTTTATATTAAAATAATAATAACTCAAAAATCCCTTTGTCAAACTTGCCAAGATTTGGCACAACACAAAAACATATTGTGTCCTGCAAATGTTCCAGATTTGGTGCTGATTCAAAGCCAAGTTTCAAAGTTATATTTTGGTGAGCCACCACTGATTGCCTTGTGGAACACTGATTTGCTGCACTTCAAAGTATCATAGATGCACTCTCATGCAACCACAATCAACTGGAAAGTATAGCAGAGTAGTACCACCACATATAATAACCTTTGACAAAAATCTGTGCATATTTTTTTTAGATGCACAATATGCTACAAAACAAAGTTAGCTTCATATTAGTGTTGTGTCCCTTTTTAATCTAAGAGTGGGTATAACTCTTACTGAATTGTGTAGGATTATTATGGTCTTCCTGAAACCTTACCCCACTGATAAAGTTATTTGACTAGCATTGCAAGAGGTATGTTGATAGGTGCTATACATCAATGAAGCACCACACCCATCTACTTCATGGACACCAGACCCTAGATGATGGATAAGATTAAGGAAAATTTTCTGGAAGAAACTCGAGCTCTAAATACTAAACCAGAAGAGATTATGTTAAATCCATTAAGACCAAAAACAAGACAACACACTTAGGAAATGACTCCAGCTGGACCATCCAGAAGCCACTTTATAGACTTTGAAGCAAAGTAGGAAGATAAAAAAAAATCATCTAGTAAAATTAGCTACTTGGATACAGGACTATTTTTGGTAACTGTGGAGATATTCAATCAATAGAGTACTTACATGCATTCAACTGTGGGAACCTTTCTTCAGAGTATGCTTTTTGTGGAAGTTTCAGTGCAGTACACACACTCCTGACTTTTGCCAACATGTCATATCTGGAAAGAAGTGACCTTCTGTTATTTCCTCTGACCTTTGCTTTTGGGCAGGGCTAAAGGGCTAAAGGACACCTGCCTCCTATCAGAACCAATGTTTTCATAAATGTTGCAATCTCTGCTTATGAATTTAGATAAGATGAATAAAATAAGCCTTCTAGAGAAGACACGGGTCAGTCTTTGTCTACAAATCTGCACTTTCTTCCTAGCTGGCTGAGAAAAAAGCATTTTTATCTTTGTCTGTTTATTTCTGTAATCAAGATTAGTTTGTTTCAGAGCTTTTCCCGAAACCTCCAACACTCCATCACATGTGCAAAGGAAAATATACCAAATAGCTGAGATAATGCTTTTGGAGTAGCCCACTTCTGGTCACAAAAAGTCTAACTTTCTTAACAACGGTTTGGGACCTCAGTATCTGACAGAGCAGCTCCTCCCAAGAACAGCCAGGATCACCCGTGCCAGCCAGGCAGGACACCTGGGAGTCCCAACCCCGAGGGAGGCCCGGAAAGCTGTAACAAGGAGTAGGGCCTTCTCGGTGGTTTCTCCCCAGTTATGGAACCATCTACCCCCTGAAATTCAGCTGGCACCATCACTTCACACTTTTAAAAAACTATTGAAGACCTGGTTCTATAGAATGGCATTCCCTGATTCTTCAGACATTTAGTAAGGCACTATTTTTAAACCATTTTATCAAATCTCTTGCCATTTTTAGCTTCATTTTAGCTTCATTTTAGCTTTTTGTTGTTGATTTATGTATATTTTATTTTATTATCTACCTTGTATTTTGGTTTTTAAAATGTATTCCTTTGTTTGTTGTTACATGTTGTAAACTGCCCAGAGTAGCCTTTGGGCAGTATAAAAGTCAAATAAATAAATAAATAAATAAATAAATAAATAATATTAATTTACTTTTAATTTTATTAAAATTAAAATTACTTTTATTTATTTTGTATATGTCCATACTTTTAAATTGTGTAATGTTCAGATGTGAACAAAAAGAAAGAAAGAGTGGTTGCTGAAAACAACAAAAATGATACAAGTACCTTGTATGGCAACAAATATGTACTAGGACGTTAGTCACCAGATGCAACTATCAAAGCCAAAGTCCACTTTCAAAGTACACCCAGAAGCAATAATGAAAGCACTTCATTTTTATTTCATCTTAAGGAATGATAAAATTATTAGGTTCATTTCTCTACCTGGTTTGTCATGACAAAACAATTCATTCATTTATTCCTTTATATGTCACCTTTCTTCCCATAGGAGATTCAAGGCAGCTGGCAACAGACAAAACAGATTTATAAAACACTACTTAAATCTCAGTTTAAAGACTGAGAAATAAGAAGTGCAACCACCACCACCACCACCACCACCAAACAACATCTAACTGGGATGGAACATGCTCTATAGCCTAAAATTATGAGTTGTTCCTGGGAGCACCCAGTGACCTAGTTGAAATCCTAAATGGAAACATTTCACCCTCTAGTTCCAGTGGCTAATCCACACTGCTCGGACAACAAGGCTTACAGCTTGAATTGGTGATACACGGACTGTGACCACATTCTTCACACTAAGGGATCTCTCTCTCTCTCTCTCTCTCTCTCTCTCTCTCTCTCTCTC
>JAHTLZ010000348.1:17155836-17168078 GCA_023846285.1 Phrynocephalus versicolor
AGCAACAAACAACAAACAACAAAAACAAACAACAACAGCAGCAGCAGCAAACAACAACAACAACAGAATTAGAGAATAAATGGGAATTGTATTTCCATGCCTGATGAAAAGAAGAATGAATCTGCTTTGTTGATAAAGAAAAGCACATGAACAACAGAAGACAGGCATGGCTGACTTTGAAATGAAATACAGATTCATTTTATACAAAATACATTGATGACATTTTCAAAGAGCTGTTCAGCCCTCCCCCATTCCTTAATGCAGAGATAGCCAATGTGACCTTGTGTATTTCATATAATCCACATACATTAGTCAAGACTACCTGGCGCAATTTGTTATTTGTGTTATTCCCACTTTCCCCACTGCCAGAGTTGGCCCCCCCCCGCACTCTCTGAATTTTCCAGGATTATTGTGAGTTCCTGTCATTTCTTCTGTTGTTCTGCAGGCTTCTTATCGCAAATTGTTGCTCTTTGAATTGATCGTCAGGTGACCTTGAACAATTGCTGCATAACTCTTAGCAAAGGATTATATATGCAAATAAGGAACAGACTGCATCAGATAGCTACTGCATACATGCAGAAATGAGATGAGGTCCTAATGAATCCAGTAGTTCCTGCTTTTAAAAGCCAACACACAAAGACTGTTCTATATTACATTACTGGTCTCTAGTTCAACTGGCTTGTGCATTTTCCCATTAGTTCATTTCATCATTTCCACTATGAATGGACCCCACTGACAATCTTTTAAATCTTTAATCCTACATAGTATGCTTCATCTTGAGTACAGTGTCAATTTCTGGACACCACAATTTAATAAGGATGCAGACAAACTGGTACAAGTTCAAAGGAGGGCAACAAGGATGATCAGGAGAATGATCCCTATGAGGAAAGACCAAAAGAACTGGGCATGTTTAGCCTTGAGAAATGAAGACTGAGGGGTAGGAATGGGTACAAAATGAAAAACAAAATTCTGTTTCATCGTTTCATTAGCTAACGAAATGAAACAAAATGAAATGAAAAGATGAAGCAGCATTTTGTTACAGATGAAACAAAATAGTGAGGTTATTTTTTTCATTAAAACAAACTGCTTTGTTTGTCTGTAAAACGGCTCCCTTGCCTGCTTGTGTCCCTCCTCCTCTTACACTGTTGCCACCGCTGGAGCCCCTGAAGCCACCACCACCAAAGCCACCACCACCACCGGACCCCTGGCAGCTGGCCAGAGAGGCCAGTTCCAGGATGCCAGATTTCAGTTCAATACCAGGAAAAACATGTTACTGCTACAGCAATGCAGCAATAGAAATAATTACCTTGGGAGGTGGTGAGTGCTCCAAAACATGAGGCATTCAAGAAAAAAATTAGATGATCTGTAAGAGATACATGAATTTGGATTCTGCATTGAAAAGGGAGTTGAGTTCCAACTCCCACTTCCAACTCCATGATTCTATGACTCTATGATATCATCTGCTTTGGTTCAAAGAGATTAAGGTTTAAGGAGACAATCATTAATTACTTGACCAGAAACACCACTATGATCTAATTGGTCTTAATTTTAGGTGAGCTTGCATAGAATCAGACTGAATAGTTGGAAACCTAATGATTTTTCTTCTTGATTTCTTGGTCAAAAAATATCAGTCACAAAGTTCATAATGACAAAGAGCCAACACTGCTTTCAGTTGAACTGAATGATCTAGAACATTGTGTATGTCCATTAATAGATATGATTATTGCTGTCCAGGAGTGCAGCAATATATATATTGTGAAGAATAGGAGTGCTCGGTGGACATCTAAGGTGTGCAGAGATCATTCGAGATCCATGGATGAAGATGGGAAAAAGGCGGGTAACTCAAGGGGTTGGGTTAGGTGAAACTTAGAAACCACTTTAGGTAAGAACAAAATGTCCAGGTATAAGTAACCTTGTTGGGGTGGAACTGAAGGAAGGGAGGGTCTATACGTACAGCCGAGAGTTCAGAGGTTTTCCAAGTGAGAAATTGTGATGAGGTGGTCGCTAGAGGCTCAAATGGGGGGTATAGTTAGTCTGTTGAGAACCCACCCCATTTTATGACTGTCTGATTTACAGACAGCCTTTCTTTGTATAAGAGAACCCAAAATTGCTCACAATATTAAAATAACAGAATTAAAATTATAACAAGTGAAACATTAAAAACAATTATGCACAGATACAATTGAATAATTAAAAACAGGTAAGCATTAAAACTGTCTGAACTTAAAAATGACATTCAAGGACTCAGTCATGATTGTTAAAGGCCTGCCTGAAAAGATGAGTCTTCAGCTTGTGCCTTGAAGGAATAGATTGACTTTATTTGAAAAAAAAACTATCCTGCATTCCATCTCTGAAGTTCCTTAACAACAAAGGCAAGAAAAAAATAATGTATAGTCAAGGAAAGTAGGGAAGGCACACACTTTTCTCAAAGGTCCAAGAACAGTGAGTGTGATGCCAAGAAGTTTGGGAACCTCTTGCACAGAAGCAAGTGATGGAGGTGAGACTATTAGCATAGTAGTGTGGAGGTTACTTGCAATCAGAATCTAGCTGAGACTTTTCAAAATGATATCAGTGCTCTCTATCTAACACTGCAGATTCAGATTGTGAAGGAGGATTCTCCAAATTAGTCTTCCATAAAAATAAAGTAACATTCTGCAATGGTAGAGTCGCCATAATCCTTATCAACATTTGCTTTATTGGCATGCCCTGTGAGTATGATGTTCATAATCTCATGCCGAATTCGTTGATAAGCAAAGAGAAGACATGCTGAGAAAAATGTTCAACTATGGCCACGGTCCTACAAGCATTTTCTGCATAGTTTCCCGGGGGCGAACTGCATAGTAAAAGATTGCATGCTAACCGGGAAGAGAAGTAAATTCTGGTCCCGGCCGACCACGCCCCTGTAATAGCAGTTTCAGTGAAGTTTCCTAAACCACCGCCATGGGCTGGATTTAGAAACTTCACTCAAAAATGCTTACTTATTTGCTTCTGTAACCACGACAGGACGCTGAAAATATGCAGTAAAATCAGTTGTTCCCCTTTTATACAAGGGAGACTTGGAAACTAGAGCCGGAAAGAAGGACAAAATGTGAAGTAGGCAGGTAGAGACCGAACCAGAATAGGAATATACGACGTAGAAGAGAGGACACTCACTGCACATTAAAAACCATGTGACCGCCCGCCCCCCAAATGCAGGAAATTTATACAGTATACACAGAAAACGCTGGTAAGACCGCACCCTATGCTAAATGCAGTTTGCCCTTATGGACAAACAAACGTGTTCTTTGGCTTGTGCCTTCTTGAAGAATTGCAGAGTGAAAGGG
This sequence comes from Phrynocephalus versicolor, assembly GCA_023846285.1. Lineage (NCBI taxonomy): Eukaryota > Metazoa > Chordata > Lepidosauria > Squamata > Agamidae > Phrynocephalus > Phrynocephalus versicolor. Next base: position 17,159,160 of record JAHTLZ010000348.1, read on the forward strand.
CAGTCATGTAAGCATTCCCCTCCTCCATATCTGTCAGGCTCCCCATTACGTGAGTAATTGGAAGACTGCACACACAACCAGTGGGAGAAAGAGCTTGTGAAGGAGAGTCTGACAGAGAATTGGGGAGGCTTACTGGATTGCCCTTCCACACTGCCACATCTCCTCCTTTCTGGAAATGCCAGTATTATCTTGAAAATGAAATGCAGATTTGCCAGTACAAACATAAGAACCAAATGTGTTGCTCTACCTAGTTCAACACTGTTCACATTGACCAGGAATTGGCAAGTCTTTGCATCTGAGTTCCAGGTCTGAATCTGAGTCTTTGGTGGAATCCAAGCAACAAGTCAAGTCTGAGTCATTAAAACAAAAACAAACAGAAGTGAGTCTGAGCTGAGTCACTGGAGCAACTTAAGTCTGACTTAATAGTGATTAGTGAGTGCAGCATCATGAGTCCCCATCCCTGGCAATTCCCCAAAGCAGGTATCCCAAATTGACTTAGAGATGTTACAAAATAAAAACGTGGACCTAAGCATGTGAAATGTGTACCCTCCTATGAACTAGTGCAATTTCATACTGATGTTCCATTTCTTCCATTGCAAAGCCAGGAAAAAGTGGTGTATGCAAAGAGATTGGCATATTTGTCTATTTGCACTCTGAGTTAGTTTCACGTATATTCAACTATATGCCTATTCCTTTGCAGTCCTGTCTCATTCTTTTTAAAAATACACAAAAGTTGTGTGGACGTTTCTTTGCAATTTCCTCCAAAATGCATATTGTTTATGTATTTCCCCCTTCAAGTGTATGCATTTTTATACATAGCATAATTTGTTAACTGAAAAAGAACAATCAACAATTGTAAAAATAGCTGGGGTTCGATCCATTTATTAACATGGAAGTAAGATTTAGACTGTTTTGCTGAGAAAACACAGACCAGATTCTAATTTTCATCATGCCTGTGCGTTTAAGACTGCCTCCCCCCCTCTCTCCCTCCCCGCCTCCCCCCCCTTTAAGGCATTATCTGAGCCCATATCTTTCATAGAGCAGCATTCCAAATTTTCCTTCTTTCAAGGGGCCTTCTCCTTTTCCAATCCAAACCAAAGGGTGAGATTGTTCCAGACAGATCCTGGCACTACTAACTGGCTGATCTCATGAATTTGCTTTGCATGTTTTAGAGCCACTAAGGACATTTGCTTGTTTGGGGTTATTAAAGGGAAGCTCATTTCTCCTCTCTGTCTTTTGTCATCCATGGTTTCTGATCTGCATTTGCTTAATCTGAAAGCAATCAGGCAATCCTGCTCTGCAGGCACCCAATTCATCCTCATCCTGTTAGCAAGAAAGCAATCAAGCATGCACACACACACACACACACACACACACACACACACACACACACACACATTCCAAAGAGCCAAAGTTGGCATAGCTCTGATAACAAGGAACACTTCATTGATCTGGGCTTGCTAGGGAACTCTGCCCCCAAAACATGTGTATTTGGGCTGGGCTGGGCTGGGCTGGGAGGTGCAGAGGAGATGGCGAGACATTTCCTCAACACACATCTCCAATTATTGTTTTTTAAAAGCCTTGTTTAGTGTTCACTTTGTAGCATTGATGAGTTTTGTTTTACAATGAATAGTGGCTTGAAAAAAAAAGGAGGAGGAGGAGGAGGGGGGTGAGGAAGAGGAAAAGAAGAAACAAAGAAAACTAAAAGAAGGTCATTTTAGGAGTTTCTTCTACAGCTGAGCTGAGCAGTCACAAAACATTTCTCAGCATTCTGGCACCTGCATGAGGCTGTGACTTATGAATATGCTAATGACACTGCAACCAGAACTGGCACCAGTTCAATCCTTGCACACAATTAAGGTGCAAGCTACCAGCAGTGCAATGAGACCTAATGTACAGAGGCATCTTTAGAGTGATTTGTTTCATTCCAGGACTAACTTGTTTTTTTAATTATTATTTTATACAAGGTTAGGCACCTGAGGAGCCAGCCAGATATATTTTTGGCACATTAAAAGCAAAAGTATCAAAAATTCAAATGTCTACCCAGATAATAAAATTATTTTACATCAGCATAAGTGCCTCTTTAAGCCCCCCTTTAATTCACACACACACACACACAAACACACACACTAACCAGAGAAATCTTTCTCTCTCAATACATTTAACCAACAGTTCATGTGATAAATTTCTTTGTATGAATACACTAACTCAGATGGGAGGTGACAAGTAAGACATCTTATAAACTTGTTTCATACACTGATTTTAGTTGTCTTTAACTGCATGCACAAACATGTTCACCCTATGGACACATCTGTTTCACTTCCACTCTTTCAGTTATATGGTGGTGTGAATACTGAGATACAGCCATACATGATCTTAGAAGGTTTTTATTACTGGTTGATGATTTACTGATATCTTATCTATAACTATTTAAATTGTTTTAATTCTTTGATTGTAAGCTGCCCAGAGACCTTTGGGTAGTGGGCAGCATATAAATTGAATAAATAAATAAATAAATAAATAATAAATCAATAGAAGAGATGCCTTTCAATGAAAATCAGTTTACATAGGGCCAAGCCAATATATTTTGATGCCTGGCGTTGTGCAGCAAATACAACCTTCCATTCTCCTCTGGAATGCTACATGATAAGAAAATAAACCCCGTGCCTTAATTTGGCTCATGAGGAAGAAAATCTCACAAACCTATCTCCATTTTTGTAAACATACATCAACTAGCAAGAAGTGAGTAAGAATATGTCACCTTTTTATTGTATTCCATATCAGCTGTCCGAGGCAATTGCTTCTTTTCTAGCACATAGTTGAGGTGGCACTTCATTTACACATTCTTCCATCAGTTATCAAGATGTGATGGATACTCATTACTCAAGGATTAAAATATCAGTAAAGCCTGCATGGAGGGAGTTGGAAATAAAACCCAGGTGGGTTGAGAGGCTCCAGTCTCCTACCCAGGCAATGGTCACCATCTGGGTTTTCCTTAGTGCACGCACAACAGAAGTCTTGCTCCCTGCTGCAGTTTTAATATAGAAGATAATCCCATTTAGTCAGAATGACAAAAAGTGAGCTGAAATGACAGTAAACTTAGCTGAAGATGTGCCGCAGGCAGACCTCTCCCATCTTAGTTGGTCCCATTCACTTCTGCTATTCTTCTGACAGGACATATGTAGCCTAGCAATACTCTCAGCAGAGTATTGTTGGAAAATCTTGGAGGATAGGTGGCAGAAAGAAATGTTGTGCCTAATCCTAACTTTCCACCACTGGCACATATCTGAGTCAGGATTGCATTGACAGTGCTGTCAGAGTGTGATGTAATTTTTTGAATGATCCTGTGGAGGCATCAACCTAGCGAATAGCTTATTGAAGATCTATGCCCCCCCCCTTCTGATCAGAATCTTTTTGGGAGGGACATAGTAGATTCTTCTTATGGTATCAAATCAGCAGAAGCAAAAAAGATAATTGCAGCTTGTTTTTTACCCATATTAATAGCATTACCTGAAAACCTATTTTTTCTGAACTTTTATAAGTTACACATCACAAACTAGATGCAGTGAAATTCCAGGACCCTTCTTTTAGGACCCTTCTCTGCCCAGCAGACTGTCAATAAGAACTAGAGCAGGAGACATGGCTACTATGAAACAATCTGACAAGGTAAAAACAGTACTGTCAGCAACCTTTCTCCATATTTTACAACTCTTGATGTGCTATCTAAAGAAAATTTTGAGATGAGTTAACTTGGTCATCATATCAGAGCTGCAGAGGCCCCAGAAGGACATGATGTGGTCTATTAAAAATGGCTAGGTATATTCCTAAGCTTGAGTTTTGAAAACTACTTAGAGATGGGTATGAAACGGAAATATAGTGTTTTGCTTTTGGGTATGAAACGGAAATATAGTGTTTTGCTTTGTTTCTTTTCCTTAGTAATTTCAGTTTGTTTCATTACTAACAATTTTTAAAAATAGTTTCAGAACAGAACAAAATGATTCAGAACTCTATAAATAATGGGGAGTTTCCTTGGACTCTTCACTGGAAACTCCCCAAATTTGGAATGGTTTGGGGTTCAGGGGGCCAAGTTATTAAGCTCAAAATTAGGTCCCCCAGGTAATTTTAAAAGTTGATTTTTTAAAAAGAGGTTTCAGTTAGATGGCAAGGGGAAAGGTGACAGCAGAGGAAGCAATTACTCATCCTGCTTGAACCAGAAAAATAATTGCTTCCGCCTGTGTACTGGTAACTTAGAGCTTAGTATACTTTATGGGTTGAACTTCAACCTGGAAAGTATGAAATGGTGGAACCAGTAGCACAGGGGAAGCTATTAATTCCACCACTGGCACATATCATTCTCCAATCTGATAAACATAACAAAACATTATGGTACTTGGCAGTCATGTTTTGGCACAGAAGTGGCAGGGGAGCTTCCTCAAGCTTTTCCCTGTAATCCCCTGAAATTTGAAGAGGTTTGGATTTCAGGGGGTGAGTTATTCACCTAAAAAGAGGGCGCCCATAGCTAATTGCAAGAGTGTGTATGGCACACACCGGCAATATAGGTTAAACTGGTAAATTAACCCCTATATTGCTGGTGCATGTCATACACACCCTTGCAATCAGCTATGGGGACCATGTTTGCAGTTGAATAACTTGGCCCCCTGAAACCCAAAACTCTCCAAATTTGGGGGGCTTATAGGGAAGACCTTTAATTAGCTCCTTGGCCATTTTATGATAAAATATGTACTCAAAATTGCAGTCATGTATCAGCATGGAAATCTCAGGGTAGATTTATGGACTCTTCCCTGTAAGCCCCTTAAATTTGGAGAGGTTTGGGGTTCAGGGGGCTGAATTATTAAATGCCATAGGGCCCCCCATAGGAGAAAATCATTTCTAATTAAGGGAACTGCTTGAGGACACTCCCCCCATGGTGAGGCAATAGTGGCTTTCCAAAATAACTTGGCTTCCTGAACTCCAAAACGGATTTGCGAAGTTTACAGGGAAAAGCCCAATGAAGCTCCCCCAGTTTGATTTCTGAACTGGGAAAAAAGTGGTTTAGTTTGGACCAAAATTGTTTCTTTTGTTTCATTTCATAATGAAATAATTTGCTACATATGAAAATGACAAAACAGTGTGTGGTTTGTTTGTTTTTTGTGCCCATCTCTAAAACCTACCATCATATAAAGTATACTTAACCAGGCCTGTCACCCAATTGTATTCAGTACAGTGGTACTCCGACTTACGACATGCCCAGCAACTGAAAATCCCAATTTATGAGTGTAATTCCATTGGATTTTTTCCTGCCGCCTTATGAGCAACAGATAGCGTTTCCCTGACTTACAATTGGGGCGGGGAAGTGCGGGTTTTTAAAAATGTTTTTGAGGCAAATGGCACTACCTTCCCTTTTCTAGCCTCCCCATTCATGGAGGCTGGAGAAAGAGAGGCAGCCCATTGTGTGCAAGCATACGCAAAGCACTGCCTTCTTTTTGCCAGCTTCCAGCCCTCCACCGCTTTCTGGTTCTTCTGAGCCAGGCAAGCACTGAGTGCCCACCCAATGCTTTCCTGGCTCAGAAGGAGAGCCTTGGAGGACTGGATCCTATTGAATTTTGTGCCCCACAAGCACTCTCGCTGGTGCAGCGGGGAATTCAAAAAGATCTAGCCCTCACTGCTCTCCTTCTTAGCCAGGCAAGCATGGGACAATCACCTGACACTTGCCCCAGAAGGTGCTTGCTTTAAGAGAAGCAAGGAAGGAGAGGAGTAGATTCAGGCAGAGATCCTCCTCCTCCTCCTGCTCCTCCTCCTTGGTTGCTTTGATCTCTGCAAAAGAGATCTTTTGCAGAGATCTCAGGAACCAAGGAGGAGGAGGAGGTGGGTCTTTGCCTCTGCCTATCCCCTCCCTCATTGCTTCTGGGATCTTCTGGGATGGATGCATGTTTGTCCCAGCAGATGAACAGCCCATGTGCTGCATCGCTCTCTGGGACCATTGCAGCTTTGCTGAGCCTGGGGGGTTTGGAGGGGAGGCGTGCTTCCCTTTCAAAGCACCTGGTCTATATGGAGCCTGGGTGCTTTCAAAGGGAAGTGTGCCTCCCTCGCAACCCATCTCAGCCTTGCATGCATGCACGGATAGGTTAAAAGCAGCCAAGCTCAGTGAGATTCCTAGAGCAGGAGGACCAATTTCCCCCATCCCCTATTTCCTTCTTCTCTAGGTATCTTTCCGAACGTGGATGCTTTTAACCCTATCTGTGCATGTACGCATGGCTCTGGTGGGTTGAAAGGGGGGCATGCCTCCCTCCCAACCCACCTGAGACTCACGTGCATTCACCCATCCCAGGGATCCATGCATGCACGCACAGCTCTGGGGGGGGGGGTTGAAAAGGCAGCGTGTTTCCCTTGCAATCCACCCGAGTCACACGTGCATGGGGGCTGGGGAGTGGGTTTCAAAGAGCTAGAGATGGGCTGTCATAGTGCTAGCCCTTTGAAACCTGCTTCCCCACCACCACTGTGATACCCTCTCGCAGTGGTAGCTGGGCAATCTGCAAAGGGCTCAAGCCTATGGCTGCTCAGATCAAGCAGTTTGGAGACCCCCCACCCACCACAATCTCGGTGCAGTGACCTGGGTGAAGAGAAGATGACTGCCCCCTCAATCACCAGCAGTGGAAAGCTGCTCTCTTCAGTCCCCCCCCCCCCAGCAGATTTTGACAGGTCTGACCTGTCAAAGTCAACTGTTTGTTGGGGCTGGGGAAGGCAGCCTTCCAGTGCCCTTGACTGAGGGGAGTTGGGACAGATTTCCCATAGGAATGCATTGAAAACCTATTAATCCTTTCACTCCAGAATAGATTAATTGGTTTTCAATGCATTCCTATGGGGAACCACTCCCTGACTTATGAGCTAACCGATTTACGAGCATGTGCTCGGAACGGATTAATCTTATAATTTGGGGTTCCAGTGTAATAGGCAATTTGAACTGCCCTGAGTCTCTTGGTAGGTTGAACATCAGCCCATCCTGAATCATGACCTTAGGCTTGCGTCTTTTAAAGTCACAATTCAAAATTTATTTATTGCTCTGACTCTTTTAGGAGTTCTTCTCAGATGCCAGGTCTACCTGTCAAACAAGGATACAATGGAAACAGATACCTTTCAGAAACCTCTCAAATTATCTAAACTCTCTCTCTCTTTTTGTGTGTGTGGTGTTATTACAGTCATGGTCCTATGTCCATGGAGTTTTCTTGGCAGGAATACTGGAGTGGTTTGCCAGTTCCTACTGCAGGCACCTACAGTACCTGGTATTCTCTGGTGGTCGCCCATCCAAGTACTAACCAGGCCTGACCCTGCCTAGCTTCTGAAATCAGGCAAGATCAGATTTGCTTAAGGCATCTAACATGTGAAGGCTCCCCAAGAGGGGGCTGAGAATGGCTACTCTAAAGAAGAGAAGGACTTAGACTTTGCTTGGATTCTCTAGAGAACAGATCAAGTAACAGTGTCAAAACAACAATAATATTTCCTATTAGAAGAGATGGACTAGGTATGGAAGTTAAGTCATCCATCTGAGTATCTCTAACCAGGTTTACATAGGTATGGTTAAGGTCATGACTTCCACCATAATTGTAGCCTTTACTGGATTAAAAAATGGATGTCATATGATTACATCCTGGATTGATGCCCTGCTAATGCTTATCAATGAATCCTGTATGCAGTAGCCCACTGTCAGCACACACCATGAGCGGACAGGAAAAGGACAATATTTGAAATGTTTGGGTTGGACATAGTATCTAGAGTTGATTGGTGTAAGAAAATGGGGGACAAAGGATCCAGCAAGACAGCATGGATTCATGAAGAAAAGTGCTGTGAAACACCATACAGAAGATCTCAGTGATGTAGCTGCAAAGTACCAGCCTTACTGGTATGATTGCTGAGGGCTCCATTGTGGATGTCAGGATGGCTTTGGGAGATGAAAACATGGAGGCTGCTGGCCTGCAGGAGCTAGATGCCTCCAAAAGGATTCTGTTGCCTTCAACCTATCCAATAGACTTGAGAGAAGAAGAGATACATTGCCTCCAACCCTCTTCCACTTTGTGAGTTCAAATTCTCCCTTTCCCTGCCTTCACAATGACTGGTTTGTTTCACCTTTTACAATGGTACACACACACACACACACACACACACACACACACACAGAGAGAGAGAGAGAGAGAGAGAGAGAGAGAGAGAGAGAGAGAGAGAGAGAGAGAGACTTAAAACTTGTATATACCATTGACTTGCACACTCTCTCCATTAACAAAAGACACTTACGTAGCACTTTGTGGACACTGGAAATGCATGGATCTTTAAACTCTACTTTTCTCAGCAGTAAGTTTCTAACACATTGGCAGCCATCTGGAAAGGTATGGCTTGTGGTGTTTAGTCAAAATTTAAATTTAAATTCCATTTAGCCAACAGCCAGTCCCAGCAGCACAGGTGGAAGGAAGTGGTGGGGAGGAATCCCATCTATCTCTACATAAAGCCAACTTTCAATAACTTGGTGGAGGCTGTAGCTGCATAAAATGATTGGGTGTCATGCCATGAAGACATGAATTTTACTGTTAGGGAAGTTGCCTATAAGAAGGCATGCCAGAAACCGAATGCTATGATTTTAAGGAATCTTATCAGGTAACCTTGCAACAGGACTGGTGGTGGAGGGGCAAAGAACACTCTTTTCATTTCACTGCATTTTCCTAACATCCACTTGCAATTTCTTCCCAACCTTATACTGTATTGAACTCTTTTGTTCCCTCCAGTTTCACTATTGAAATGTGTGTCTCTTAGCATAATTTTCCTAGCATGTCTATTTATTTAATCATTTACTAAATGATGCAAATTTTCCCCACTGATGACAGCATGTGTGTGTGTGTGTGTGTGTGTGTGTGTGTGTGTGTGTGTGTGTGT
>JAHTLZ010000348.1:17168088-17186198 GCA_023846285.1 Phrynocephalus versicolor
TGTGTGTGTGTGTGTGTGTGTGTGTGTGTGTGTGTGTGTGTGTGTGTTCCTGCACACAATACCGGTTTGCATTTCAAATGTGCACTGTACTTTATACTGCCTCTCCCATAAGCTTTGTGAATATGCAGTTTCTAAATGCGAGGTGTGTTTCTTTTTTGAGAATGCACCTTGGCAGGTGCAAAATGCAACTATCATCAAATTGTTTGTATCTAGTTTTTTCCCCCTATTAAACCTCCTCTAGGAAGGTTTATTGGACTGGAATTCTGATTTGTTTTGTGTCCAGTATTTCTTTGCAGGGAATATGTATAGAGTAGAGCATCCATCATGTGAAATTCTGAAAGGAAACTCTTTGGATGAAGCAGCATTTGTTTTTTATTTTAACAAATGCTCCTAAATCACAAGATCACTGGAGAGGGGATCAGACCACTGTCTAAATAATGCATATTCCATATACACAATGGGGTTGCATCCCATCCCCATAGAATTGGGCTAAAAATGGCTTTCTACTTTCCCATCAGATCAAGCTCAGTTTCTGCAATATATACTCATATTTGCAGTCTGAATACTTTATAAGGAAGTTCTGCATTATTCTGACTCCTGTTCATTTGGCTTCATTTAATTAATTTCATCTGGCTTGTTTAAATCTTCTAGGTTTAATGGGGCACAATTTAATTGAAATTCAATTTCACTCGGCTTAATAATAGCAACATTCACCCTATAACTGGGACACAGTTATGAATAGGCATGCATGGAGGAGAAGGGTGCAAAAAAAAAAACAAGGTTAGGCTGAAAGACAAGTTGTACTTGCCACTGAAAGTTCACATATTAACTTTAAAATGTAACCTCAATTTGATAAGGAGAACAAGACAAGACAAAGGTTAACCATAATCTTGACCTCAAAAGGTCCAGGGTATAATCAGGAAGGTCCTGAAATAACTATCAATGGCACTTGTGGAGGAGTTGACTCAACAGATACTTGCTAATTCAATGGGCCTACTCTAGTGCCACTAAGTATGCAAAGCCACAGGAATCCAGCCAGTGTGGATTTATTCTTGTGGTCCCAAAGCACACATTGCTTGCATCATTCGTTCTGTATGTGATCCTGAGAAGCTGTGGTAGATTCCCATCTCTATATACCCTAAGAACATGTGTTTATAAATGAAATGTCCTTTGAGTGATCAGAACAAGACAACTGGGGTTTAGAGATAATGGTGGCAAAAACAGGGATTATACCAGTTTTGAATGACATTTCCCATAATTCCCTTGTGGTGGGTTTGATGCTCATGGAATGGTGGGAGCCGTCATCCAAAGTAGTGATGTTTATCTTCATTAGGAAACATGGTTTCCCTCCTCCCCCTTTTTTTCCTCACAATAATCCTGGAAGTGGAATTACCTGTAGAGGAAAAGAAAGTGTCTGGCCTAAGGTCACCCAATTAGCTTCCAAGGCTCAGAGGAGCACCAAAGCCAGGCTTGGGTGAAATCACAGGCTTATAGAATAATAAACCTGAAAGAGAACTTATAGATCACCGAGTCCAGTCACCAGATGAATCCGAAGATCGATTTTTGGTCTACATCCAACACCTGAAACATTAAACCATATTGCCATCCTACATCTCCAAGCATTTCCGTTGTATTCTTTGCAGGAGGATGGGATTGCAGTGGAAGGATATATGAACAGACTCAGTATATATGCTCATTCTGCATATTTGAAAGCTTTTAATGAAACAGAGTCCCTCATTATGAAAAAAATAATGCATGCATGGTTTCAATATACACTGGATATGTTCATCCATTACTAGGGAGAGGGTAGGACCTATACTTTTTGAATGGATGGCAAAGGGTTAAGCACATAGACAAAGAACAATAGATAGCTTCACCCCCCTCTCCAAATGAAGATCCTCTACATGTGCTCTGCAGCAGAAGATGCCATAGGATGAGTTGGGGTGGTCAATCTGCTGTAGAATTCATTTCAAAAATTACAGGAGCTGTCCAAAGTTCTGAACCATTAGGGATGAGTATATAGCTCCTGTAAGGCTAAATTAAAATCTGCAGCTCATTCACCCTCACCACAAATTCAGCTGCCTGCCTCACTCCAGAGTCTTATGTTGAAGGCATAGTTGCCTGGTACAAATGTGTAACTGCTAGGTCCAAGCCATTTACCAGTACAATTGTCATAATCCTGTTGGCATGTCATCCCCAGATAGCAAGCAGCATATGCACATGTGGTGATATAAAAAATAATGTGTAATATGTGATGACATAAAAACCTGCTACTTCAGGTAGCAACTGTTTCAAGAGAGGGGAATGATTCATCCCTCATCAACTTCCTCCATTTACAATTTTGTTTCATCACTTTTGCTTTGCTTTTGGCATTACTTGATTCACTTCCAAGGTTACCGGCTGAACTGTGGAGCTATAAAGGAAGGAGCACAATATGCAAGTAAAAGGCAGGTGCATCATTCCTTCTACTCCTAAGTGCCTCTACATAAAATCCAAATCATGTTTCAGTCTTCTAGATTATCCAGAGGAACTGAAGCTAGGGAAATCAATACATTTGGCAAATGGCCTTCCTTTGAATAAATAAAAGGTTTTCTGCTCATTCACATATACTTTGCATTGGCATAGTTGAGGACAACTTGCTGCAACACCTGAATGTTACGCAAAAACCACCACTCAGGAAATGGAAAAAAACAAAAAAACAAACAAAAAAGCCTCCGAAGACAAGGTGACACAAATCCTGTACTGTGATGGTGTTACATGATTACTAAACTAAAAGCACACAGATAAACCCTGAAATAATAGTCCCCTACTTATGTAGTTTTAAAAAGAAATATAATTTTAGAACAATATTTAAAACTGTTTTCAGAAAACCTAAGGTGCGGACCTGACTGTAGTATTAACCAACTCATATGGGGCTACTATTCCCTGAATTTTCTACTTGCATTTAGGGAAGAGGTAAAATATAAAGGGAAGGGATTTAAATAAATAAATGCATTCTCAAAATAGTCCTATCTGATAGCTTCACTCTTAGGCCCCACTGTGACTGGGTTTGGGGTTTAAGTTAAGTAGTTCCTTCCAGTCAGTCCGAACCACAGGAGTCAAGGATGTAGAAAATAACCTTTTATTCAATGTTTGGTTCATGGCATCTAACCCAACATCACATTTTAAAACAGCCCCAGAAATATCAAACCTCTGGTTACATCTGCATGCCAACTCTGCTGTGTGGTATGTCTCTTTCAAAACTGGCACACTCTGAATTGCTCTTGATCTGTTGGCTTCTTCAAGGATCAGAGGCAAAAATATGACAGACTCCGTTGCTGGTTTTCTATTGCAGTCTATTAACAAAATATTTACAGGTTCCATTTAGAGATGGGTAAAATAAAGAATAAAAAATAAACAAATGTAACAAGTGGTGACCTGGCCCCAGTTTCGGTAAGCTAATATGAAAAATATATATATAAAAAATAAAACCAGCACCGACCCGGGCCCACGGGCTGCATGGTCAGTGCTTGGGGGGGGGGAAAGCTGATCAGCCCACATACAGCTGTGGTGTGGGCCAGGAACATGGAAATAAATAAAAAATAAAAAATAAAAATAAAATAAAAATAAAAAAATAATAATAAAGGAGCGCCGAGCCAGCCCCACGGATGGCTGAGTTGGCACCCTAAAATAAACAAAATAATAATAATAATAAACACAGAAGTGCCGAGCCAGCCCCAGGGATGGCTGAGTTGGCACCCTAAAAATAAACAAAATAATAATAATAATAAATACAGAAGTGCTGAGCCAGCCCCAGGGCCATATGGTTGGCACTTGAAAAAAATAAAAATAAAAAAAAAGAAATAAAGGAGCACCAACCAGCGCTGATCCAGCCCCAGGGGCTGCGTGGTCGGCACTTGGAAAAAAATCAATCAATCAATCAAAAAGAGAGAGAGTGGCTACCTGGCCCCAGGGTCAGCACCCTAATATGAAAAAATATATAAAAAATAAAACCAGCGATGACCCGGACCCAGAGGCCACATGGTAGGTGCTTGGAAAAAATAAAATATAATTTAAAAAGGAGCACCAACCTGGACCCAGGGGTGGCTATGTCAGTACACCAAAATGAAAAATAAAATAAAATAGTAAAATAAAACCAGTGCCAACTTGGCCCCAGGGGCTACATGGTCGGCACTTGGGGAAAAAAATTAAAAATAGCACCAACCTGGACCCAGGGGTGGCTGGATTGGCACCCTAAAATGAAAAAAAATGAAAAATGAAAAATTAAAACCCAGCTCCAGGGGCACATAGTTGGCACTTGGAAAATAAATGAATCAAAAAAATAAAAAAAATAAAAAGTAGCACTGACCCGGCCCCAGGGTTGGCACCCTAATATGAAAAAAATTATAAAAAATAAAGTCAGCACTGACCCAGCCTCAGGGGCTGCGCGGTTGGTGCTTGGAAAAAAAACCTGACCGTCGCACACTACAGCTGCAGCACGGGCCAGGAACCCGGAAGCAAATAAAATAAAATAAAATAAAGGAGTGCTGACCCGTCCCAGGGGTGGCTGGGTCAGCACCCTAAAATGAAAAAAAATGTATAAAAAAATAAAACCAGTGCTGACCCGGCCCCAGGGGCCACAAGGTTGGCACTTGAAATAATAAAAGCCTACCAGCCCGTGCCAGGATGGGGATGGGGATGCTGCCAGTCCAGTTTGTGCAGTTGCAACGTCTGTGGCTTTAAAAAAAATTCAATGTTTTAATCTACCCACGCGCTGGCAAATTGATTAAATTGTGCAAAGTGGGAAAAAATGAATAACGAATCAATGAAGCAATGAAATGATTTTTTTCTAAAATAATTATTAAAAACAAAATGAACCAAACCAAACCCTAAAACGAACTGAACCAAACAAATCATCATTTTGTTCGGTTCAGGCCATTCTCTAGTTCCATTATTTTCCAGAGACATTCAGTACCACAAATGCTCCAAGTTACTCTTCTTCATTACAGGCATCACATCAACATACTGGCTAAACAGCCCTGGCTAAGCAGCGAGAACACATTGCAATATACATGGTATATATAGATCCACTTTCCAATCATCTCTTTACTTTTACACCACATGACCTAGTGCTTATTTCCATCCATGCTTCTGAGCTATGCTCCAGTGTCCTTGGACTAGCCTTCCTGTCAAGGCCACTTTACTGAGGTAGCTCCTGTCCGCAGCTGGACTCCATATTTATAATTGCAAGTTGAAAAACCCACTTATAGAACATTATTACAAAAAGGTCTGACAAGCCTCTTATTGAATTATCAGTGACAAACACAGCACAAAGCATATTAAATAGAATTAAAAGGACAAGTTTTGACAAACATGTTTCACTTCTCAAGGAAGCTCCTCTTTTTTTAAAAAAATGGGCTAGATATGTTATCTTGCTTAAGGCTCAAATGATTTTCTAGAAATATTCTGATGGCATTTTAAAATTATAAGCATAATTGGATGCCTGAGCAGAAAAGCAGCGGCCAGGTGAACATAATTTCACAATTTACAAAAGTCTGCCAAAAACAACACAACTTCAAATAACTCCCTTGATAACATCAACAAATCTATAGGTCAGTCAAACTCACTATATTTCTCCTCAGATTGAGTACTGCTTTCCAGATTTCCTGATTGTTTTACCTACATTGGCCTGCAACTAGAATAGTTAACACTATCAATTCCAACATATTTTTAGATGAGTATCCCTACCCCCCTGCTAATGAATTTAAAACAACTACATCAGTTTTATTTCATGTTAGATACTGATGCATCTTTAGTTCCATTTCTGGAGGGCAATTTGTACTGATCACATATAATTGTACACTACAGATCTTTCCCATAATTTATTTATAAATCTCAGAGGATCTGAGTTTGTGATGATAATTGAGTACCACAAATTGAACACAACAGTCCTTTTGTTCCCTAACAGCTTCCCCAGACTGAGTCACTTTTCCTCCCAGACTATGTCTAACTGGGACCCTGAGACAATGTTAAAAGGCTTTATTTGTAGGAATTATAAAAAATGAGGCAAACACATCTCCATCATTGTTGCATATATGAATATATGACAAAATGCTACATCTCTGTATCAGTTCAAAATGCTGCTTGTTTCTTCATGCATCCAAAAGCCTAACCTCACCTGAGATTCTGTTCCAAAGAGGCCCTTTGTGTGATCAATCTCTCCACATTTGGCTTTGTATCCAGATGCCTAAACCACTGAACTATCCATAAAGGCTAAGGAGGAAGAGAACCGATTCCCAAAAATTATATTATTACATGCAACATAGGTTTTTATCTTATCTCTGGAAAGTCTGCCCTTAGTAGTAGAGATGGGCACGACTTAGCGGTATTTTCGTTTTCGTTTTCGTTTTTCATTTTCGTTACGGAAACGAAACGAAAACGAAAATCGGCGCCAACCTGGACCGAAAACGGAAACGAAACGACTAATTTTGAGCCAATTTTTGTTTTTCGTTACTGGAAAAGCACTCAATTGAGCTAAATGGGGAGAAACGAAAAATTTTTCGTTTTCGTTTTCGTTTTTTCGTTTTCGTTACGTAACGAAACGAAAACGAAAAATTTTGAAATTAGCCCACGAAAACGGAAACGAAACGACTCAGACCCTAGCCAAAAACGAAAACGAAAACGAAACTTTTTTTCTGAGTCGTGCCCATCTCTACTTAGTAGCAATCCACAGGAAGGCTGAATCAGAGGGTTTTCTGAGGGTTATCTAAGACAGAACTCAGCAATGGAACTTCGAGCACAACCAAAACCTGTCCAGGCTTATACTACCACAGCAGAAAAAGAGTAGAAGGGGCTTTTAAAGCTCCCTCCTCTTTAAAGACAAGAACCAGGAAGGAAATATTGTGTACCATTTCTAGTCATGTTTTCCATCTGACATGGGTTGTAATTGAGAGCATTCAGGAACTGAGATGAATTTGCTGATGGACTGCCCAATGACCCTGACCCTGTTCTTTCTCTCCATTGCAAGAGCAGAGGGTAAGGGGACAAATTTGTGTTTTTGGACTTCCATTGCCAGCATTCTCAGCGAGCATAGCATAGTCCAAACATTTTAAATGTGGAGATGTCTGCTCTCAAGTCTTGGTACTGTGACTTCAGAGCAGTGACAGACATGGATCTTTCCACAGGGTATCCAAGACTGACTCGCTTTCTCTGATACCTAAACTGATAATTCAAACAGATATTATTTCCCCAGATTATCCTAGCACTACAATACTAGGGGATCACAGGCTTGGAGTGTAATGATATCTGTGTATATTTTTTGGTATTCTATATACAGCCACTACTCTGGCTATTGAGGTGCTGCCTTAAAACAATGCACCAGCAGGCACAATCAACGTGCATCACACAAGAAAGTAAGGTGTGTTTCCTATGAAGCCATTTTATTTCTCACTACAAAATTTCCTCAGAAATAATAGGTAATACAGTAGAGCACTCTTATCTGTGGGATTGGAATTTGCTGATTCACTTATCCATGGTCTGAAAATCTACTCTCTCTCTCTCTCTCTCTCTCTCTCTCTCTCTCTCTCTCTCTCTCTCTCTCTGTGTGTGTGTGTGTGTGTGTGTGTGTGTGTGTGTATTACAATACTGTTTTTTAATTTTGAAGCATCCAAAGGGGGCTTCAATCTGATCCACTGTGATTACAAGGGTCCTACACTACTGAAATTGGAAACAAACATTTTGGCAATGCTTCCATTGTAATTGATGCCACACACCAGGTGCCGGAGATAACCTATTTTTGCCAGTGATGTCAATCTGCAGCCTCTTGGTGCATCAAGGATAAATAATTATTCTTACATGAATCATTTACTGCATAAAGAGCTCTGAAAGGGATATTATATGTCTGTCTGCTTCATCCTCTTGAAGTATTTGGTGTCATCAATTCTGGTTTTTGAATGCTAATTTTACATCCCGATTTCTTCTCTATATTTTTCAGTCAAACATAAAATCCCTACCAGAGATGTGGGTAGTTGTTTTTTTCCGTTTTGCATGAGTCATAAAAATATAACCACATCACTAACACATCACCCTATTTTATGTTGCACAGTCTCAGATTCAAGCCCAGATATTCCAGCAGAGGAGGAAAGCTGTTATCAATGCAAATCTTGTTGAACAATTTAAGGGGGGGGGGGGAGAGAGAGAGAGAGAGAGATCATTTATTATGACCTCTACTTGATTTTGAACTGGCATGCAGCTTTAACAAGTTGACTATGATACCTAAACTTATCTTAGCCCACCTCCAAAAAATGTGACTTCTATGAAAAAGGCCCAGTTTGCAATCTACAGGAAACTGTCTTTTTCCTTGATGCTAGGTGCTTGGTACTTATTTTTGCATGATTGGCATTCTCTTTCTTCCTTTTCCTTTGAGTTGGTCTGGTGTGTTTCACAAGCCCCTTGAAATAATAAAGCATCACAAAGCAGGAACCAATTTGTACTTCAGTAAACTGAAGGAAGCTCAAATGGTATTTGAGTGAAACTGAAACAGTCTCCTCAAATCAGTGGTTCTTTTTAAAGAAAAGAAGGGAAATGTAGCACCCAGGTGCTTCTGAGGGGGTGGGTGTTGTCAGATAACACCATTTCCTAAACACAATATAAACACACAAGCTACATTTTTTTTTAGAAAAGGCATATTAATCCTCTCTGTTTGAGCATGTATATGAAATGCATCACTTAATCATAGTTCGTCAGCAAGAGTTTAAGGAGCGATTTATGTACTGGCTTTTTATACATGCAGCTAAGGCCTGTGTGTGCGGCTTCAGATATACACATTTATGGTCTGACAACTGTAATCTCAATCCATAATGTGCACATAATAATAGTTCATTACAGGACAGCCATCACAAAGCATGGGTTGGATCCCTGCTTAGTCATGTTCTGAAAACAATGGGAGACAGCCACACACAAGATCCATCAATGTCAGAGGGGTTCCTCTAAGAATTATAAATACAAAATGAAGTAGAAATCAGATATATCAAATAAGGATGTCATCCTTTTAATGAAAGAGGGGGAGAGAATTAGTTCTCAGGGCCAAAAAACAAAAACAAAAACAACAACACCACTTTGAAGTATAGTAAGACCCCGGTTTCCACTAGTGATTGGTTCCAGGGGTCCCTGTGGATAATGAAGACAGTGGATAAGTGAGAACACCAAAACCCCAAAAACTGCTATTTTGTGATATTAGCTTGCTTTATGGCTGCTGCTTGTAACATTAGCTTGCTTTACAGCTGCTGGTATAAGGCTGCTGCTTTATCACAGTAGCTTGCTTTACAGCTGCTGTTTGTGGCAGTAGCTTATTTCGTGGCTGCTGAATTATTTAATATTTTCCTCTGCCAACCGTGGATAATTGAATCAGTGGTTAATTAATCAGTGGATATGGGGGTCCTACTGTATGCATATTACACATAAATGTGTGCATCCCATCCCAAATTTACCTTCTATGGAGGACTAAGCAAATATCAATCATAATTTCAAAATATTATCCTGTCTTGATATAAAGAAGTATAAAGGATTTCATTTAGACCAGGTGGAAACATGTCCCCAAACATGCAGTCCTTGTATTTAACACTTCACAGGGATACCCAGGTTTAAGCAGTAGGCTTAGAGTATGGGTACATAAAGAAAAAATATCTATATTCGAATCATGTTTAAAATCTTCTTCTTCTTCTTCTATTTATTATTATTATTATTATTATTATTATTATTATTATTATTATTATTATTATTATTATTATTATTATTATTATTATTATTATTATTATTATTATTATTTCAAGGTGACATGGAAGCTCAGATTTGTTTTCCCCAGGAAGTGTGGGTTTTTAATTGGGAAAGTCACGTGTCTTCAGAACCAAGATACAGCAAAATGAATCTAGTATCCTCCACTGATCCCCATCAGTGAGTCAACATTCTGTGTCTCTATGAGTGACAGAACTCCCGGTGTCTCCCATGGCTAAAGGCAGGAGGAGGGTACTAGATTCATTTTGCTGTATCCTGGTTCTGAAGATATGAGGGTAGGCTTGAATGTGATCCTCACAGGGATCCTTTCACATGGACATTAAAGTAAAATCTGAAAATCGCAAAATTTTATTAGCATGAACTTTTTTCTTCCGATTTCAATTTAATTTGAAAGCTGAACTGAAGACCCAAGAAGAATGCATGTTGAAATGAAATAAAAACCAACATAATAAGTCCCTATTCATGCAGATCACAAAGGGCAGGAGACTGCAGCAAATGTGGATGAGATGTTTCAAACTGATTGTTTCCAATGATATTTCATCAGGTCAGCTCTGACAGAAGCTTCTCATGTGAAACGTGTACTTTTCCATTGTATATATTACCTTTCCATAGCTGCCTGTAATACATTCTTTCTCTCTTATAAAACAAAATAACTTTGCTGTTTTGTGAAAATTACCTGTCATTTTCTCACTCTTACAGCATAATTGGAAGGGGTTCTACACATATAAACAGTTTTCTATTTGAAGATGAAACCATTTCAAAGAATTTTATTTTATAAAAGTAGTTCAAAGTACTGTAATATTAAGTATCAAGTTGACCACAAGAGGTGTTCATGGTTTCCCCTGTTTGCTAAATAAATTGCAATAATTATCTGAGCCTATAGTTCGTCTTGCAAGCCTCTACAACCAGAATTTACTTCATAAGTATTAAATAAGGTAAGGCACCCTCCACCCTCCCACCAAAAAGGACATTGAGCTGTTAGTATAAGCATAATCTTATGGAATCAGACCTCATCTACCTCTGTGTTCCATTTCCAAGAGAGGTTGTCCACCAAGGCAACAACCAGCTCCATTGTTTCTTGCTAACAGCTATTTTTGGGTGGCATCCTGCTTCTCAACAAGGAGTTTCTTTTCAGTCATCATGGCTAACAGCCTTGATACACCTACCCTCCAATAATTTGTCTGATCTAGAGATGGGCACGACTCAAAAAAATTTTTTTTCGTTTGTCATTTGTCGTTTAGGGGTCCGTTTCAGTTCATTTTCATTTTTCGGTTTTTTTTGCACATTTTTCATTTTTGTTTTTGTTACAAAAGAAGCGAAAAAAACAAAATGAAAACGAAAATTTTTCATTTCGTTAGCATTCTTTTCAATGTAATGTGTCTGCCGTAACAAAAACGAAAAATACGGCAAAATTTTTGTTTCGTTTCCGTTGTCATTTTGCTTCTGAAAAATTTTTTGTTTTCATTTTCGTTATGAAACAAAATGAAAAAACGAAAACAAAAATGAAAATTTCGCTGAGTTGTGCCCATCTCTAGTCTGATCTGCTAAATAAACTCATAGTCACTCCCACATCTTAAATTACAGTATTTCTTAAAGCTAACTGTTCTCTGTCTGGATATTTCATTTTTCTCTTTCCTGCACCTATCATCAGATCATTTCATTAAATGACCCATACTTTCCTGTTATTAAGAAGGCATGGAGGGGAGTAGCACCATCTTTCCACTCCAAGTTGGATGTCCAGAAATGTGCAAGCTTCTTTCTTGCCCTCTGTTACTCATATATTTCTTCCTAAACTAATAAACTCAGAAATGTTTTTTTTTCTTTTCTTCCTATATAAAGTAGCCTGATCCATTTATCACATTGGCTGTCCTTTTTTTCTAGCCTTTCCAGTTATAAGCTGGAACAAATTTTTATGATGCATGGAAATACAGACCATGCTATTGGTGGTGACAGAAGGCTGACTTGGGTGACTATTTTCTGCTCTCTGCTGATTCAGTGACATGTGGGATTCTTCAAAGATAATTCTGTGTGCCCTCATTCTTTGAAAAGTGAGTAACTGGATTCCTGGCAGTAATTCTGGTGCTTACCTTGAAGAAGAGCAACAATTAACAATTACTGTTCTCCTCAGTAATAACAATAATTGTATGTTTTATTGTGAAGAAAAATTCACTTAGCAGTTGTGCATTCAAGGCAGGTGTCTTTTGTGGTGATTATCACTGCAACATCAATGAAAACAGCAGATAAAACATATGAACAGACATGTAAAATAAAAATAAAGGCACAACTGAAGTTAATAAATAATACCCATATTTTGATGTATTTTAATAGCCACTGTACTCTGGGCAAAGATATATACACATTCCACTAGCAGCAATGCCACCAACCTACCATTGGAGAGGTTAACCAGTTAATGTGGAAAAAGCCATTCTAATAACTGACACCCACTCATAATGGGAGGGAAACTAATTTGCTGAATGAAGGCAGGACAAAGAGGTCTGATTTTATTTTCCCTTGCTTTCAATTAGTATGTTTGCTTTTCTTTGCTTTGCTTTTAACCATTCGCAGTGTTACATTGTAAATTCATGAGCAGAGAAATGGTAGCATTTCTCATTAGTCATTACCCATTTGCAGAGGCCTCCCTCTGGTATTTTTTCATGTGAAGCACCTAGAAAGTGATCATTAGATTAGGACAAACTGTTCTCCCAAAATTAATCTCCCCAATGAAGCCATTGGATGTTAGTTTTTAAATGAGCATAACATTGTTACAGGGCAGGGCATCCTTGAATTCACACTGACAGGATGTAGTTGTCGTTTTTTTTTTTTTACTTAAACCTTGAGTTTTGCATAAAATTGTATCATCCTATTTATAGCCAGATGTGATACAACAGAATTGCAATGCATCCCACTAATATGTAGAAAAAAAGTGAGCAAATGACCTGTATGTCTCTTGTCGTCCACCTGCTAACTGCATAGACACTTCCAATGTCTCTGATCTTCCTCCTTGTGTTTCCTTATCTTTAGTGGACAGCTCTTTAAATGAAGGACACCTTCACAAGGAAGATTTTTTCTTTAGCAACCCTTCGAATGAATAACTGTCTCCATAAAGAGGGCATGTGGTCACACTGGCCACATAATACTGGCCAATTGCACACTTAGAATTAAGGAACCAAATGCATTTTTCCTAATGTCTCAAATATAGTTCTGTGCATTTATGAATTGATGGTGGTGAATCACGAGCCTCTTCATTGTACCACTGGAAACTCCCTGTCCCAAACAGGGTAAGCTGAACTCAGACCAAATAGGTGAAAGGCCCCTGCAACAGGCCAGATGATCTATTTCAAAGCTGCATCAAACAATGGATCTGTCCACTGATAGAGTGTTCTTTGGAAACAATGCACTCAGGTGCAGCCCAGCCTGTGGTAGGGGTGGGGAACTGGACCGGGGTTCTCCATGCAAGGATGGCATTGAGACACAAGTAAATGGGTCCAGGTGTGTGTCACAACTATCAACATTAGCACAATGACTAGTTCTCGCAGCTGTACTCAAATAATGATGAGTAGAGATGGGCACGACTCAGGAAAAATGGTTTTTCGTTTTTTGTTTTTTGTTTAGGGGTCCATTTCGGCTCGTTTCCGTTTTCGTGAGCTAATTTTCAAAATTTTTCATTTTCGTTTCGTTTTGTAACGAAAATGAAAAATGAAAACAAAAACGAAATTTTTTTTGTTTTTCCCCATTTAGTGCCATTAAATGCTTTTGCCGTAACGAAAAACAAAAATTGGCTCAAAATTAGTCGTTTTGTTTCCATTTTCGTTCCATTTTGGAGCCAATTTTTGTTTTTCGGTTCGTTGCATAACGAAAATGAAAAACGGAAACGGAAACGAAAATTTCGCTAAGTCGTGCCCATCTCTAATGATAAGTTGACATCTGCACCCTTCAGGAGATAAGATGGAGTGAAAGGAAATCACATTACATTGGTCATGGGTAAAACGTAATCCATTTCAGAAGACCCAAGACACAGAACAGGCTCAGTATTGTTGTATCATAAAGACTTCATGATGCTGTCATAGAAATTCAATGATTTGATGACCAACTGATAAAGATTGTCATTGTAACGGCAAAATGGCGCATCCACTGCTTCAGTGCATACACACCGCAGACTGGCTGCCCTGAGAGTAACAAATAGTTATTCTGCAACCTTCTTGAGGAAAAATTTATCACTGTCCCAGCTGAGGACTACCTCATCATTGTGGAAGACTTAAATGGGCACAATGGAGCAAGGGCAGATGGCTTCAGATGTCATGTCAGGCATGGGCTCAACACCCTTAACAAAGATGGTGAGCAAATCCTTCACTTTGCTGACACCCAAAGCCTTGTCCTTGCCAACACATGGTTTTGCAAGTGCCTATCACATCTTGTGACCTACTACAGTGGCAACATTTCATCCCAGCTTGACTTTATTCTCATCTGGAGATGAGACCTTAAAACAGTATTCAATTGCTCCCTAACACAATCCAGTTATTGTGAACTCTGCATTGACCCACCCAGGGAAAGAATTATCTCACGGCTACAACTGCTGCCCATTGTGACAGTAGACAGTACCAGAGGCAAAGCAAAACAGGTAATTAAAACAGCTGCCCAGGCTGAACTCAGCATGACACAAAGCCTGGTTGCAAAAATATTGACAAACAAACATGTCTTTGGATAGTCAAAGTCAAGGCGGCAGTCCACAAGAAAAAGTGGATCTATCATGTTTTCCTATCTGAAACGACAGCTGACAACTGGCAGAAGTATCACGACACTTGATGCAGTGCAAAGAAAGCAGTAGCTAAAACAAAGTCTGTGCACTTTGAGGAACTATACGGAAAGTTGGAAACCTTGATACACACAAAGGGGAATATGATATTTACTAGCTAGTAAAAGCCCAACACAAAAGGACTGAGGATATTGAGAAATTCCACAGTGTCAATAATGAGAATGGAAAGCTGATTGATGATTGTGTTAAGGCAACAAAGCACTGGCAGAATTCTTTGAGAAAATTTCCACATAAGAGTTACTGCAGCAGCCCCTACCCCCCACCCCCAATCCTAGGGCCTGTGCAACCTATCACATCTGATGAAGTTGCCATGCCAATGAAGCAGATGAAAACTGGCAGAGCCACAGGAGGAGATGGTTTGGTGACAGAACTGTGGAAATCGCAACACTGGAACCCCTGCAATTGGCTGATGGATCTGATTAACCAGATTGTGCTGAAGAAACTTCTCTATGAGTCACCAAAGAGCCGTGTACAGGCCACTACTGGTACATCAAAAGATTTTCATATCACAGTCAGTGCTCACCAAGGATTGGAGTTCTCCTCACTTCTTTTCATTCTAGTTATGGATGCAGTCACCGGAGATCTGCAGAATCCAGTGTCCTGGACACTCCTTTACACTGATGATATTTTGATTGCATCTGATAGTCAGGCAGATCTTGAGTGCCAAGCCCAAGTATGGCGTTACTGTCTGACGAGGTTTGGCCTGTGCCTGAATGTGAGGAATATCTGATGACCAACCCAAATGAATTTGGTATGATCCAAATTGATGGTACTGACCTATCAAGAACTGAGGCATTCAAATACCTGGGTTCCATGATCACAGCTGATCAGAGTCTGAGTTACGAGCTCACATCAAGGATCAAGAGTGCCTGGCTGAAATGGCCTACAACATCAGGCATTATGTGTGACAAAAAGATCAGCAACCATTTAAAGTCAAAAATCTATTGCACTGTTGTATGACCTGTTGTGCTCTATGGTGCAGAATGCTGGCTGGTGACTAAAGAATTTGAATGTCACCTTGGTGTCATGGAGAAAAAGATGATGTGATGGACCTCCATCCTCACTCAAAGGGATCATGTGTGCAATGATGACATCCAAGCAGAATACAGCATTGCACCAATTGCTGACAAGATGGGCAAAGCCTATGGCAGTATTGACATGTCTTGCATGATGATTAAGAGACTCTGACCAGAAAGGGTGTCACCCTGGAGGGCAGAATATCCCAAATGAGGGGATGTCCAAAACAGTGGTGGATAAGTACCCTTGACAATAACATGAAGTTGTCTCAGTTCACATGGGCCGAGCCCATGTCCGTGCCAAGTAGAAGGCCAAAATAAGAATAGTGGACCCCACCATCAAGTGAGACAAATGCTAAGAAAAATGTTCTCACTTCAAAAGTACCCATATATGCATGATTTTGTTTCTTTTTTAAAAAATAAAAAACATCCAGAATCCTCACAGATGTGTGAATTTCCTGAGCAAAATGCAATTTTTAAACAAGTCATGAGCTGTACAAAATACTTACTTGCCTTGATAATCTCAAGTCCAAACTTTTTTTCCTTGTCAATCCTTAACAAAAGCCTTTGCTGATCTCCTGCAGAAATCCACCAGTACATTGTGACCTACTGTTTAGCCAACCCTCATCAAATACATTCTGTTCTCTCTTTATTTTGCATCAGTTTTAGGATGACCCATCTCTTGTTGATTTAAATTTCAACAAATTTGTCCAAGTCCCTTCAAAATAATAATAAACCATGTGTCACTCCATGGAAACAGAGCTTACTGATGAAAGAAGTCAAGTGTAGTAGAATTCACACTGAGGACTTCAACTCAGAGAACTTCAAAGTGCCTTGCTATATACCTTCATACATATAAATCAGAAACAATGAGAATGCCTTTAAGGACTTAATTGTAAAAAATGATGTACTTTCCAGGACATCAGGTGAATGAAAAGATTGTCCACAGGGTAAGAAATGGATATGGTGAATAAGAAGATGCTGCTTCTACTCTGGGTGGTTTTCTTGTGACATCCTTGCTTCTCAGACACTCAAGAGTTGTTCATTTCTTTTGCAGGCTCTCCTTTCAAATAGAAATTATGTTCATTGTCAAACAAAGGGTGGATGGATTATTCCAACCATTTGTCACGCTTCCTGTTGTTTTGATGTTCTCGAGCTGTCAAAATCTGGGAACAAATGCTGAAGCAGAATTTTGGTTGAAAGGATAGTATATGCCATCTCCTGTGTGAGATGTAAGGCGTCCTCTTTTAGAAAGGCCTTCATCTCATCATTCTGTTCCTGCTGTGTCATGATTATCTGAAATAAGATGTTCCCAGGTTAGCAATTAATTTTTAACCAGGGCTTCCAGCCTACTTCTGAGCTCATTCAGAATTTTGTTTTTGACTTCTGAAGATTTCCACCGCTTGGTATGTGATTACCTCAGGATTGCCTGTCTCAAACTGCAACTGTTTATTTATTCATCTATTTTCCTCTCCACCTTTCTCCCTGCAGGTGGAGTGTTTGGCGACTGTATGGACCTTGCAGAGACCAAAACCATACATTTGGGGCTGTAAATTTGTGTTATGCACGGACTGTTCTCCCTTGCTATGGATGAGCTTTTTGAAGGCCAACAGCAAGCTGTTGAGATGGGCTCTGTTGCCACAGGACTTTGACTTTGTCCTCAAAAGTGTGAAAGGGTCCCAAAATGTTGTTGTGGATGCTTTGCCCTGAAGACCTAGCAAGGAAGTTTGAAAGATTGTGTATGGTTTTGCCAGTTCGAACAGTGACTGTTAATTGCAAATACTGTAAACAGATCTGTATGTTTTGCTTGAAGGAATTATAAAATGTATTTGTTTGATTGCATAGAGCAGTAAGTATATGTAAATGTTTATTGTGGGTCTATGAAAACCTTAAAATGTTGGTATAACTGGGTAAATAATGTTAATAGGTAAATAGTAATAAAATGTGGTTGATGTTGCATGTGTGTTGCAGAGCTATTTGTCCAGGAGTACAAACCTACTGAGTTTCCTCTCCTGGGACAAACATTTCTAAGGGGTGAGGACTGTAGCATTTACCTGTTGTAATGAATAATTCATTAGAAGTGTCTGTACTGAATGGTGGGTTTGTAGACCAATGAGAGTAGGAAGTGGCCTGAGGGGATTTAAGCCTCTGCTCAGCACAAATTTAGTCAGATAGGGAATCTGATAGAGTCTGATAGAGTCAGATAGGGATAGAGAGGGACCTACACTGATGGAGAAAAGATAGAGAGAGAAGAGATAACTTTTTTAAAGAGTGCCTGTGAGTCAAACTGATTGTTTAGAGTTTTTAAACTTAGGGAACTAGGTGTACATATATTCAACTTTATCAGTAACTAAACATAAATGGGTTTGAACTACAGTGGTACCTCTATTTACTTATGAGTTTAATCCGTTTTGAATCCATGCTCATAAGTCAAATGACTTGTAAATAGAGCAGTCATATCTAAATAATAATAATAATAATAATAATAATAATAATAATAATAATAATAA
>JAHTLZ010000348.1:17195900-17205982 GCA_023846285.1 Phrynocephalus versicolor
GATGGATGGATGGATGGATGGATGGATGGATGGATGGATGGATGGATTACTGTACACTGCAAGGTAGTAAAGTTATATATAAATTGCTCAGGAAAGGGACAAATTATGGACTACCTAGTTGTACCCGGTTACTTCAACTTCTTGCTTATTTCTGAGTCTGCGCATCCTGGGAAGTGTTGAAAATGGATACATCTACCACTTTTTGCAGTTTAACTTTTTCACTATATTTTACACTATAAAGTAATGGAAATAATGGAGGAACACCACATGTCTAAACTACTACCTCATGCATTGCTTTGTCCTGTATTAATATTATCATCATCTTCTGAACACAGCTGCCAGGTGTTAAGATGGAGTTGGCCTTCTCCAACGTCAAAACACCTAGCTAGACAACAATCAGTTATTTCCAAAGGATGATCTGAGCAATGCTTTCAGAATGTCCCAGAATGTCGATGGACTCACATCCGATGTTCATAAAGAATAAATGTGCTATGCCATAGTCTTTCTGTATGTACCAGCAATTATATCGGTGAACATTGTTTGTTCCTCTTCTTAGAAAATGATACTTCTCCCCAGGAATCATTTCATTTAAAAAAAATGAAAAAGAGCTGATTGGTAAATAGGATTAATCAAAGCTTCCCCTACATGGAATAAGTGGACTTCATTAGTTCATTACTCATGCTAGCCTAACCTTAACTTACAAACTAGGAAATTTGGGGGAATTTCTTCCACCTCTCAGCCCTGCAAAGCCCAGCCTGATGAAAAGTTCTGTAGGACTTGTAAGGTAGCTCGTTTTCAAGATTTTATTGGTTGGATAATGGTACATCAATGTCATACAGTGCATAGCAAATGAGACACAGACTCTTGAATTCAAATCCCTGTTGTGCTAGGGGTGTTGGGAGTGGTATGATTAACTTTATGCAAGCATTCAAAAAATGAACAGTTTTAAAGCACAAGCAGGGAAAGGCTTCTATCCCCTCCCTCCCCCCATCACCCCATGGGGAGGGAGACTACTTGAAGAGGATAGCTTCTGCCACATATAATTTTTCGCTTGAGTAAAATAATCAGGATTTCCAATCATGTCGAAAAACTCAACATGTAGTTGACTATATCCTCTTCAGACAGCCCTCCTTCATGTGGAGGCATCAACAGACAATGAGGCGGGATTAGAATTTACCCCCTATTAAGACTTTCAAATAGACCCCTTTCTGAATGCATAACTAAGGATAAATTCTCCGTCTTTGTAAGACCTCAGCAGTCAAGTGCTTCCCTGAAACAGAAACAGGCACACATCTTTCTTTTCCTTCTTTTTAAGGTGCAAAAGGATTCAGGGAACATTTCTTGGCCAACAGGGATGCAGAAGTTAGTGGGAAGGGACTGACAGGAAGCTGGAACAAGAAGAAAAAGAATGGAGAGTCTCACTAATGTATGGGTTTTGGATGAAAACTTTCCCACCAGGGGCTCTGATGGAGCTCTGTCCCTGCCAATATGCTAATGGGGTCATGCCCTGGGTAGGTAGATTGCTAGGCTGCAGCTGTTTTTCTTTCTGTTTTACACTGCTATTAAGAAATGGTGCTTTGATGGACTTCTGTGTTGGTAAAAATAGAAGAAGAAACATTAGATTGGTTTTATTTGACTTTTGGAGTTCACCTGTGTCGGCTGGGGGAACACTGACCTGAGGAAGAGCTCTTTATTTTGATTTGTTTGGTTTGGGAAGAAGAATACTTGAAAGTGATTGTTTAAATCTTTGTTGTGAGAGAAATACATATTCTTAACCATGTGAAGTGAACTTGCAAGGTATTTGGGAGACAGCATTTAATTTCCAAAGAGGCAAGCATATGGACTGGAGCAGATGGTGTGAAGAAGTCTTGCTCTCTTGCTTTTAAAGGTGATACATGTGTTTGCGTGTAAATGCTAGTTGTAGAAACCAACTTTTTCAAGATGTGTATGGTGTGGGATTTTGTTTAAGGGTCCTCCTGCTCAGCAGAAATTACTCAGAAGGCAGATTAATCACAGGAAAGAACTCTGTGGCCATCTCTAAAAGAAAAATTGCAGGCCCAAAACTCCTGCTCTGCATCCTATTCTAGTGGAAGAATTTGACCAGAAGTAGTTTTGTCAGAATAGCACTTTCTCTGTGTGCTTGAGCATTGTTTCTGTTCTGTCCAGAATTTTTCAGAGTCCAGAGGCTTCAAAGGTATAGGGAGATTCAATTCTTTAAAAACAAAACAAAATCCAAAACACTGCTTTATGAATGTGGAATATTGTGATTTTGTACCCATGATTCAGAAAGTCAGGAAATGGCCTGATATTGCTTCACAATATCATTCCACATTGCCAGCAGGAAAGAGGATGCCAAGGTTTGCATTGCTAAGGGCAGACTGAGTGTTGACAACACCAATGGCAACAGTCAGGATGGTCTACAGCAAAGGTTCCCAAACTTTTTTGCCCCGTAGACCACTTTTTTGTTTTCTGAAGCCCCCCTGCCTGCCTAATATTGAATTTTCCTAAACTTATTAACTTCAAATGTGTTTTTGACAGCTGACACAGTGCTACTCATTATGATAGGGGGAGAACTTAGTAAACTTACATAAAATTAATACACAATGCTGTTAGTGGTAGTAATGAGCCTGATGCTATCTGTCTTCAAATTAGTGAATTATAGTCTTAAACCTCCACGTTCACTGATTTGCAATTGATTTCTTTCTTTCTTTTTCATAAGATTGGCATCCATGCTAAACCCCCTTTCCACAAGGTATGAAGATGGAAAACCTATCAAAAACTTTCTTGCAATACTCCATAAAGAAGGATAAGCAACAGGTATATCTTTCTGAAGACATAACTGCTGAAACCCCTTTCTGAACTGCATCTTAAGTTCTTCTTTAGTGCTTATTCCAATCAGTTCTTCTTGTAATGTGACATTTTATTCTTCAATGTCACCATATGAATTGATAATCCACTGTGGTATTTCTATAGTCAAAATATCCTAAAACCTGGTTTTAAATTCTGTGTTGAAGGACACTTACATGTTGAAAGAAGATCAAAACATCATCATCCTGGACATTTGTCAATGACAAGTGGGGGAACTGGGAAAATTCACACCATCCTATGTTTTGCTTCATTAGATTAATTCTGGCAAGAAAAGCTGCAAAGGTGGACTTTGTTTTTATTAAATTCAGACTGTCACCTTATACCTGCAAGTTAACCTAATTAATTTTAGTAAAGAAATCTGTTGAACAAGCAATGTCTGGTTTCCATTTGATTAAATTTCCTTTCAAAATGAGATCTTTAGCATCCCAAAACTCTGAAATCATCTCAAAAAGTGAAAAATATCTTGTCAAACATAAGCCTTTCAAGAGCCAGTGTACTGCAGTGTAAAGGAGCAATTGAAGAAAGTCCTTATTTTCTTCATAAAACTGTGTAAATAACCTAGAATTCAATATGTTTATACGGATCTTGTTTACTAAGTTTATGACCATTTGAAGATATTGATGCAATCTGGCACTCAAATTTTTAGCAACTAAACATTGTCAATGAATGATGCAGTGAATAGCAAACACCTTGGGTACATTTTGTTTTAAATGGCTGGTGCTCCATCTGCTGCTGCTGATATTCTTTTTTGATAAAGGGATTGCTTTTTGTTTTGTTGGAATAGAACCTTAACGTTTTCTGGGAGGATCTGATGGATGAGCACTGGTGTCGTTTATTGGTACCTTGGTGAAAAGGGATACTACATCAACACTGACCAGTTTGTCCCTGGAGTTGAGTTTTAGGGTGCTAATCTTGTCTATGAAATGTCCTGGGTCCTTGATGTGTGAATACATTCCAGGTAGCTATCTTTCTCATGGCTCACCCGGATATTCTTAGCACCCCCTGCCCATTGAATGGCTGCCGGGGACTGGGGGTCATGGCTTTAGGTTTTCCAGTCATGCTAAAGATTTGCCTGGGGAAGTTAACTTAAGTGAAGTGGTTTCCATCTTGCCTACTTCACTGCCATTACTGGCCATTATGTCAGCCACCCATTATGAATCAGACACTGTCTGAAGCTGCCCACTCTGGATCAGATGCTTTGGGGTTGGACACTATTAGTCTGGTCTCTCCACTGAGACTTGTCTGGTTTGGGAGAACCTTCTGGTAGCACTGCTACCACCAGCATAGCTCTCAGTTTCACTGAAGCACGCAAGCCCCTCCACCTTGTCAAGGCTTGTGCCCATGCAGAAGCATATTTGTACAAATGATTTTAAATACCATGTAAGTGTTTCATAGATAGTTTAAACGTGCTAAGTTATCTCTGTGCATTTTTGATATGGGAATGGAGCAATATAGTCTGAACATATTCTGTCAGCAAAATACTTTCCCATTCTGAAACTGTGGCTTAATTGGAGTGGTGGTCAGAAAAAAGGGAAGAGAAATGTGAATAGAATGTGGTAGAAGTCATATTTTTGCCTTAGCAAAGGATCACATACAGTGTTGTGGAATCTAGCTGAACTAATAAAAGAGACTATTCTCCAATTCAGTTAGCTGTCCAGTGTCTTTATAAGATAAAAGAAAACAGATAAAACAGATAAAACAGAACTAATTGGCTCTTTCTAATGCTTCATTTGGTTTCACCCTCCATTATTCACCTTACCCTACCAGTCTTGATTGATCTACCTCTATTTGTATCAGAAAGTTGCACAATTTAAGTGCAATGTCCCTAAAAGGGAAGGATTGTCTAGTTGAACACTGTCACCCACGAGATTCCCAAGTGTATTTGCAACATTTTTCTATGCTTCCATCCATCATTGTCTTCAACAGTAAAAACAGGACAGTGTTCTGTCCCAGACAGAGGCTTCATGATCACCTGGGGAACATGAGGCAAGGCTAAGTGACAGACACAGCTCTACCTTACAGTATCTTCTGGAAAGTCTCTCCCATCAACAATATCTATTACCTGAGCAAGCTGCTGCCCTGTCTAATTTTAATGCCAACCCTAAATTGATGAGTTCTATCTACAGTGTACTCCTGTAGGGTGAACACAGGGTGGCACTGAATGTATCTTAGTTTTCCATCTATAAGACACTCCCATGTGTAAGATGGCCTCCACTTTTCCAACTCAGAATTACAGTTTCGCAACCACACAGTTCTTTCCTTGTCTTACTTTCATGTATCAGGACTCTCAATTTTAGACAAAATATAGTCTTATACACAAAAATACTGTATTTGTAAGGCTGCTAGCATATAATTAGCATACATATTGATAGTTGGGTGGATATTTATTTATTTATTTATTTATTTATTTATTTATTTATTTATTTATTTATTTATTTATTTAGAATATTTTTACCCTGCCTTTCTCTTTGGAAAAGGACCCAAGGGACAATATACAGTCCAGTACTATTAAGACTTATTCAATTTTTAGAACAGGGAATTGAGGGACAACATTAAAGTTACAAAAGAATGAGAGAAGTTAAAGAGAGAGCAAAAATTCCATGTAAATTTATGAGTGATGGAAACTAACATTGAAAACATAATTGGTAGTCCATCATTCAGGGAAAGCTTGCCTAAAGAGAAAGGTCTTTGCCTGTTTCCAAAAAGACAGCAGGGATGGGGCTGTGCAGGGGATAGCACAGTTTGCTTGGTTGTGGAGTCAAAAATGGGGAGTTTGGTTCCTCACTGTATAACTTTCAGCAAGGTATACACCCCAGAGTGCAGGGAATGGTAAACCATTTCAGAGTACTCTATACTAGAGATGGGCACGACTCAAAAAAATTGTGTTTCGTTTGTCGTTTGGTTGTTCAGGGGTCCGTTTCGGTTCGTTTTAGTTTTCGTTGGGTTTTTCTGCAAATTTTTCGTTTTTGTTTTTGTACGTAACGAACTGAAAAAACAAAAATGAAAACGAAAAATTGCTGTTTCGTTAGCATTCTTTTCAGTTCAATGCATTTGCTGCAATGAAAACGAAAAGCACGGCAAAATTGGTCATTTTTGTTTTCGTTTTTGTTTTGTTTTGAATTTTTTTGTTTCATTTTTGTTGCGTAACGAAACGAAAAAACAAAAACAAAAAAGAAAAATTGCTCATTTCGTGCCCATCTCTACTCTATACATTGAAAGCCACAGAAAGGATCACCATATATCAGAATTGACTTGAAAGTATTTTTAAGCATGTTGATGTGAAAATAATTTATTCACTGCTTCAGATAGACCTCAGATATTTTTGAATCCAGAGATGCATGCTTAAATTAAAGTATGTGTGATGCGTTCCTTCATTAGTTCTCATCCGCAAAGAAGTCATCCAGGTCAGTTTATCTGAAAGTTGAGTCATGGCAAGCAGATTTCTTTTGGCCACTTATTCTTCATCCAAAAAAGAGGACATGCAGTATATCACTTTTAAAAAGCAGACAGACACCTCCTTGTACAAAAGTGCATGTATTAATATATGTAGAAATGCAAAAATAGAAATGACTTTTGCAATTCATCTCATCTGACTTCAGAAGATTGTGGCTAGTATATCTGCTGAGTCTGCTGTCCAGGTGCTGCAGATTATGGATGTTCAACTTTAAGACCCCTGTACTCTTTTTTAATGCATCCTCTTCTTATGAATAGCAGGTGTGTTGAAGCCACCAGAATTGCTCTGTATCTAAATAAAGGCCATACTGATTGGGGCCCAAACACCTGGTACCTGTTAATTACATCTCACCAGTCCCAGCCTTGTGTACACAGCATTATCTCAGTGTTTCCCAGTCTCTTGTTTTATTTTTATTTTTAAGCAAAGTATTCATATAAATTGGGGGAATGCAGAAGGGGCACAGTGCAAGTATTGTGTGATCGATCCACTCAAAGCCCATACAATAGTCAGGAGGCTTGGGCTCAAAGCCACACTTGGCCATGGGAACTCATGGGGCTGGGGGACACCCCTTGTATAAGAAGCCCTTAAGTATCCTACATCTCTTGGAAACTGCATTGGGATTGCAACAAGTTGGATGAAACTTGACATTACATAGCACAGAAAGTTTAGATAACCAAGCTGAGCAAAGGAAAAAGAACAACATTCCAAAACTGAACAAGGTTGTCTAAATAGTGACACCAGTCTTTCACTCCATCCTACAATACTGCAAAAATATCCCATTGAAGTGCCTACTTGAAACGCCACTTATGAAATTGTGGGAGCTGGCTGAAGAAACAGAAGGCACTGCCCTTCTATTCATCTAGATGTCTGATGTTAAGGATGTGTACTTCAGTGTCATTGTAAAGGAGAAAGAAAAGGACAAAGGGCTGGAAAAACTTTTGCCAGACACCTCTGCTTTTATTCACACATCACACTTTGCTATAACCAAGGGCCAAATCACTTCTCTCCACAGGCTGCCTTGGGCTCATGTGAGGCATTTTGGAGAGTTGACGCAGAAACCTTCTGGCTTGAATGGAGTCAACATTTCCCAACACCCACCTCTAACCATGTGTCACATTGATCACTTTTCCTTACTGCTCTTGGTGATGGTGATGAGCCAGGGTGCCTGAGATCCAAATGTAGCTGAAGCACCGTCTGTTATTACAGAAACTAGTTTTATCACTGTTGCTCCTTCTTTTGTGACATCTTTCTTGGAATCATCTTTTCAGGTTGTTGTTTTTTTTTAATCTTGATTCCCACTTCACCAGGAGAACAGCATGCTCATCAAAGACCAAATATATGAGGATTCCCCCACTGAATCATGTCAATAAAAAAAAAAAAATCAAGATTCACCTTCTCAGCAGATGACAAATAGTTTCTGACAATAACTTTATAAAGCTGGACATGGTGTCATGTGTTGGCTCTTATGTTTCATTCTTAAAATCACTTCCTGCTCTTGGGAAGTTCCTTGTCTAGATGTACACAGCATTTCAAAAAGTGATTTCTTTCATAGAATCCGCTACAAAAGTGGAAGAAGAGGAACTGATTGCACTCTGTGCTATTCAGGAATTTTTGTTCAGAAACTGATTTCATTACTTTTTTGGGGTGGTGGTGGGGGAGCCTTTAAAAGAAAATGGACATTAAAAACATCACAAAAATCCATTTTAAAAAAAAATGGGACATCATTATGCTCTCATTACAATGGAATGTATTTGTGATGCATTATTTCCAAGCTTTGTGCATACAGGTACCGTAAATGAGACTCTTTCAATTATTGGGCAATTTAATGCTTCTCTCTTTTTTTAAAATAAAGCCACAATGTGAATCTTCCTGCATATTTAACTTTGTGTATTATACTTTTTAAATTATTGTTGTAAATTGAGTACCCAGCTTGCTGTGGGGGACAGTAGGCAACGTGTAGCCTGCAACATTATATAGTAAACTGCTCAGAGAGGGCTTTAAGTGCTATGGGATGGTACTGTATATAAGACAAGACAAGACCACTCCTCACTTTCCTTTTTTATTTTCTGATTTTCCCTGTTCTGTGGTTTTGGGGTTCCATCTAGAGATGGGCACGAAGTGAACGTTTAGTTTGTTTCATTATTTGTTATTTGTTTTGTTACATAATAAAATGACTAACAAAACCCAGAGTGGATTTAGAACGAAACAAACTGAAACAAAAAAAAAATTGGTTCGGTTCAGTACGTTTCATTAATGGTGGTGCTGGAGATGTCTCCTACCTGGTGCTGGTCCTTCGGTCTTCCTTGCTGCAGGGAGTGGTGACCAGGAAAACAAAAAGCTGATGGCCTGTGCTACAGCTCTAGCAAGGGCCACGTGGTCAGCAGTAAATAAATAAATAAAATCAAAATTAAACAAAAAATAGAAAAGGAGTGCCCACCCAGCAACAGGGGTGGGCGGGTTGGTGCCCTAAAATCAAGAAAATAATATACAAAATAAAACCTGTCAGACACAGTTATTTTGAGGGGGAGGCTCAGTTTGAATGGGGAGGGAAGGAGCTAAACTCTGATGGGGATGGGGTGTAAATACTTCTCCTGTGCCATTTCTCCCCTGTAGAACTGCCCTCTCCGCCAAAATGGCTATTTGCCCTGACATTAGCAAGACTCATTATCTCCAGTCCTTCTTCAGACTCAGCCAGTATCTGAGCTGTCCCACCCTCCAGCCAGTGGTTCCATGCACTTCAGCACCCAAGTAACCAGCTAAGCAAAACTGAGTGTCCTTTTCAATATTACATGATATAGATACATTCCATAGAATGTGACTGTCCTGGCAGTCTGACTTCAATTCCAAGCAGAGGAGCATAAAAGACACACATCTCAAACCACCTGGCAGCTACAAATCCCTCTTTGCCAGGCTTATCAGGTCACATGTGCTTATCAAACCTGACAGGCAGTACACTTTCCATTTTTACCAGATTTGCATGGATATAAAAAGTATATTTCCTAACAACCTGTTTAACCCTTTGTCTTTCCTCCATAACATGTAAGGTCAGAATAGTGAATTATAACATTCCTTAAGAATGGAATGTAGTTAGCGAAGGAAACCAAAAAGATGGGGGAGTGACGAGAGAGAAAAACACACCTAGCTCAAGTCAAGACAGAAGCAGATGATGTAGATAGCCCACAATTAGAATGTAAAGCACCATTAGTGTTGGAGAGATAGGACTGATGCAATATTTATTCAAACATCAAAAGGGATCCATGTTAATTCCTTAAAAGCAAATTGCTCAACAAAAGCTTGATTTACAAACTCCAAGGGTGAGAGGAACTCCTGCTTTGACATCACCAGCCCTTGAAGATTTTTCTCTTCTCATAAAGGACAATCTATTGTGCCACTTTCTTCTCTTAGGGTCAGCAAACCTGAGTCCTCAGATGTGTGAGTTCAAATCCTTGTATGTTTCAATCCCACCACCCATTTACCCCCTAAATTTATTTATTTATTTATTTATTTATTTATTTATTTATTTATTTATTTATTTGTTTGTTTGTTTGTTTGTTTGTTTGTTTGTTTGTTTGTTTGTTATTTATAAACTGCACTATCTAGCAACAAGGCTACTCTGGCCAGTGTACAAATAATTTAACAAACAAACATGAACTGCATACAATGTAAAAAGTTCGACTAATAAACAAAGTTACCTTCGAACCAGGTTAGAAAATCCCATGGTTCATTTAGAAAAGGAAAAGCAGGTGAACAGGTGATGATT
>JAHTLZ010000348.1:17211536-17226965 GCA_023846285.1 Phrynocephalus versicolor
ATAGTATCTGCTAGCTTTTGTGGATCAATGCCCACTTCATCAGGCATGCACATCATTAGTGTAGAGAATTTACTTCACAGTGAGGAATCTGCCAGCCTAGTCTCTTAGATGAAAATTAGGAAATATGAAGGCTGCATTGGAGGTGGTTTTAAAGTTACAGCAGAGGAAGTAGTAATTTGATACAAGTTTCTATCTACTCAGAGAACAGGTTAACACAGGAAAAACAGACTTGTCCATCTTGAAATGGGGTGAAAATTTTGTAAACCCACTAAACAAAGCCAATAGGATTCAAATTCAAATCAAATTAACATTAACTAATGGTTAGAGAATTATGTGTTTCCTTCAACTTGCAGTCCTGCTCAGTTGATATTGAGAGTGCATACTGTATACCATCTTTTTTGGTTCAGGAGGAGGGCATGGATATTTCTGGTATCTTCATTGTTCTATTGAAACTGAAGAGAGTTGTGTGGTATTCACACAATGCAAATGGAGGAGTAGGAAACACATATGTAGGCCACTAAGTATATAAGTCAGTCTGCTGGCTTTCATGGACCAATGCCCACTTCATCAGGTATCCACCAATCTCTTCTCATTTATGTAGAAAATCCGCCAGGGTAATTTTTTGTAAGTTAGAAAATACCCAGGCTGTATTGCCAGTGTGAAAGTCTAATTTTTGGGGGATTCTTCAGTTTCAAAGGAATTATAAAAATACTAGGAATAGATGACTTCCCCTCCACAATTACACACATACCCCAACAAGCAGGCATGTGGGCTCTCAACATCAGCTGAGCAGGACTTCAAACTGAAAGCAACACCTATTTCTAACTAGTAAGTAATTTTAATTTGACTTAATTTGGCTCCAGTTTTTTGTGTTCCCCAGAATAGAAACTTATAGCAATGCTCTGGAACCAACTCCTGGTAGAGTTGTGCCTTGCTCCCTTGTCCATCCTATATTTAAAATACACTTAAAATACTGCTGTATTGAGAGGACTTTTTGGCAACCCTGCCTAAGACTCACTCCCCAACCTTTCTTTCTCCTCTTTGATAGTTTATTATTTTGCCTTGCATTCTGCATTTCACTTTTATAATGTATGCTCCTTGAAATTTGCCATTGTTCATTACTTGCTCATTTAATACATTATTATTATTACTTGTTCTAATATCTGTAAAACAACCAGACTAGTGCATGCACAAATGGGGCAATCAATCAATCAATCAATCAATCAATCAATCAATCAATCAATCAATCAATCAATCAATAATTTCAAAGGAAGTCCATGTGAGAAGATATATGCAGAACCCTTGAGCTATTTTGTTTGAATAGCTGGGGCATGTTATTCAATCAACAGCTTCCTCAGCTATAATGGTAAAACTATGCCTCCAGTGTAGCCTGTGCCTTTCATAACTTACATCTAAGAAACATGCTTGGCAAATACTCATTTGCCATGAACTTTTGGGACATTTAAGTTCTCTGCACTGACAACAAGACACTAGTATATGGTTAATGGTAGAGATGGGCACCACCAAGAGGTACGTACACACACACACAGGGAGGCTGCAAGAGAAATCTCTTCTTTCTCTCCCCTAAGAGCCAGGCTGCAGCCAGCAGGAACACAGAGACACACACCTGCCTGGCTGGCCTAAAGTAACGACTCACAGAGACAGCAATCCTACCCTAACTCCCACCGCAGACTGCAAGGAGGACGGGGACTGCCAAAGCTTTTTATGCCCTCTGTGGCTGCCACACCTAACCAGTCTGCAACCTGGGCATGCTATTGGTTGAAATTGTCCAAGAATTTACATGATCCCATCACATGGCTTGCATCCATCTTGTGGCTGGAATCCATTTTGTGTCATCCTTAAAGGGAAAAGAAAAAATACATCACGATGGGAGAAAGACAAAAACAAACATTTTAAGGACTGCAACCCCCTGGTAGGTAATAATTTCAAATAATTATCACTGCGTTTTTACGGATGTCCAGGGCATTTTAATACCCAAGAAATCAATATTAGGCATCTGGGAGCCATTTTGGGTTGATGTCCCCTAACTCCCCTTAAAGGAAAAAAATACAGCGATCTGAGAAAAGACATAAATGCATGTTTTAAGGACCCCAACCCCCCTGGTAGGTATTATCAGGCAGAATAAATAATAATCGCTGAGTTTTTACGGATAGTCAGAATGTTTTTTAACATTTAAAAACAGCTCATTTCATTGTGTGTCACCATTAACGAAAATGAAACCTAATGAGTCTAATTTTCGTGATTCTGTTCGGTTCATTCCAATTTCATCACAATTTTCATTATTCATTTCGTTACGTAACAAAACAAATAACGAATAATGGAAGATTTTTTTTTCATTTCCTGCCGGTCTCTAGTTGAGGCTTTGATCCACAAAGGATAGTATAGATTGTATGATTATTTATTTTTAGTGGTCTATAAAGATACATTTGTATTGCATACAGTAAAGAACACATACTGCTCTTCAAGTTTAATGAAAGAAAAATGTGTACCATGGCTTTCAAGTGCACCCTCTGTCACACCACAATATTTTTATTATTGCTTTTGGAGTCACTGAGAATGCAAGGGGGGGAAGACAGGTTAATTGTGCAAACTATTGTGCAATTGTCAGGTGGGCAAGCAATGGTAATAGTTATTCAGAAGTGCTATGTTGTTGTGCTTTTGGCAGACACAACCTCCATCTAGGGACCAACCCATGTGCGGGATGTCTGCAAAGTTTACATTTAATTAATTCAATTATGATTTATTCATTTCAAGTGTTTGTTTATAGTATGATTCATTACGGGTGAACAGAGCTGAAATGACAGGCATGCCAGGTTCACATAGCAGAAATGATATCTGGGATGACCTAGCCTTCTGTGCAAACTAGGGACTACTTTTGTATTAAGAATATTTGTCATCTGAGACAAATGGAACGATGAACTCTTTTTTTCAGATAATCTAGAGGAAGTCCAATGTAAGGCAAATATGGTGCTAAGTTTCATAAGTCTTATAGGTTAGACGCAATGGCCGCTCCGCACGAGACCTGCTTCATTGGCAGGGCTCCTTTGCCGCCCAACCAACGGAGGCATGCGAAGTGGTACACACAGTGTTGGCGGGGAACATGCCTACTTAACAACCCCCGTGCACTCCCAGCCTCTCGCCCATGCTGTTCTTTGCCCCCACCCTCTCACCCTATATTGTGGATGGTGATGCTTAGCTGGTTGCTGCGGGGCCAGATGGGAATTTTTGGCTGCCACTCTAATTGGCCAGGAGTGACAGTGCTTTTTTGCCCATCCTATCATCCACAACATGTGATTTGGTATAGTTAAAACCTTATTTAAACTGTCACAATGGCGGGTAGTGCAAGTGGTCCCTTAATTCCACTACGTCCCTCCGTATGATACATCTTTAAGGTGACTGGCGGCCCTCTTATATAATTAAACAAAAGCAGGAATTAGAAATAGGTACACCTATACATTAGGCCCAGCCAGGGAACCCAGGGCTGCCAATGGTCTGAGAGATTCAGGAGGGTAAGCATGCATAAGTACCTGGGTGGCATCTTACCTGAGGCATCCTCACACTGGCCTCACAAATCTCTCCAGATGGGAGGGACTGAGAAGTTGCAACACCTATGGGAGATACCAGTTGTGCTACAGCACAGGCCCTCCTTAGTTTAAAATTATGCTATTGTTACTTCTTGTTATCAATAAATTGTGGTCCTGATTAAACCCAGAAACTTTGTCTCGCCTCATTTGTTCAGTCTGGGTGGGCAAAATCCTCTTCAATTTCACAGTGCTAAAATTTTACAGTATCTGCATTTGATAGTCGGGTGCAGGATAAGCAGGGGGTGATTTAGAGTGTGCTTTAAGGGGATTATTTCGCAGCAAACATATTGTGCACAATATTGTATGCTCTTTCCACCAAGACATGACTCCATGAAAGAAATGTTTATGCAGTGAAGTGTCTTCTCATATCCCCAGTAGGGATGGTATGAAAGAGGTAGTCACCAGTGCCCTGAACAGGTCATCTGAAACCATAGCTCCTGGGCTGCTAGTGGGCAAATAGGACAGAGACAAGTTCAAGCAAGGTTGCTGGCAGATGAGGATCATCTGCAAGGAGGATGAAGCAGAGATTGGGATAAATAGGAAAGACTGGAAGGATTCATGGGCTTCCTTCAAGGAAATGGAGCAAGGCAAGGGGAGGGGCCACTGCTGTTTAGGATCTCCAGTTCTGTACTTCAGCTGAGGTGGAGAATGATTGGGAAAAAGAATTCTAGGCTGAAGTCCCTGTTCCAGTTCTATTGGTTCCTTGGGTGAAATAAAATTTGTTCTTGGTCATTCCTACAATCTGAATCCAATGAAATTATTGCAAGGAAACTTATCTGCTGTTGGTACCTCCAGATGTCTGGTGATACTCATAGATACTGTAAGTATATCTATGTAGTCCATTGCAGTTTTTATCAAGTTTGTGCTATTTCACATTACTTGTTTTAAAAATATTCCGTACATACCTGTCCACCTTCCCATATTGGCCAGTAAATCCCATTTTTCATCCTTTCTTCTCGTCCTTTCCCCAGATCTTTTAATTTCCTGGAAATGTCCTGAGAGAGAAGCAAGGGTGGAAGGAAGATTGTGGGGCAGCTGGGTGCTCCTTTGGTGGAGGCAGGGAAGGAGGCAGGAATAAAGAAGAAACAATGTGTTCCTTCTTTCTGGGCCATTTTCCCTTCAAGAGCACAACCTCCCTCCCTCCTTCCCCAGTCCCTGCCCCATGCTGTACCCATCAATCATCTTTCCACCTCAGCCAATGACAGTGGCTCTTCCTGCCTCCTTCACCCTTCTTCCTTTTTTCGGCCATTTGGGAGCAAGGTGCCTTCCTTCCGGTACCCTTTGACTCCTCCTGGCACAGGGAGGAGGGAGGAAGGCAGAAGGCTCTGTTGCTACGGTGATGAGGAGCAAGGCTGTTGTTTCCCGGATGCTGTGTGGCATGCTCCCAAGATGGTGGTGGCAGTGACAGTGAAGAGGAGGAGGAGGAGGAGGAGGAGGAAAAATGTAACATCCTCACAACCTCTGAAATTCCATTCTCTTCTTTTTATCTACCTTCTTCCTCCAGGGATGGGAGGTTAATAGCTGGACACTGTTTCTGTAAAAGTTTTAAGCTATTAGAAATGATACCAAGAAGAGTAGGGAGGCTTCTAGGTAAATACAGTATATACTTCTAATTCTTTTCCTCCCAATGGATGCTAAAAGCTTAAGGTAAGAAGCTATGAGTAGTAGGGAACTAATGGTATGACTGTATATGCCTAACAGCCAGACTGTAAAAAGCATCCAGTAAAAAGCCAAGACAGCATGGTCTACAGCTCTAGCACAGGCAATAAATCTAGGGTTGTGCTGAATATTTACTGAGGGAGGCTGTTAGAAATTTTCTAGGGGAAAAAATTACAGCTCTGCACTCAAGAAAAGAAACCTCTCTTCCCATGTAGCTGTTATGTTCCCACTCTGCTTTTGTGTCAGTGCTATTCTCCACCCTACATTCAGAGGTGCTGTCACTCAATCAAGAAGCCTGGACTGAAAAAGGAACACTTAATAATGCCCATTAGTGAGGTCATCCGAGGGTAACAAGTTTTCCCTCACTCTAAACATGATTCAGAAAAGTATCTACACTGTAATTACTTTTGTCCCTGTTTATAGACTCCTGAAAAATTCCAATACCAGATAGATTTGGAAGCCATTGCTGAAAAAATCCAGAATCCTGTTGATGTACGTGCATGTGAGTTTTGTATAATTTGCTGTGACTAATTGTTGCTAATTGATGTGGCCTGGTGTGGGCCAATGTACCTTGGTAGCATATGAAAACACATAGCTACAAAAACGGAAAGATGCACAAATACAGCAGGATCTGTTCTTGATGAACCCAGAGTGTGTGACATGCAACAATGGGCTCCAGTTATAGGAAGACAGATTTTGGATGAACATCAGGAAAAACTTTCTAACTGTTAGCAGTCCTGAAATGGAACCAATTACCTTGAGAGTGCTTCAGTGCTGGAGGTATTCAAGATAAATTTAGACAACCATCTGGCAAATATCCTATGTTTTGCACTCCTGGCTTGAGGAGGGGGTTGGACTTGATGGTGTGTAGGCCTCTTCTATCTTCATGATTATGTCATCCTATTAATATAAGGTGACCCTGCCATGAGAGCTTAGTTTGCCTGATTAAGTAGCATCAGAGTCTCTGCAGTTTCATGACTAGAAACTGAGACCAGTACTTGTGTGATGCCACAAGATCAGGCCAAGAGTAAGGTAGGCTAATTTTGAAAACTGGCAGATAGATCCAGCTGAACAGGCTTCACAATTCACATAACATTTAGCTGACCATGCCATATGGCAAATTAGACACAAGAAAGAAAAGGAAAAAAGAAAATGGCCTGTTAGGTAGCAAGATGAGCCCAGGAGCTACTGTGGTATCATCTATGGCTTTTATCTTCTGACATATGACCAATAGGCAATTTTTTCTTATACTGTACTTTGAATAGATTTGGTGAAAGTCTCAGCACCAACCTGTTGGCCCCTTGTTTTCTATACCCTGCTCTGAGATAGCTCAGATATAGGTGACAAGAAGGCTTGCAAGTAGACATGGGCACGACAAGAAAAAAGGATGTTTCACGGGCCGCAGGAGGGTGGCAGCACGGGCAGATGGGCGAGTGGGCAGTTAGGATATCACTTAGGATAGAGGTTCTGTTCTTGGCTTGCACCCCAAATGTGTGTGTGTGCAAGCAAATTGAAGTTAGGAAAATAGAAAATAAATGGTAGTATATAATATATTTTTAAAATAAATCCACACCTCCCACTCCCAGTCGAACCTCCCCCTTTATCCAATATCAGAAAAAAATCCTCACAAACTGCCAGAGAAGAAATAAAGAATAAACTGCTATTCCCTTCAGCAGACAAAGCCTCAGGGAATCAAAGAAATTAAATCCTAAATTTCATTCTTGGCTTTTTGGTGTGCTGACATTGCTCAAGTGCAGAGTACACCTGGAGCCAAAAAATCCTGGTGCCAGCTGGGAGAGGGTAGAGAGGAGTGGCCAAGTGTTTTAAACACCT
This sequence comes from Phrynocephalus versicolor, assembly GCA_023846285.1. Taxonomy (NCBI): domain Eukaryota; kingdom Metazoa; phylum Chordata; class Lepidosauria; order Squamata; family Agamidae; genus Phrynocephalus; species Phrynocephalus versicolor. Next base: position 17,218,634 of record JAHTLZ010000348.1, read on the forward strand.
ACCTCACATAACAATAAATCAAATTTCTTCCTCCTCCAATAGTTCTCACATTGAGACTGGTCTGCCATTAAACATCCAAGGTAGCAAAGGACATTCTGGAGATTTCAGCTGGTTCTGTGTTGCTTTCTGATCCTAGTGGGAGCAAAAGTGGGGCCCAGTTCCCCAGAACTGCCCACCTGACCATTTTCAAAGGGCTCCTGTAGAGCTATCATCATCTGGGCCCCTTTAAAAATGACCCAGTCACTGCCCACCTGACCATTTTCATTGCCTGGGCCAGGGGGAGCTTTTTTATAGCAGCAGGTTCAAGGAAAGCTTTCTGCCAATTCCTGAGGGTGATCTGTTTTGCTCCCTTCCTTGGGTACTGCAAAGTCCTGCTACCCCCTGGCTATCTTTGAAGTCTTTTTCCTTTGGTTCTCCCTACTGTTAACCTCCCTCAACCTTCCCTCCCTAGTTTTGAATGATTGGCAACAGGAAAAATAGGAGGGAAAGCAGCAGGAACATTGATGGTGCTTCCATATTGGGGAGCAATGACAATGCCTTTATATGTAAATATGGCAGGTACGTCACAGGTTACTTCAGGCTTGTCCAAACTTTGGACCACAACTCCCACAGTCCTTTGTCAATGGAAATACAGGCTTGGAATTCTGGTAGTTGTGGTCCAAAACATCTGGAGGGCTGAAGTTTGGACATGCCTGGGTTACTTGGCTGTTGTAAAAGAAAAAGAAAAAGATTGGGAACCACTGCTGTAGAGGGAAAAGACATCAAACCATGAATTATATTCCACTGAGTTCCATATTCTGTGATCTCCATGATCTGTGATCTCCAAGGCATAATCTGAAGATCGGTTCTCTTCAGGCTTGAGAATTTTCACTCAAAATCAATTTGCTTAATTACCATTTCCAGTATGAGCTGGCTATTTCTATAAGAAATGAAGGATGGCTAATAATAGCAGCTGCCACCAATTTGCATTTGAGATACTATTTCCTTTGAATCAAATAAAGTGATTTAAATATGTCTGTATGTTGTGAATTCTTAATGTAGTCATAGTTTATTACACCTCAACGACAATGACAACCACCACCACAACCACCACCATATCAACAACAATGTGCCATGAAACCAGTGCTAATTTATTGTAAGTCTTTGAAGAGTTTTCCAGGTAGAAAGTGCTCAGCAGTGGACTATTCTCCATTTAGGCAGCACATGAAAAGGCAACTCCACAGAAAGGGGAAATTACCCTTTTCCTTTTTGATATTTTATGCCATTCTGTTCTGAGAATTCCAAGACTGGATCTTGTCTGTAATTGAATAAAGGTATAATATTGGTACCATGGCGTCAAACATTGCGTGACTGAAATGCCAACTTCAGCAGTGCCTTTTTTGTTCTACATTATGGTAACAGACCAAAATCAACTATAATAAATAATAACAATTTAAAAACAGAGCAGAAAGTATTTATGATATGAAATTAGCATCACTGACATAATTAAAATGCTTTAATTTAAAAAGGGACTTTCCTATCATTTTAATCAAATATGGCCAAACTAGATGATTAAAACAATTAAAGTCTTTTAGCCTGTATGACAATAATATTGTTATATACAGTAAATGCTGGTAGGTTGTTTGTGTAAGATTTTTAAAAATTTTCACTTAACAGGAAAATTCAATTTTTAAAATATCACGTAAGAAAAACTGATATATTAAAAAGCTGAGAGAAGTGGTGTTCTTGAAGTCAGATTTTCAATGGCAAGAGAAATTGCTTGTTGAAAGGTTCCCTCCTTAATTTAGTAGTAAGTCTGACTACTCTGTAAAACAAGTGGGAAATATTCACCCATTCAGTGGGAACATGAGGAACGACAACATCATTTGCTTCCTCTGATCTGACTTCTGTACACTGCTTGTAGCAAGAACTGTGCTCCTCTTAGTCCCTGTGTGGTATCTGATTGGCTGAGAATACAGTGGAAGAAATCCTTTTTAGAAACATTTGTCTGAAGGAGCAAAAGATGGAATTAAACACCCTTGATTCAGTAAACTGAAGCATGGCCCACCCAGAAGGGAGGGGGGACAGAAGTCTTGCTCCCTAAACGTGTTCTTGAACAAAAGTAAAACAAACCCAGACACCCACAACACCGTATTTTATGACAGGTACACTGAATACAGATAGTTTTCCTCATCCTTGATAAAACAAGGGGACATACTGAGACACATCATCAGAATAATGAACAAGATATTTTGCTCCTATGTGGGAGTGAAAAGATCAACGTGTGATTTTACCACCTATCAAACAAACAAAGCGAACGCACAAACACCTGAGGTTTGTGTAAACGTGTAATTGTGACAAAAACTTGTATTTTGTGTTAAAATTCCATTTTGAAAAAAAAATTCTCACTTTCTCATTAAAAACAGGTTTCAGCATAAAATATAGAGTTCTGATTTTTTTTCACAACAACAAAACTCATGTCGGAAAAGTGTGCACCACTTCTCATAATCTTGTGTAGCAGCAAGAAAAGTTTTACATTTTATTTTCATTTTTGCCTACAAGAATAAAATTAGAAGAGATTTACATCCCTCTGGCCACCACATAATTATGGCTGCTGGGGGTCAGCTTTTTGTAATGGCTTGTAGAATGCAAGATGTGTCTCTTTACAGCAAAGTTTTAAATGGCGATTCATTAGTCTTTGGTGAGCGGGTGTGCCTGCATTACCATTCTGGCTAGAATTATTTGGTAAGTCCAAGAAGTTGTGTTGCTATTGACTGTTTTGCAGATTGGCATATTTCTTGACAAATTATTTTGTTTGATTTGGTATTAAAATCCACAGAAACTCCAGCATAACCAACACTCTTTCTGTGAGCTCACATCATAAGTGAACCAGCAAGGCAACCAAAGCAGTCTCAGAACCAGACTTAAATCCAGATTGACTTGGATTTATTTCATCCATCTTATCCAGGAACCCCTAGAGATCTGAGAAGCCACCATACTCAAATGTCTTGGCCACTAGAACATTAGAAAATGACTGATATTTATCCAAGACCATGGGATTCATGGAGGGCTGTTTCAGCCATGGTTTTACTACTATCTTCCTTAAGATTACTAGGACCATATTGCCTGTTGCAGGAAGGTATTCACCACTCTTCCTACCCACTTGGCCATTCCCTTTCTCATAGCTTTTATGATTCAGAAACCACAAGGGTCCAACAGACATGTGATAGCCCTCACCTCTCCAAGGGCCCTGCCCACAAGCTGCAAAAATGGAACATTATAGTGAAGTTAAATACCAGCAAGGCATGGCTTAGCCCCTTTCAGGTTGACACCTGTGTGTAGCTGCTTGGTGAGCATTTGAACTAGAGATGGGCATGGAACGAACATTTTTTCGTTTCCGTTATTCGTTTGTCGTTCCGTTACGTAACGAAACGACAAACAAAAATTGTGATTAAAATGCAACGACATGAACAGAACCACAAAAATTGTGGTCGTTACGTTTCGTTTCCGTTAATGGCGACGCACAATGAAATGCGCTGTTTCAAATGTTAAAAAATGCCCTGGACATCTGTAAAAACACAGTGATAATTATTTATATTGTCTGATAATACCTACCAGGGGGGTTGGAGTCCTTAAAATGTTTGTTTTTGTCTTCTCCCATCGCAATGTATTTTTCTTTTCCCTTTAAAATGGATGTCGCCACCAGCCACAAAATGGAGGCAAGCCATGTGATGGGATCATGTTCAACAATTAGCATGCCCAGGTTGCAGACTGGGTGGGCCGGTCTGGCAGCCACAGAGGGCATAAAAAGCTCTGGCAGCCCCCATCCTCCTTGCAATCTCTAGTGGGAGTTAGGGTGGGATTGCTGTCTCTGCGACTCTAGCCTCAGTCCTGCAGCCTCCCTGTGTGCATGCGTGCTGCGTACCTCTCGGTGAGTACCCTCCCTTGCCCCGCAGTGCAGTCACTCTGCGGCTGCCTTGCACCCTGGGCAACGCCCACCGCTGCCTTTGCAGCCTCCCTGCATACCTAGTCTATACTGTGTCTCTGCCAGCATCCTTTTTTTTAGTGTTTTCCCTCTGGTCTGGGGCGTTGGGGAATGCCTGCACATGGAAATGCTTTAAAAATCGCACAAAAAGCGGGTAGAAACAACAAACAAAAATGAAAAACGGTAATAATTTTTTCAAAAAATTCACAACAAATGGAAATGAACCGAAACAGACCTCTCAACGACAAATGAAAAACCGAAACACCATTTTTTTGTTTCGAGCCCATCTCTAATTTGATCATCAGATGCAGCTATCCTGTACTTTGGTCCCTGCATGTACAACTGGTTACTTGAACAGCTCTGTTTGCAATTGGTTGGAAGGTTGTCTATGGTTAATGAAGATGGCAGAGTAGGATAAACCCTGTTAATCTCCTGTTATACTGCAGAAGCATCCCCTTATACCCTTGAAAGTAAGGGAAAAGTAGCTAGTAACAAATCTAAGGAAACAGGTGGAATTATGGGTACTAACAAGATACTAGGATTTTTATTTTTATTTTTAATATTGGATCAAGAGGTTGACAAAAATGCAATGCAGAAAGCGGGGATATTTTATCACATAAGAAGAATAGGAAAAGTGCACATGATTTTTTTTAAGATAATGTGAATGAGAAAAGAAGACCTGCAACAATCAGCACTTAGTAACTGAAGAACTTGGGAGACTACTTCAGATACTGTATAACACACCATCATTAAAGTCTGTTGCATCTGAAATGAAAAGATCTATGATAAAATCTAGCTTCTGGGAAAAGAGAAGAATAAGAATAAGAAATGAAGCACAAAGGTAATTGTACTGATAAAGGTAAGGGATAATATAAAAACAGGCAAATTAAATCTGAGACATTTATAACACATAAATGTTCTGCAGTGTACTGTTCCAGGAAGAAATACATTTAGGCCTTGTTAAAAACTATTGAAACTATTATTGCAATTTATCGCTATAGTTAAGAAAAGGCAAACAGGATCATAGGCTGAATAGATAAAGAGATAATACAAATTAAAAGAAAATCTGTTCATGAAATAGAGAGCCATGGTTTAAAATAAGGTCCAAAGATAGTCATTGCTTCAAGAACCCAAACAGCACAAGGCAGAGATCATGTATTTCTGTATGACTGTGAAATAAACATATTGATGTATGTGTTTTTTGTGAGATGGTGGTGTCCAAAATGGAGAATGCCTAAGTTCATTTCTTTATTTATTTCAAATGGTCTCCACAATATCAATTTGCTTTTTGGCCAGCTTAAAAATGTAGTGGAATTACCGCAGCAGAAGGCAACACTAGGCATGCATTCAAAAAGTTTCTATGCATAGTCACAGACTGAGTGGACCCATACCACAGTTTTAAGAGGCATGGCTATTATCCCCTTTCCAAGCAAATGATGTGTGAAGAGGCAATGAGGTTTGCTCTGGAGTAAGAATAGGCTAGTTGGTGCCTTCCAAATCTGTTTGGTTACAAATGCCATGACCTCGGACCTTTGGCCATGCTGGTTATTGCTTAATGGAAAGTGTGGTGCAAACCATCTGGAAGGGACCACAATTCTGGAGAACCTTCAACACTTTGATGTGACCATTTTTGTTTTAAATTTGAGTAGTCAGTAAGGAGGAGCTTTTATAAATAAAGTTGTGTAAATCAAACACAGACATTCTTTTAAATTAACCATAAGTTTAGGGAAGAATGGGCTTCTTTTGAGAAAAGAGCACACTTACTAAATGAATAGTGTCAGTGGAAAGAGTGAGGTGCCAGCACCTGAGGCAAGGCACCTACTGTAATCCTAACCCCCTCCCTGCTTCCCCCTTTTGCTTTCCTTCTTCTGTTTCTCCCCAGCCCCTGCTACCTGCCTTCTCCTACTATTGCCCCATCTTTGACTGCCACTCCATCCCTGGGCCCTTGCACAGAACCCCCCCCCCCGGCACCTACCTGCTCCTGCTGTTGCCACACACCATTGTCACCAGGAGGAAGGAGCAGAGTTGGTTTCCTTTCCAGGAGCTGGACTTGCCTTTTCTGGGCATGCACAGTTTAAGCCTGCTCCTTGCTTCTGAGGACAGTGGCATGTGGTGGCAGCAAGAGCAAGGAGGTGCCAGGGTGGCACAGCAGAAGAGATGTAGAGTCTGTGGGGACAACTCAATATGCAGTTCGGAAAAATGGTTCTGAGTCACAAGTCAAATGCAAGTCATTGGAGGGAAATTCCAAGCTGAGTCTGCATCAAGTCACTGGTGTGACTTAAGAGTGGTCGACTGCCAATGGAGGTGGGCCTAGCTTGGCCAGACTGCTTCCCAGAATGATGCCCCCAGTGGCATTTGGCAACCACTAAGTGGCCCGGTTGGCCAAAGGGATGGGGCATTGTTCCGTGGGGCACCTGTACAAAGCTGTCAGTGTGACACAACCCATTTCTAATACAGATCTTGAAATACATATGACTAACTGTAGTTTTTGCTTTTCTGTTATACACAACAAGAGCCTGATCAATATTAGGACTTCATTCTAAGAAAACAGTAATGTGAGAAAAATTGCATTCTTGTTCAAAAATCTATGTGAGCCAAAGTTCTCCTGTTTCCTCCACAAATGCATTCTGTTGCCCTATTATAAAATAGCTTTAAATGCTACTTCTAACTGGATCCGGGAATGATGTTTTGCAATATGTGATCCTCAGCCAATTTGTAAACAAAGTGAAGAAGAAGGGACTGTGCTGCTGACCTGTGAAGTCATTCAGGTTTGTTTGCAAAGTTTACAAGAGATTTGAGCTAAAGCAAATCAATGATGTTTATCCCAGAAGAATAAAGCATCCCCCAATGCTTCTAGTATATGTATTTATGTGTGCTTTGTACTCTTAAAGTATTTTAAAAGGCATATATGTTCAAACTATCTGATGCTCTGCAATATCTATGCAAACACTATATATTAGATGACATCTGTACATAAGCAGAATGAACTACCGGTTATTCAACAAAAGAAAAGAAAATATTTTTCCCTTCTTTGAACAATGAAAAACAGCAAATATATCTGAAAATGGATCCAAAGGAGGAATGGGGAAAAACTGAGTAAGACAGAAGTCAGCTTGCAGTTGATGTTCATGAGTTATTTCATGTATTATACAGGACAAGCTCAAGTTCCATGCAGGCAACGTACAGAATACAAAAACAAGAAGTTATTATTATAATAAAGCAACAACAACATGCTGTTAAGCAAATTCTGACTTACGGTGTCCCTTTCCATGGATTTCTGGTTACAGAGTACTCAGAAGTGGTTTTCCATCTCCTTCTTCTGGGACAACGCTCTGTACTCCCAGTTCTGATTCTCTGATGCATGCCTCTAGTTGCAATTATGCAAATCTTGTACTTACATGTTTGTTTATTCATTCATTCATTCATTCATTCATTCATTCATTTGATTTATATACCACAACCATCTAGCAAAAAAGCTACTCTGGGCAATTTACAAGCATGTCACTTTTAAAGAAAAAGACTGTAAATATAAAACCAAGGACTATGGCGAGCATTATCTGAAATCACTCTGATGTTGATCTTCTCTCTGGCGGATGCTTCTGCATGGTGTATTTTTCCCTGTTCCTCAAACCCATACAAGAAAACAGGCAGTGGGGACTAGTCTCCACTGCGTATGCTGCGGGCTGTGCAGGATTAGAAGACTAAGTAAAAACCAATACCCGTGGTGTTGTGGGATTGTAAATCCTTTTTAAAAAGTCAATCTTCACCTCAGCATTGTTAGACTTTTGCCCATTTCAAAGATGAATCTAGCTGAAATCTTTGACGTTGCTTTGCTGTTCCCCGCTGCACACTAGAAACAAACAAAAAAAAAATTCTGCTCACTATTATCCAGAACCCAGTTCCATTCTAGCAGTGAAAGGGAAATTGTGCAAATAGTTGTGGTAAAAATGGAGAAATCAAATTAAGGTACCCAAATAGGGGCCTCTTTGTTTGTTTGTTTGATACCATTCATCTTAAAGGCTGAGCGGCTTACAGTATTGAAGGAAACTAGTCAAAAGCTAAATACTTTTATATAATATTTTAAAAGCATGACATATGTAATAAATAAACCTATAATAAGAGCAATATTAAAATCAGAAGTAAAACACAGAATAAAATACATTTTTAAAATCCACTAGATCAACTGGGTGTTTGAAGAAAAGCATGCCTGCTCAAACTTCCATTTATCCTCTAAGTTTCAAAAACATGCTTTTAGCATGGCTGAGTCAAACTGATGTTGTGAAAACAAACCTAGAAACAAAGGAGACACTGCAATTCTAAAATAATTCAAGCTGAGAGGTAGGGTGGGAGCCACTAATGTGTACCAAT
>JAHTLZ010000348.1:17227465-17243396 GCA_023846285.1 Phrynocephalus versicolor
CTTGACAAAAAAAGATGATAAACAGAAGTTTGCCATGTTAAAGAGGCCTGCTACACAATGAGCTGTGTTAAGCATAGAGACTCAGAAGTTGTTAAGGCCCTGATACAGAACGTCTGGATGTCCTCACAGTCTGAAAACCAACTTGTAGCTCAGTGAGTTGGGTACCTTGGTGTGGATCCAGAGGTTTAATGCCTCCTAGGAGAAGAACCGGCCTCTATAGTCTTAGATAAGTTGCACAGCCCTAGCATTAGCCCAGAAAAAAAGGAATGGTAAATGACTGTGTAATTAATACTCTCTATTTAAAACAATACCTTAAAAAGCTCACCATAAATTGGAATCAATGGAATGGGACGTAGTTATTTTTATAGCGGCTTCTGTCATTTGCTCTCTTCTACAAACATCGATTAAACATATTTCCAGATTAACATGTTCAGTATCAATTTGCAAACAGGAGTTCTTGAGAACAGAAAAAAACCACCGTCGTGTTTGCACATCTTCAATGTGAACTTAGACCTTGAAGGGCTCTGTCACATTACCCTCATGCGACTGGTCTTCCGAAACAGAAAACCCAAGATTTTGCTGGCATGACAGCATGTCATGAGTAGATGGCCTCATCGTAAGGCCTGACATTTGAAGACTTGAACATCATTTCATTAAAAGCAACTGGCTTCACTTTGCCAACTTTCAGAACTATCTATGAATTAGAAGAGCATGAAGCAGGGCTGCAGGCTTTGTTGCCCTGGCAACTTTTCCTGGCAGCTGGGAAAAGATGGGGACTCTACATTGCAAAAAATGAGGTGTACAAAAGGCAACCTAAATTTCAAAAAGGGGGGAAAGAATTATACCCCCTTGTTTGAGCAAAGCTCTGAATATATTGACTGAAGCATATACTATATATGTTATTTGTCTTTTTTCTTTTGCTTATTCATTGAACAGATCTTTTCTAGTTAATGATCATCTGGAGCAAGATTTTAAAGGGCATATTAACTTGAAGCTAAATTTACTAGTCATTGTGGAGATGTGATGAGATATTTACTAGTCATGGTAGAGATGGGATATTAATTGTATGATGCTCTCTCGCTCTCGCTCTCTGTGAATGTGTGTATATATGTGTAGGGCAAGGACATGAAAGAAAAAATGGAATTCAAAGCAGATTTGATATTTGGCTGGAATAACTATTGGGAATCAAGGGAATGGGGTCTGTTTTTTGGTACTGCCAAGAATGCTGTTGGTTTGCACACTAGCACTGCCAGTTGGTCACTTCCTGGCCGTTCATTGTGTATGTTTAATATAAACAGAGACTTATTACAGATATGTGTGGTGCACCTGCTCAAAAGAAAAAGCACTGTCCATTAGCAGCTGTGCCATGTAACTGCACTGAAAAAGTGTTAAGAGGGACATCTGCCAATGTCACTCCGTCCATTAATAATACTGCTCATAATTCGGTATTCACCTTGGTTTCATCCACTATCCTCTTCTTTGGCATGAACCTCAGAGATAAGTAAGCAAAGCTCTGTCCATCAGCCAGTCAGCCAAATCAGCAATTCCTCCTCCATTACAGTTGGCAGAAGAGAAAAGTCAGCAGGTCCCCCTCCTCTGCCATCACAGGAAGTGAGTAAGTCCTGTCCTAGGGAAAAACTGTGATTTGGCTCTGCTTCTCACTGTTGGCAGATGAGAAATGAAGCATAGTGTTATATTGTATGTGGTGGTGGTGGTGGTGGTGGTGATGATGATGATAATGATGATGCTGATGATGATGAGGAGGAGGATTGAAGCTAATTTGGGGATTTTTCAAAAACACCCCTTTGCAAAAAACAACAACAACAACAAAACAACAACACCAAAAAAACCCCTCCCAGTCCTGGTATCCCACATGAAACAAAGAGCTTTTGCCTGGAAACATTTCTCTTGATGCTAGTGCAAGGGGAAGGTGCTTCCCCTACACTTGGGATGTGAATCTTAGAGCCTCTTACTCTTGATGAAAAACTGAGGAGAAGGCTCTTTTGTCTTTGCTTTATGCTTTCTCAGGCGAAGACTCCCACACACCCCAAAATGCTTTGCAGGATTTGTTTGATATTTTGTGGTGATTTCTTTTCTAATAGAAACACTAAGTGGTGAAAAGGTATTACAACTTCTGTGCATAATGGCATCTTTCCTGCACAAGGTCACTGAATTGTGCATAATTTGATATTTCTTCTGCAAAAGGATAGACAACACAATGGTGGCTTTGGGGATACAGAGGAAAAACAGGAACCACTATGTTTTTCAGGCAGTTGAGAGATCTGGCTGGTGCACAGAAAAATCTTAGAAGCTCTTGGCATGGTGCAATTTGGACATTCACAGATAATGTGAATTGCAATAAATGTAAAAGCAAAAAGCAAAATGTTCTGCTTCTATACTGCCCCATGCTGCTCAGAAGGATGGAAAGCCGAGTGAACCTTGAGCCTACTACCTAGAATTGAACCCCAGGTCTTGAGCATAGCTATAGGTGCAGTACAGCAGCTTTGTCACTGCACCATGAGGCTCTAAACCAGTGTTGGTGAACCTATGGAATGGGTGCCAAATGTGGGCACCTGACATCGCCCCTTCACAGCCACCTGTATTCAGGTTAAATTGCTGTATTGCCGTTTTGTGAAAAAAAATGTGGGTTTTGAATCACAGTTTGGGCACTCGGTCTCTAAAAGGTTTGCCATCACTGCTCTAAACAAGTCAATCCAGTGTTTGGGGATTATTACCTCCCAATGCTGGTAGACAGCACTTCTGCCATGAGGAAATGACCTTGAGGCAGAGCCTCAGGGGCCCCACTTAGAAGAAAGGGGAGGCTGGGCAAATTTAACAGGACTGGATTTTGAACACTTTGAATTAAAATATATGTATATAGATAAATGGAGTAATGCTCTTGCAATATAAGGAAATCAAAGAGAAGTCATTGGAAATTAAATGCTTAAGCTCACCATCCTTGCTGAGCACCATCTCCAGCAAATTGCCCCTTCTCTGCATGTTCGAATTCATGGTCTCCCAAGGTAACAAATAAACCAACCTGAGGCATTCCAGCACACACTGTAATGAACAGTCCTTGCTCCATAGATGAGAGTTTCATTGTCTATGCAAGTCAAAGAACTCTAAGGTTATGGCTTCTAAAGACCCTTCATGTATAATAAATAGGTTCTCTTTTTCGGAACTGCCATTTCTCACATGAAGCTAGTGATGATGCAGGGATACAGTAGTAGCTCACTACCTTCTCAGATAGGACTACTTTTATGTCAGGAGGGAAGGTCTTTGAGACAAGAGATATGAAGAAATCTTTCTACTGGCAAGATCCTAATCATGACTGGTCCTTTTAGCACAATAAAGGATTCTCAAGGATTCTCTAACTCCCTCACAAAGAGATCTTCGAATGGAAAAAAAAAACCCAAGACCTCCTTTCTCATCATTCTTGCTATCTGTGCACCCACCACCACCACCACACACAAACACATTGCCTTTTTGTAAAACTTTTCTCTATATGCAAAATTAAGGTCTCTTTCCAAACATACCCAAGTACAACAGGACAGACTGATCAACAGGCCAAAAAAAAAAAAAAAAAAACAAAAAAAAAAAAAAAACAATCCATCTAATGCTTACCTGTCCAAGCAACCAGATTACAGTCATCACATTCCCAAATGCCATACATTTTACCGAAATGTGCAAAATGTTCTATAGCAGTTCACAGTGAGAACAAATGCATTAAGTCCTCCTATGTACACTGGGAAGTCTAATAAGCTAGGGGTTATGTCCTTATTTAAGATGCCCCTAAGTCTTTCTGCAGCTTAGCGTAGAAGGTTGGCCACAGTGCATTAGTTAGTTTGCCAGATTTATATATACCTATGTGACATGCATTTCATTGACTTATTGCACAGTTTAGCAAGTGTACACCAAGTGTATTTTATGTCATTTAATTTTCTCAAGAACCCAGTGGGTTCCGTGAGATCGGCTGTTGTGAAACAACAGGAGGACCAGTCCTCCTCATTCCTCTTTCTTCTTCAGCAGCAGCCAAATTGGCTCAGGTTATGTAGGAAGTTGTTTTGTATTTATTTCTGTTCTGGGCCAAAGCCAAACTGAAAAACTTTGCAGTGAAAGACTTATTAGCTAACCTGTGTGAGCAATTTAATCAGAAAGAGTACCAACATAAACATGGAATTTGGAACAGCTGGCAACACCCCCAGCCTTTTGCTAGAATAAGTGATGATATATCTTTAGCTTCTTCCAGTGACTTAGGGATATTAGCAGGAGATTAAGCATTGCTGCTTACACAATTTGGAGGTTTTGCTGTCATTGGGGACTCTGCACCTTTTGCTCTTCATCCGAAAAGCGGTGGCCATCATTTTGTGATAGATCAACAACAACAGTCATGCTGTTTCAAACTTCCTTTTACACCTGTTCTTCCTGGACCCCTCTGGATACTGAATCTAAGCATTTTAGATTATCCTTGACTAAGGTTTATTTTTTTTAAAAAAAAACATCTTTTGTCATTACAAAGGAAATTACATTTGAAAATGGACTTTACTCTCAATGTTGGACAATCACTGCCTTATCCCCAGACACCACCCAAGCAGCTATTTTCCATGTGTGCTCACAGCTTAGAAAATACAAATTTGAAATGAAAACATCTGCAGTGTAGATAGTTAATGCCCAATGGTGGGGACAAATGCTACAGATAGGAACATATTCAGGCAAGTGTCAAAATACAAACTGAATGAGAGCCTTTTGTGCATCTCCCTAGTGAGCAAAAGTCCATAGGAGAGAGCGGTATCCCCCGCATATCGCTCATGTTACATCTACATATACAGAAGTATAATTTCTGGAAATGTTGAAGCATTGGGGGGAGGACTTTGGGGGAAAACAGTGGGGGTTTTTTGTTTTTGCAAAGTTTCTGAAAAGTTTTTGTCTCTCGCTAAAAGTACTAAAATGAGGAAATACCCTCAAATTAAAAGCAATGAAAAAAGAAACCAAAAATACTGGAACAGTACAAGGAAGAGGTGATGACTTCACACCAAAGGAGAAAGAGATGGACAGTTTCACCCCCAGTGATGCCTAAGATTGCCCACTTCAGTTGGTGAGGTGTTGCGAAGGCCCTCTGAGTGAGACTGCCAGAATGTAACAGCTGCTCTCTGCATTTTTTTTTTAAAAGCTACAACGGGAAATGAGGGGCAGTGCACATGGTTCTGCAAAGGGACAAATCCTTTCTTTCATAGAGCCACAACAAATTCTGGGGTACCACAAGGGGGTACCCTTCCCATCATTTGAGTGTGTGAACACAAACCAGGACACCAGAGGATCTTCAAAAAACAGACTCACAAAATGCTTACATAGGCACATAGTGCATGCTTGTAATTCATTTCCATTTCCACAATACTGTCACTTTTTCTTCTTTTAAGCTTGCAAACAGAATGGGCAGATGTTGCTAGGAAAAACAAGACTATCCAATACATGAAGCAGGCCTGCTAATAAATAACAAAGAAAAACAGCACACTCTGCTGAAATATAAGATCAGTTGCCTATTCTTATCAGAAAGAAGAATGAAGTTTATTTCCCTAATTCTATATTCAGTTTGTCAAAGAACTGTTAGAGAACTACCATATGTCTGCATATACATTTCATGACATAGACACCGTGGTTATGTTTCATCTTTTAATCAGGAAACTTTTTTGTCTAATTGCAGAAATACGAGAGTTCATTACTGTTTTTCCTCACAAGATCCATCATAAATTAGGCACATATCACATTTGCAAAGGAGACCACAGTCCTGATGATGTCCAGGTACAACTAAGATATAATTCCTTGAGAGTTGCTTCCCATAAGAGTCAGTGTTGATATGCTAAATGTTCTGCAATAGTATGAGACAGCTTCTTATGTTCTTGTGCATTTCGTGATGACAAATTGGCACTGTTCCTTCCAATTGAGCAGTATATCTAATGCACTGGAAGCGTTTTCCAGGTTGCAACCCTATTTCTCATTTACCACCATCAACATCTGTCTTTTAAATGAAGTGAGTCTCATGAAGGCGCCTATCAATATGTTTCATTGAATTCAGCCACATTTCAGTCAATCAGATGAACTGCAAACAAAATGTAATCTTACCTGAACAGTTAACACAGTGTACAAATTTTATAGCACAGGGAAGTAAATGCAATTTTTTTTAAAAAAAAAATCTCCTTAAATAAATTATCTACACACTAAAGTAAAGATTACTCTTCAGAGAGCACCAGCACAGGGTAAGACATGAAACATTTCTCTCAAGAGAGCCATTCATTTTTTAATCCATAAAAACATGTAAGGCAACTCTCCTGCTAGTCTAATTATTCAGCAGAATAGATCTGGCCCTTTAAATTTCCCCAGTGTTTTATGCATTTCCAGTACAATTAGTGACATTCTTAAATCTTGCATTTCTAAAAGGAAATGTATTCTGTATTTTATTTGATGAAGGCTCACTATATACTTTCTAGGATATCATAAGTAATAGGTTGTTTCTTTAAAGGCACTCTTGTTCTATCACTAACAACACCAAAAACAGTTATATACACACAAAGCAACCTCCCTTAAATCTTCATTCTAAAGGAGAGTCTTGAACATTCAGGCTCAGAAGAGATAACAAAAAATGATATTGATAGTGAAAGTTACGTAAGAGAAATAGATCCTGATTTGGTGCCTATTTTAATTTTGGGAGTGCATGTACACTGGAGAAAATTGATATACTATGGGTTGGTGAAATGTGGATTCATACTTTTTGCCATTAATACAAAGGGAAATTTAAATCACCTCAGTGTTCTGCCCTCAAAACTCTCTGCCACTGGGGCTACTCCTTTTTATTTTTAAAAAAATAATCCACCTGCAACAGTTTTGACATGCGATTGCTTGAACCAGTACAGAAAAATTATCATACCAGCACAAACATTCTAAGTTTTTAACAGGAAAAGAGGGAAGAGAGGAGGAGATCGGGGGGGGGGACCTTGTTGCTTCCAGTTCTTTGCCCCCCAAGCCCCGAAATAAGGAGGCGAGACAACTTCCGGTTTGGTACAAACGGGCCACAACTTTATTAATAACTCTTAAACTTCTTAACTGATAAAGTCAGGAACACTGAAGGGGACCTGATGCCATAGTGCAAGCTGGTAACAGGGTGGAATGAAATTCCACAGCCAAGAAGCTCTGTATTCACTATTGGCAAACGAGTTAAATCTGGAGCTCAGCACAGCCCTCGGGAGGCCTCCAGTCAAATATAGCTAAATTTGTCCGCTGACATAGCCAATGTGGATAGACTGATTACGAGGGCTGTGAAGCGCCGTAATGGCGTGAAATTAGCTCTCAACATGAATACGGTTACCAGCTGCACTACCCGCCAAGTTAGTGGCCAATAAGAAAGGAACCCACCCCCGCGGTGAAGAGAATGGGATGGGAGAAAACACATGGCTACTCACAGCCAATCAGAGTAACCACCAAAAATTCCCATCCGGCCCCAAAAGGCGACCAGTTATACTCATTCTCCAACCATAGGGGGGGAGGGTGGGGCCGAAATTCTCACCGCCGACAACATGGCGGCGAGGGACGGGAGCCCTCTTATAGGCTCCCGTCCCCGGGCAAAATAACCCGGATGGGCTGGAAAGTAGCGCGCCCAGACCGGGGTTGGGGAGGCAAACGCGCCCCTCCCCCAACGAGTGGGGATCGGAGCTACCCGAGGAGGGCATGCTATCAATTGAGGAAAGCAAACAAGCTTTACATATACTGTATATATAAAGAATAGAGATGGGCACGAAACAAACTTTTAGTTCGTTTCATTATTTGTTTCGTTACGTAACAAAACAAATAATGAACCTCAGAGTGAATTTAAAATGAGCTGAACCGAACCGGAAAAAAAATGGTTTGTTTTGGTTCGTTTCATTAATGGCAGCACACAACGGAAAGAGCTGTTTTTAAAAGTTTAAAAACAATGTAAAGAATAGAGTGGATACCAAAGCGAAAGTGATTGACTCCATCTGAGGGAAGCCAAGCCAACTGTTACAAATGATATCAGTGCAAAAATAAAACAGTGAGCTTAATTCTTTGTTGCAACATATAAAGCAGTGTTGGTGCTGCTTACAAAATCTAATAGTTGTGCATAAAGCAGAAATTGGCCAAGTCCAATTTTTCTCACTGTGACATGATGGCATCAGTGCCCAAAGCAATTTGAGATATGCTAGAAATATTTAATAGCAACAAACCAGCAAGACATACCAGTACTTGAGAAAAGTTCGCCATCAGGTGGAAGTTTAGCTCCAGGTGGGTCCCATTGCAACTGTCAAGGAACACCATTTTGAAACATGTTATAGGCAGATTTCCTACAACCCACATGGTTTTTGGATGGCACTGGAAGCCTACTCCTGTATTCTGTTGGCAAACTGTGGTTGCTAATAGACCAAACCTTCAGTGTTGAGGACCTGTCAGTTGAAATCCCAGATCTGCTATGAACTTGCCATTTGGCACCAGTGGGGACTTTAAGGCCTCACCTGCTGCAGTCTGCACTCTAAAGATAACAATTCTTGTCTTATTCTTGTCTCATCTCAAAAAGCCTGCCACACAAAATGCTATTGAGACAGTTGAATAACACCAAAACAAACAGTGCTATAAAATATGTGTCTCTGTGAAGATTCTCAGCCATCCATCCATTAAACAGGAGGATGGCCCCACACAGGAGGGGCAACAACTCTGAACCAGAGTCAGCAGTACACTTCCACTTGAAGGACAGAGGACACTCATTCAAATATGAGGATGTACACATATTATACAGAGAAGAGAGGTAGTTGAGAGAGCGGTCAGGGAAGACATTCATGTGAGTATTGAAAATTCCTCTCTCAACAGAATGGGAGGCTCAGGCACAGTCTATCTGCTACTTATCAGGCAGTGATTTCAACAATCCCCAGACAAATCAAAAATACTTCATACCTTCACCATCAAGGCCATAGCTAACGACCCATACTTAAAGGGCGTTCAGAAGATTAAAGGTGGGACTTTCATGCACCTTAGGCCAATCTCTCAAGAAAAGTATATAATATGTGAGGCACATAAACCAGCTGAATGGCATATAAATTGGTGAGATTATTGAAATAAATAAGAGACAATAGAAAGTCATTAAAAAAAGGTCCAGATGCCTCTCCAAGAAGTAGAAAATTCCAGAAAGTACCTGGACACAGAATCATGACTCAAATTAGATATTACAAAGCATGCTTGTTCCCTTTTATTAGCAACTCTTGACTCCCATGAACTGATTTCTTCTGGGAGACATGACTCAGCAACTAGACTTCCTAAATTAATACTTAATTGGTATACAGAACCCTCAAAAAGGATGACCGTAAGTCAACATAAAATGAAGTACAGTTACCCCCTGCCATTTCGCAGTTCAGGTACTGTGGTCCTGCTACATCGCAGGATCGCAGTACCTGCACCGCGGGGGTGGGGCATCTGGTCACTCTGTGCAGCTCCCCGCACCTCCGAGAAGACGGAAAGGCCTCAGAGCCGCGCGCGGGGGGAGGTGGCAGGGAGGGAAGGTGTCCCTCCCCGCAGCCACCCCGGGCGCCTATGGAGGGCCTCACAGCTGCGTGGGACGGCTATGTGGATGGACGGCGTCCCCTCCCTGCAGCCACCTGGGGGCCTACGGAGGGCTTCGCAGCTGCGCGGGATGGCTGCGGGGACGGATGGTGTCCTTCCCCGCAGCCACCCCGGGCGCCTATGGAGGGCCTGGCAGCTGCATGGGGGGTGGGCAGCAGGGGGCGATTGTGTCGCTCCGTGCTGTCCCCATGCTCCTCCGAGGCTTTTGCGACAGGCATGCGATCACCCCCCCCCCCCCCCCCAGGCCTCCCCACCCGCTTCCGCATGTCGTGGATTTTCATGGATCATGGGTGGGGTGGGGTCCCTAACCCCCCGCGATCGGTGGGGGGTTACTGTGTACCAAATGAGATATGGAGGTGAAGAAAAGTGGATACTAGAAGATGAAGAAGTCTTTTCCCTGGAGTTTGGGGTGGAAAGTTCCAACTATGTTTACACCTCCCAGATGACTTTTTAACCCAACTTTTAATTCACATCATATGAATAGACACACATTGCCTAGCCTTGGACATTTACCATGAATTTTAAAGACTCTAGCCTGCAGTTTTTCTGTGCTATCCATTAAGGGCTAGCATGAAGAAATGGAGTTTACTCATGAAGACTTGCAATTAGTATGATTTATCAGTAGTTTAATAAAGGAATCACATTACTCTTGTGTTTGTGTAATTCTGAACCATGCAACTTTTTTTCTAATTTGTTCTCAACAAAAAGATTGGCCCTCAACTACCAAGCATGCCTCTGGGACAGCTGTGAATCATGTGATAATCTGTTTTGCCAACCCTCAAGGATAAAAGTCACTTGCAAGAGGCCCTCAAATGTAGTTCAAATGTTTGCATGGCTTCCAAAATTGCTACATGGAGTCTGAACCCTCAGAACTTCCTCACTTCCAATTCAGATGTGAAACCATGACTCCCACTGACTACCATAGGAATTTCTTGAAAAGCTATTGCTCTTCTAATCTTGGACTTAACCAGATGAAGTAAGCATGTCTGTCTGCCTGCCTGCCTGTCTGTCTGTCTGTCTGTCAAACACTTATAAGAGGATTGTATTGTCCCCATTTTAGACAAATAGTGCAGAAATCCTGTGTTGAAAATGTTTAAATGTTATTTTTTTTAAAAAAAACAAACAAATGGACCTGCCACTAACATATTTTTTAAAAAATTCCTAGCAGAATTGGAGACCATTTGGCGCTGTAGTAGCCCCAAAGGAGCAGAATGTGCTTGCCAAATTGCAGACAATTAGGTTCAGGGGATTTGTCCAAGACCATCATTTCCATTATGAGATAATCCAAAAAAAGAACATAATGGATCTCCCTGTGCTGCTTGCAGACCATTGCTATAAAAATGGTAGAAAATATAGAAATGGCTCAAAGCAATGAATATGTAAAGTTCCAGAACCATAGATAAAGTGGCTGATATAGGAAGTAGAGATGGGCATGAAATGATTTATTGTTTCATTTTGTTATTCATTATTTGTTTACCCTTGTGGCAAATTTAACACAAAACGAACCAAACCAAGAAGAATTGGATCAGTTCGGATCATTTTGTTAATGGGGGGCGGAGATGTCTCCTACCTGGTGCTGGTCCAGAGGTCCTTTTGTGCCAAGCTGCATGGACGGAGCACGCACCTCATTGGTGCCATTGAGGGATGCAGCAGGCTCAAGCCTCAGCCCAGCCCAAAGAGGAGAGACAAGAAGCAGGCCACATTTAGGTGGCCTGAGTAGCGCAAGTTCGAAGCCACCCCCTTGTGCCTCCCTCCTGCAGCCCATTATCATGGGGCCGATCGGGAGGGGAGATAAGGAGGCCATGTTTAGGCAACCAGAGCAGTGTGGCTTCAAAGCCGCCGCCCCCTTGCGTCTCCCTCCTGGGACCCGTTATTGCAGGGCCAATCAGGAGGGGCGATAAGGAGGCCATGCTTAGGTGGCCAGAGCAGCACAGCTGTGACGCCACTGCCCCTCTTTATTCCTCCCACGCTCCCGGGCCCCAGGGGCCACACAGTGGGTGCTGGGGGAAAGTGGCTAAAAACAAATAACAAGTTAACAAAACAACAAACTTATTTTTTTGCAAAAATTCACAAAAAATTAAATGAAATGAAATGAACTCCTTAACGAAATGAAACAACACAAAACACCATTATTTTTTTAGTTGTGCCTATCTCTAATAGGAAAAGAAAAAAAAAATCCTTCTTCCTAACCAGCCTTCACTTGAATAAAAATAATAATAAAGGGACAAAGGAAAACAAATAGAAGGATACTACAGTAGGACCCCGGTATCTGCTGTGATTAGTTCCAGGACACCCTGTAGATAATAAAAACATGGGTAAGAGAGAACCCCCACCCCCAACCACCTGCTATTTTGTGACAGTAGCTTGCTTTACGGCTCCTGTTTGTGACAGTAGCTTGCTGCTGTTTTACCACAGTAGCTTGCTTTATGGCTGCTGTTTCACAACAGTAGCTTGCTTTATAGCTACTGTTTGTGACACTAGCTTACTTTGTGGCTGCTGAATTACCAGTATTTATTTAAATTTTTCCTCGGACAACTGTGGATAACTGAATCAGTGGTTAATGAATCAGTGGATATGGGGGCTGTCCTACTGTAAATTGCTTCATGGACATTTTTCATTGTTAAGGATTCAGTGGCTTGTTTGTGTCTTTCTTTATAATCAGGCAGTCCCTCTGTGGTTTCTAAGTATGCCTTACTAAAACTCCTTGTCTCAACAGGAATTGTAGAGTCTTGATGGACTGTCATATTCTCCCTTAAGGTGTCTTCTTCAGTCATGACATTCCAAGCTGAAGAAGTTTAAAAGGCCTAGGTTTTGGTGTGCATCATGCACCCAAATATGCCTGCCAACATCCCTCATGACACCTAGCACCCAGACATCCACCAATGGGTGGGATGGGGAGTGTTTGTGGGGACCTCTGAAGATTCCTCAGCCCTGAACTAGAAGATGATAATGCATGAAATCTGGTTGAATGCTTCTGAAAGAAGTATGTGATGTCAGGGAGAAATAAGGTCTTTCAATTAAATTAAATACAGTGTTTTTGATAACTTGTGGGATGGAAAATGTATTTAAACTCAACTAAATTCTGCATAGGCACACACACAGACATGGGTACAGAGCTAAACAAAGCTGAAGGTTTGATAAATAAAAGCAAGGCCATTGCAGATAGGAAAGTCCTTCCCTGCCTTATTCTTCCAGACCAGGGCAAGGAAATGCAAAATTATTCTTCCCGTATAATGGAGCTCACCTGACAAGGGAAGAAGATGAAAGTAAGAACAGGTTTTGATTTACAACATCAGAAAAACTTAATAAAATGATGTTCTAGTATAAAAATGCTTTACAGTGACTATTTCAAGTAACACAACTTGTACAAAATAACAGTTCCCTCTTTGTTGAATGCATTTTGTGAGATTAGAAGCAAAGACTTGTGTGTGTGTGTGTGTGTGTGTGTGTGTGTGTGTGTGTCTGTGTCTGTGTCTGTGTCTGTGTCTGTGTCTGTGTCTGTGTCTGTGTGTCTGTGTGAACAACCATTCATTGTTCTGTGCTGGCTGCCAGGGAATTCGAATCTCAAACTCTGGGACTAGCTGAGAATGAGCCATTTTTGCTCTGGTTCATTTACCCAACAGCATCAGGATCCTTCAGACCAGTCTGTGACAGACCTCCCCCTTCCCTCTTTTGGTGGTGCGTTTATATATTATGCATTTAGTATCATTTGGTCATTGCTGCCCACTTTTTGACACATAGTTCCAACTTCATTGGCACTTTGGGTGCATTAGGGATGGTTCCAGACAGTATGAGGACAACAAGCACCACCCTTGGACAGTCAGGATGGTAAAAAAATCTCCATGTACAAAGAGGAAAGATTAGGGGCATGGTAAGGCTCAGCTTCAGGGTTTTTTGGAGGGGGCTCTTTCTTGGCTTGACTCTGCCCATAGATAATGAGAATCATACAGTCATAGAACCATAGAGTTGGAAAGAGACTATAAGGCCATGGAGTCCAACCCCTTGCTCAATGCAGGAACCCAAATCAAAGCAGATGGTTGTCCAATTTTCCTTTGACTGCCTCATCATCTCTGAAGGAATTGGTCCCATTGTTGTATTGCTGTAATAGTTAAGAGGTGTTTCTTCATATTCAGCCTAAATCTGGCTTCTTATTGCTTGAACCTATGGAATCATGGTGTAGCGTATGCCTATGTGATTTCTGGAGGACTGGTATTCCTGGTGGAAACTTAAGCAGCTGCTGAAGTGGAGGTAGCGAGCATCACGGAGCAGGAGAACCTTTTGATGCAACAGATTCAGTTCTCCAGCACTAATCCAAGGATTGCTGCTCTAATGCAGTTGTGGCCTTTTCTCTCCACAGAATTATTTGTTGTGTTCTTTAAGTGTAAGGTATAGGGCCTGGGACCTTCTCAGCAAAGGCCCACAGCCAGCATGCTGTATAGTATTTCCCCCCCAGTATAGAGTAAAAACATTTCAATCCAGATGTGACTCTGAACAGCCTGGTTTTTAATTCTTCATAATAATATGCAAAATCCATCTGGTTTTGTGTCTTGTTTCTAAGAAAAAACATTTCTGAGAAGTAAAGACACCAGTTGCTTCTAGTTGAGTAACCCCATCATCTGCTATTGAGAAGTATCAAATACCTAAAATGATGGTTTTACTTATATATTGTGACTAACTAGGGATCAGCATGAAATGGAAAAATGGTGTTTCATTTTGTTCCATTTCGTCCCCCTACATTTTGTTTCATTTAGTTTCATACAATTTTTTACATTTTTTTTTTTTTTTTTTTGCAAAATGTAGCATTAAACAAAATGCTTCATTACCTTTTGGGGTCCAGCAGTGGTCGCTCTGGTGGTGGCAGCAGCGGGCCTAGGCTGGTATACTGGGCCCACTATCACTCTCTCGTTTTGGGTGGTGACCATGGCAGCAGCAGCGGCAGCAGCAGGGCCTCCCACTGCTCACCCTCTTCTGTTTGGCCGCAGGGCAGCAGTGGTGGTGGCACAGCGGAAAGACCTCCAGCTGGGCCCTCTCGCCATCTCTCCTCTCCTTTCTGGTAGTGGCAGCAGCAGTGGCAGCAGTCGCGGCAGAGAAGATGACAGGACTTCTGAGCCCAGCAGGTAAGGGAGCCATTTTACAGAGAAATGAAATGTTTTATTTTAACCAAAAAAAAAAAAAAATATGACTGTTTCGTTTTGTCTGCAACAAAATGCTGCTTCCTCATTTCATTTCATTTCGTTTTGTTTCATTGGCTAATAAAATGATGAAACAGCATTTCTTTTTTTGTTTTGTGCCCATCCCTATGGCTAATGAATATCCCAAAAGCTTTTTTTGAAGGAATTTATTTAATCCAGTGGCCTCTGCTGCATCCTTTGGAAGTAAATCATATACGGTATGCTCATTACTAAAATAGTAAGAGCAATTAAATACAATGTTGAAGGACAGTTTCAGAACACGCTCCATATTCAAACAGCTCTTTAGCCATTTGGTAGGGGCCCAATTCAGCTGCCTCCTAGATCATACTTCCTCCTATGGGATGCCTGTTTCTCTGAAGCCAGCCATGGTAGGAAAATTGCACTCCTGGGCTGGAATGAAATCTGTGCAATAATGCACATCAAAGCATTTTACTGCAGATTCGCTATAAACAGGCACGAACCTGTTTGAAAGACACACATGGTTTAAATGAGATGCCTTGCATACAAGCAGGACACTGCTGGCCAGCCTCTACTGGGAAGTTCCTTAGCTACTGACAGTGCAGGGGTCAGGGCAGCAGCTGAGGTATGTGTAGTAAAAAGGGAGCTGTTGCCACTGGGCCACCACACGACCATCCATGGGCAGGAACATTGTTGGCTAGTCAGTGCTGAGGCAGACAGGAGGGCTCCCAGCACTGGCTGGCTGGCAACATTGTTTTTGTCCAGGGCAGCTCCAGAGGCTCCATTTTCACCACACCTTGAATCATCAAGGGCTCTCAGCTGCTGCTCTCAGCATCGTTGCCAGGGAGCAAGCCTCTCAACAGTAGCTGGCCAATGATGTTACTCTATGGAAGCTCAACTATGATTTCATAAAGTGCAGATTGGGCTAAACCACAGCAGGGCTTGTGTCATGCGCAGCAACAGGAATTGCTGTGAATTCTGCCCATGTTTTAATTTGTTTGTTGTTTGTACTGTGTAGTTTTGGTTCTAGTTGCTGCATGGCTGAGGTAAAAATATATTCCCCCACTCCCGCACCAAATAAGCACATTAAAATGCTTGAGTCAAGCTTAAATGCCTACACACACACACACACACACACACACACACACACACACACACACACA
>JAHTLZ010000348.1:17243406-17266325 GCA_023846285.1 Phrynocephalus versicolor
CACACACACACACACACACACACACACACACACACACACACACACACTCAATTGCAGTGCTGGTGCAACACCTTCATATGTCTACGTAAGAAAAATTATAGCACAAAAAGTTGCAGAGCATTGTGCTGGAACATGCATACATGCATGCACATATGTGGTCAAAGCTGCATACCAATGCAGCTCTCGGCATCACCAATCCTTGCTTTAAACTCTTCGGAATCATTACCAAGTCAAACAAGTAGCAAAGGAAAATTAGGTGTCTGAAAGTCCTGGCTTCACCCCAGAATTGCTTTCCCGCTTCATTGTAACCTGCTGGATAAAATGCTTCTTTCATGGAGAAGTAGCCCATTGTTCCCTTCCTGGCTTTCCCCTTAACATCTCTTAAGATGTCATTTCAGCCTATCACTTCAAGGTTGTCATGGGCCATGATATTGCTGGGAAGTCTTCCGTCTGCAACCCCTTTGAAAGCATGTCTGCTGTTAGTCAGCACAGCATGCCTGTGCATTTTTTATAACTGTGACAAATGGACGGGACAAAAGGCTAATTAGAGGATCACAGTTACTGGTAGCTATAGCAGGAGTGTCATGCAGTTTTTACTCCATTAAAAAGGGAAAACAGTCCTAGCCAGATCAATGGAAAAGGGCAGGTTACTTACCTGTAATGGTAGTTCCGTGAGTGGTCATTATGAATCATGGATTGGATTATTCAAGATTTGCAAGAAAACCTTAGGAAACTTCTAGAGCTTTGTGATACCAAGACCATATGTGTGACCGATAGGCAGAGGCAGGAGGGCATGCACAAATTCAAAGATCACTACCCCAGACTTTAGTAATCTGTCCTTCTCTGTGAACTGCAGATTAGGTGTCTACCAGCCAGGGGATAGTTCTACCCATAGAGATGGCAGGATTGCTCTACCAAAGGAGGCTTCCAATGTGGGCCAGACTTCCAGTCTCTCATGCATCTCAGACATGAGAGTCTGTGACCATGTAGCCATTCTGCAACTGCTAAGCAGAAAAATACCCCTAAGGAATATGATGGAGACAGCAACTGCTCTTGTATGTCCACAGACAATTTCAGGCAGTGGATGGCTGGCTAGTTGACATGGAATCATGGTGCTTCCTGCTATCCATTTCAAGAGGTATTTTGCAGAGAAAGGGCCCTTGGTGGCAAACAAAGAATTTGACCATTTGTCAAGATGATTTAATCTGGAAAAAACAGAATGCTAGAGGTCTTCATATGTCCAGAGAGTGCAGGGTCCTCTCAAGGCCTAGCAAGGACAAAAGGAATATGATTGGGCAAACCAATGGCCTGCACATGGGTTGTTTTGTGAGCAGTTGGTGGAGCTGCACTTTCACAAAATGAAATGAAACATCAAATGTTTTCATCAGTGGCATTTCAATTTAATTTGTGTTTTCTCTCTCCCCCCCACCCCAGGAAGTCCCACTTCATAAGCCTCAACACCTATCTTACTCCAGGGCCACTCCTCCCCTCCATCACAATTACCACTGCTCAGCTGAGTAGTTTTGCTGCATATTGAGCTATAAATAGGGAACTCCCAAGGACTACAATTCCCAGAATACCTAAAGCTTCCCAGGAAGCCCTGGGACCGGAAGTGGACCTGCGACAAAGTACTGTCCTATCTAACTGGGCAGTGCAGCAGTAAGGGTGGGAAAGAGATGCCCATGAAGCAGTTGTGGGGCAGGAAAACCATAAGGGGGGGCTTTCTGTGGGGCTGTGCTACACATAAAGCCTTCTCCATTTCAATTCTGGAGGAGGCAGGGAAGGGAAGTCTTTTCTCCTGCCCAGACTGGACAGCCATCCCAGGAGTAGAACCTGGCTAGCGAATGGATTGTGAATGGCGAAACTGACTTGGAGTGGGGTAAAATGTGTGGCACCTGAGGTGCTATGTGTACAAATTTTGATGAGGTGGCACCAATCAATCTATGCATATCTCTAATGAGGAACAAAGGAGTCCGACTAATACTGAATGAGATGACTGGTACGTCTAGTCCACTATTGTTTACTTTGATTGACAGCATTTCTCCTAGGATTTGAGGCAGGGTTTTGAGTTCTAGACCAAGCTAGAACTCCTTTGCATGCCCTGGTGATTTGTCATCCAGATACTAGCTAAAGCCAATTCTACTTATCTTCTGAAACTAGAATAGAACTAGAAGAGTTTAAAGTGATAGAAAGTGGAATAGATTTGTTCTTGGTTACTCTAGGACAACCAATAGTTTCTCATGATCAGTCAAAGACTTTGTTGTAGTTTATAAACCATAGATGGACCTTCTGAAATGCTTTCTTTTGTTCTTGGTTACTCCAGAGTATAGGACTAGAACAGCAGGGGAAATTTCAGCTAAATGTTTAGAGGAAACTTGGCAATAATGAAGGCTGTCTGGTAGTAGAACAGACAGCCATGGGAGGTGCTGAATTCTTTGCTGATGGACACATGTAACTTGAGACCGTGCAACCATTTGTCAAAGGAAACTCTGCCTGAATCCTGGATTGCAGATCCTATCTTCATTGACAGGATTGTCAATACCTGAAAGGTCCCTTTGAACACTTGACTGAGTTAATCCCTTGGATTCCAATGGATCTGGTCTATGTATGACTAAGTATTAGAGATGGGCATGAGACAGAAATATGGTGTTTTTGTTTGTTTCATTTCTTTAGTAGATTTGTTTTGTTTCATTTGTAACAAGTGTTTAAAGTAGCTTGATTATGAAATGAAATTAAATGAAAGGCTAAAGGGCCAAAATGGCTACAGTAGTACCCTGACTTAAGAGCAGCTCAATTTAAGAGCAATTTGACTTAAGAGCGGAAAGCTGTTGGCATTTTAACTGCCGCCTTACAAATTTTAGATATGGTCTGCTCAATTTACAATTTGTTTTCATTTTTTAATTTTTTAAAATATTTTTTAAATTTTTTAGATAGGTACCCCGACTTAAGAGTAGTTCGACTTAAGAGCATGCATTCGGAATGTATTAAATTCGTAAGATGCGGTACCACTGTATTACCTGTAAACCCCTGAAATTTGGAAAGGTTTGGGCTTCAGGGGGCTGAGATATGAAGTTCCAAAGGGGATGCCCCTAGTAAAAAATCTTTCTAATTGGAATCAGAAGTCAAGCCATGACAATGCGAATCACTTGCCCATATTTTCGAAAATACAAGTTGCAGCCATGTTTGAGCTTGGAAATGGCAGGGTTAGCTTCCTCAAGCAATTCTAGGTAAGCCCCCGCAATTTTGAGAGGTTTTGGGTTCAGGGGGCTGAGTTATGAAGCTCCAAAAGGGGTGTCCCTAGGAAAAAATCTTTCTAATTGGAATTAGAAGCCAAGCCATGGTGGCACTAATCACTCACCCACAGCTTGGCTTCTGAAGTTCCAATTCCAATTAGGATTTTTTTCCCCTATGGGTACCCCCTTAGCAGCTTAACATCTCAGCCGCCTGACCCCCAAACCTTTCCAAATTTGGGGGCTTACAGGAAAGAGCTTGAAGAAGCTCCCCTGCCAATTCCTCTAAGATGAATAATTTCATTCTAGAGGAGGGAAATGTTGTTTCATTACAAAATGAAATGTGTCCTACCTATTTGTTACCTGACAAATTAATTTGTTTTTTAATGAAACAACAAAGCAGCATTTTATTTTTTGTTTCATGGCCATATCTACTAAGTATGGTTGTATGCACATGAGCCAGATACCCCTCTGCCTTCAGTAACACCATCTTCTCCTAATATCAGATATGAAGTGGAAGCAGAGGGCAACAGTATATACAGAGTATATGAACAACTTTTACAATATGGAGAAGAGAAAATCATCATAAAAAGACATCTATGAAGCAGTATTTCTTTTTAAACTATATATCTACAACAGAGTACTTCATTTTGCAAATTAAGCAGAGGCCTCACGGTTTTTCATATAAATAATGCTCATAAAAATGATTCCTAACAATGTTATACCATAAGATGTTTTATCATAAAGATTAATGTATTACAATGATGATTCTTCATAAGGGTCATCAACAGAAAGACAAATGTTTCTGCCTGCTCACCCTTGAGTAACTCTCATCAGAAAACAATAAATCCTGTATCCTCACAATTTAGCTTAATACATTAATGAATTAATAGATTATGACAAATTTATTACTAATTCTAAGCTTCTACCTTTCATGCAGCAGTTTCTTATAAGATCATAGAATAATAGAGTTGAAAGGGTCCTATAAGCTATTCAGTCCAACCCTCTGCTCAGTGCAGGACTCATATCAATATATATCTATATTCTTTTGATTGCCTCCAGTGTTGTAGTACTCATCATCTCATTATTTCCATTTTTGTATTGCTTCACCAGAATGTTTTTACTGATATTCATCTGAAATCAGGCTTCATGTAGCTTGAACCTATACTTACATACACCTTTCATTACTGCCAAGTTTTCTCTGAACATTTAGCTGAAATTTCCACTGCTGGTCTAGTCATGGATTCTGGAGTAACCAAGAGCAAAATAAAGCATTTCAGATTATCAGTCTATGCTTTATAAACTACAACAAAGTTGTTGGCTGATCATGAGAAACTATAGGTTGTCCTGCCTTGACACTTGATTGCCCTGATGCATAACTTGTATTTTGGACAAGAAGCTACTGTTAGTAAAGAACATGGAGAGACAGAATGGTTTCCTATAGGTAAATGTATCAGACAAGGGTATATTTTATCCCCTTCTATATCCAATCTGTACACAGAGCATATAATATGGAAAGCCAGACTTGATTCAAATTAAGGAGGAGTGAAAACTTGTGGAAGAAGCATTAATAATTGAAGATAAACAAATGACTCCATCTTAATGGCATAAAACAGCAGTGACTTGAAATTTTAGTGAAAGTGAAAGAGAAAATTGCCAAAACAGGACTGCAGATAAACATTAGGAAAACCAAAGTCATGGCTACAGAAAAATTACATAAACCTTGAAAGATGATAATGAAAAAGTTGAAACAGAAGTTTAGTACACCATGGTTCAACCATCAATTGAAATGGAAACTGCAGCCAAGAAATCAGAAGAAGACTGGGACTCAGAAGGGCAGCAAAGAATCAGAAATCTGACTTGGGGGGGGGATGAAATTTGGGTCTGGAGGAGAGCATTGCAGATTCCTTGAAGTGCCAGAAATATGAAGAAGTTGCTCCTATCTCTCTCTGCCACCTCCCTCTCAAGCTTGAACTATCTCGGGAGTCAAAAAATGTTGAAGCTGAATATATCCTACTTTGGGCACATGATGAGAAGCCAAGAATCTCTGGAAAAGACAACAATGCTGAGAAAGTTAAAAGAGGAAGACCAAATATAAGATGGATTGATTCTTTAAATGAAGCTGCAGTCTTGTGTTTACAAGACCTGTGCAGGACTACTGAGGTCAGGAATATTCAGAGATCTCTTATTAACAGGGTCACCATAATTCAGAAGCAGTTGGATGAAATGTCACAATGGTAACAGTGATGGATAATCTGTAGTGTATAATTCAGCTATAAGTATCAGACAGCACTTTGCTTTGGAAACCTACCACGTTGCTACTATTAGGCAGCTCGGATGCAAGGCATGGATGAAATATATATAGTCCAGCAATGCATAACTAAGAACCCATATAAAAATATGGTGAATGGTATGCAGAATGAAGAAAACAATCCTTATATGAATTTTCTCCATGTTCCTTTGTTTTGTCTACTTGGTTTTTTTATCCTCAGAAGATCTCCAACAGAATAAAAGCTAGAAAAAGAACTTTTCCCATGGAGCCTCCTGTTTTCCACCACAACTCTTTATGTTGGTGGGTAGGTGAGTGGCCAGATTGGTTGGTTAGTTCCAAAAGATTTTCAAAACATAAATAGCTAGGCGCATAGATGTTTGAATGGATATTAAGCAGTTCCTAATTTAAATAAGTGAACTGGTTATGTATCTTGAAGTTGGGTTTGTTATAGTGCCAACTAGGTCCATTGAGAATGTCTGATGGTAGGCAATTGCTGCCCTCTTTCACCAGCCTGGCAGAGCTTAATGAGTACCAGAGTAAACGCAAAGAAAAGTGTGCTGCTTATATACTGCCCCATGTTGCTTAAAAGCACTATCTGGGCAGTTTACAAATTAATTACGTAGGCTACACATTTCCCCACCACCACCACCACCACCACATTCAGTGTGCTGGGTATTCATTTTACTAATTTTGTGAGTATAGAAGGCTGATTCAGCAACAAGCACCCTGGAATTGCACCTTGGGTTCTGAACACCGTTTTGGCTGCAGTACTTCGGTTTAACCACTGTGCCACAAGGGCAGAGACAGACAGACAGACAGACAGACTCTCTCTCTCTCTCTTTCTCTCTCTCTCTGAGAGAGAGAGAAAGAAAGAAGAGAGGAGGATAATAAAAGACTTCAGAGATCAGGGGAGAAGATGCATAAGGGTTTAATATCATAGCACAGTGATTAACTACTGTACAATATATAGAATGAGGATATTTTTAAAAAGTGACATCAGAAAAGAGAAAATCTCAGAAGCTGCCTCCTTTTTGCATCAGTTTACTTCTCACCCAAACACAAAGCTAATGTTGAGTCCATTTTAAACTAGTGCAAATGCTGGTGAGCAGAAGAGGGTATCCTGTAAACCAGTAGTTCCCAACTTTGGGGAGCCTAGATATTCTTGGAATGCAGTTCCCGGAAGCCCCAGTCAGCAGAGAATTTCAGTCCAAGGAGGCCTGGTTTACTCAAGGTCAGTAACCATGCTGTGCAGACCATCTTGATGGCTGCCATTGGTGTTGTCAATATTCAGGCTGTCCTTTGCTATGTAAAGGTGGTCATCCTTTTTTATTTTCTTGCTGGGAACGCAGGTAAGATATTATGTAGCAATTAGAGATGGGCACAATTCAAAAAAATGGTGTTTCGTTTGTCGTTTGGTCATTTAGGGGTCCGTTTTGGTTCGTTTTCATTTTTTGGTGGTTTTTTGCAAATTTTTCGTTTTCATTTTCGTTACGTAACGAAATGAAAAAACAAAAACAAAAATGTAAAATTGCTGTTTCGTTAGCATTCTTTCCAGTTCAATGCATTTGCTGCAACAAAAACGAAAAACACGGCAAAATTGGCCATTTTCATTTTCGTTTTTGTTTTGTTTTGAAATTTTTTTCGTTTCACTTTCGTTGCGTAAGGAAACAAAAAAATGAAAACGAAAACGAAAAATCACTCGTTTCGTGCCCATCTCTAGTAGCAATCTCAGGCCATTTCCTGGTGCTTTTAATCATGGGTACAGAAGGATTATATCCCTTATTTATTAAATGGAGCTTGTATATGTGTTTTAAGAATTTTTGCTTTTCATATATACTACCTGGCATCATATCCTGTTTCTGGTCTCCTTCATGAATTTGGGTTCTGAGTTTACATGCATTGGCATGCACATAGAGGCAGGTAATTTACTCAATTCTCTGGTTTCTGAGATCTCCCACACTTTCTCAAGTGTTTCTTTTCTGATGCAAAGGGCCAAAATGAAAGTCTCATTTATTGGGAAAAAATATGTTCCTATGTACTACCAAATAGAGACTAGGTATCTATGCATCAGATCCTGTTCACTTTCCCTTGACTGCAACGGGATAGATGACATTGTCTTTATTTCTCCTTTTGCATATGTCTCCTGTTTACAAGCATTTTTATCAAATACAGTAATTTTAACGTTTCACTCAAGATTCCTAGAAGTGTGCTAAAAGGCCAGTAACTTTTATGGTTATGTGAAAGAAGGGAGTTTATTTATTTGTTAAGTGCCTGATTGGACTCCTAAATAGGAAGGAAAGAAATAAAACATTTATCTGCCCAAAAGACTTTAGACGTCGTCTGGAAGAAGGCATTTGTCTGAAGGATCATTATTGAATATGAAGTTCTTTCTTGTAAATGCTTGTAATGTGTCTCAGAAAGAACTATATAAATATGGGCATACCGTGATACCTGGAATGTTGTTTTGGGAGCAACACAATTCCATTGTCACACACAGAGAGACAGACCATGTACACACAATTAGAATGTTTTGCTGTGCATTCAATTAATGAAACCACTGGTGGACATCACTGGTGGAGATCACTGCTGAATATCACTGTTAGAACTAACAATCCCATTCATTATCACTGTGTATGTCCTGAAAATCTGCTCAAGAGGGCAAATAAACCCCTTGAAGTTGGTTTCTGGCACCATGGAAGGTAGCAATGGGAAGAGAAGGGGAAGAAACTCCATTGTGCAGGCTGTGCATGAGCAAACACAGCATTCAAATTGTCTTTATAGTTATAAGAGTAACAGTACTTATATCAAGCTGCATTCAAGTTTATGTGTGGATTTGCTTGGCTCAAAGTCACAAATCTACATAGCAATGCACACTAATTTTTCCACTCTCCTATACCTAATCAAAAAAAGTGCTTCAGTTTCTGCCCCCATTCCACAAACCATACCTACTGCATGGATTGGCATGATTGTCTGGTTTTCACCAGAAGAGAAAGTTGCCACCAGAACTAACGTATTTAGGAAACTGGATGGGTCAGACTGGGGTGCAAACTCACAAACAAGAATAGCTTTGTTCCTGTGCTACTCTACAGCAGAATAAGCTAATTCCATATGATATAAATCAGCACCTGCCAAACAAATGGATGGAAACATGAGGGATTTGGCTGGGTGGGTGGTACTTTATCCCATGACATGGCTGTATGGCAGCAGTGATGGGCGGGGGGTATCACCAGAGGCAGCAGAAGGAAAAAGTATGGACTAGGAAGCAATGGGGGCAGTGGGAAGGGGATGAAGAGCAGAATGTGGGGGTAGAGAGGCAGGAGGGTTGGGAGGTGTTAGATAGCCATGGGGCTGTCTGGAAAAATAAATCCCAAATGTAGTGTGAAACCAATTTGTGGTTCAACAAGAGAGACATTCTTAAATTTGTGGTTTAAACAAGGCAATCTAGAATTTTAGTGCTTGTCTTGCCAACTCATTCACACTACCCCTGCCCTAGTCTTCTCCCCTCTCCTGTTTTAGAAATCTGAATCTAAATACCCAAAGTTTCAACCTAGAATGGAATCTGACAACCGTGCTTTAAGCAGAACCGGATACACATTGTGCCATGGATTGGACAATCTATTCAGGATACTGCATTTGGTCAAAATTGACACATGACCCAATCCTTCTGTTTGACATGTAGTTTCTTCGAGTGGTTCTTTGAAGCCACCTCTAATTGTGCTCCATTTTAAAACTTGTTCATTTTTTAAAAAAAATCTAGTGCAGCTCCAGGTGATGGGAAAAGATATGTGCACATTTCATACCGTCTGCTTTGAGATCCCTCCATTCTATACGGCACAATGATGCATGGCTCGGAGACTGTAGGGAATTGTGGAAATGAGGGGGTTATGTAACATAAAATTCTGGCTTTAGAGTTCTCTAATGAGTGCCTGAATATTCCAGGAGTACCCCAAGAGTTTTGAGCTGTGATGGATCCAGGATTTCATGTTGCCATGGTAAATAAAACGACTACAACCTTGTGTGGGTGTTTGCAGAAATATATTTAAAAGATTTCATAGGAAAAGATTTATTATGTGCGTGGAGATATTTTCATTAGTGTTATATTTTTAGATATGACATCCCTCATTTAAAGCTTCAAGAAGGAGCAATCCATCGAACCACAGGCAAAGAGATGTGGAAAACTTTATGATACAGACACTAACTCACCAAACCTACAGCAGATCCTTGGCCTGTGTAGTTGAAAGGGAGTCCCATTAAATTTAATGGGCCTTACTCCTGGATAAATTTGCATAAGGTTGGTGCCTCAGGCAGAAACTGTGTGTGTAGGAGGAGGAATACATCTGATCAACCACAATCAAATCTCAGAAAATGAAAGTCTTTGCTTGTTGTTTTGTGACTGACAATTCTCGCTTGTAACAGAGCAATTGGTTTCCTATCTTCCATCTCAAAGCTGGGGGGGGGGTGTTAAAGTACTCTATGATTAGGACTGCCCCAGTATCTACTATTAGGGGCACTAAGCACATCCGATCTCACCTGATTTCAAAAGCTTAAGCAGGGTCAGGCCTGGTTAATACTTAGATGGGTGACCACCATGGAACACCAGGTGCTGTAGGCGCCTGGTGTAGGAACTGCCAAGCCACTCCAGCATTCCTGCCAATAAAACTCCATGGACATGGGGTCATAGTCGGTCATGACTGTAACACCACACACACACACACACACACACACACACACACACACACACACACACACACACAATTTTACCTAGCTCTCCGTCCAACAGAAGGAACATTAAATACAGTGGACCCTCATAAAACAAATGGTTTATATAACATAAAATCTGTAGAACATAAAAATTCTGGAGATATGGGAAATTTGCTCAACAGAATTGCCTACGGAGCAAATCCATACAACATAAAAATGGTCACGATTGGGGATTACTCTGTTTTCCTATGGGATATTTGTATAAAGGAAAAATTGCTTAACATAATTTCATTTGAAACAAATTAATTCCTTTATACAAGGTACCACTGTATAGTTTGTTGGACCTATGAAGGTGCAGAATTGGGTGTTTGAATGGGGAAAAGTTGGACACTTTTGCCACAGAATCCTCCAAATCAATAATTATTTTATTCTACTATGCTAGCTTTGACTTCAGTTCATTTGACACAAAAAAATCTTTCTTTTATTTGTATCAGAGTGTTGCACAATTTAACATTATGGGCGTTTATGAAACATATTTGGAAATACAATGGGAAACAAATTAAAATGTTTTAAAAATTAGACTATTTTTGACCAGAAGCAGTCCACTTCAATAGCATTATACATATATTTAATATATAGAGTGGGATATAAATTCCATGCCACATAAATGCTTGTCTGATTGAATTTCCCCTCATTCACAGAAAAGATGTCATGTATCCAAGTAGCTCTATTTTACTTCATTATTCTTTGATTATCCTACTTTGTTTCAAAGTCTACTAAATGACTTCTAGATGATTCAGCCAGAATCTTGTCCTAGTGGGAGACACTCCTTGACATTCATCCATTCAGCAAGGTATATTGCTTTTATCCTCTCTAAGTTTGATCTTGCATCTCCTGGTTTAATATTTAGAACTTCAGATTTGTGCAGAAAATCTTTCCTCAGTTTTAGCTGTCATCTAGGCAGGGGGTCCATGAAATTGAAGGGTTTCACACCTTATTTCTGTTCATGATTTCAGCTCTGAATGTACTTCTGAGGGGCATTCCAGCCAAACAACAGACATTTTTCAAAGAGGGTAGGTTTTAGGCAGCCAGCAATAACCCTGCATGATTCATTAAGAGGTGCATCAATTTGTTTGGCAGGTACTGATTTATATCATATGGAATTAGCTTATTTTGCTGTGGAGCAGCACGGGAACAAAGCTGCTGTTCTCGCTGTTAGTGAGTTTGCACCCCAGTCTGACCCATCCAGTTTCCTAAATACGTTAGTTCTGGTGGCAACTTTTTCCTTGATGTTTAGGCAAATGATTTGTTTCGTTTTCGTTTTGAGATTTTTTTTAAGTGTGTGTGTGTGGGGGGGTAGTTCAGAGGTCAATCCTGAGTTTTTCTCAAATATTTGAGGCAGGATAGTGTTCCAAAATCTTGTCTGCCACGCTAATTCAAAGTTCCTTCTCTGCTCCTCTTTCTTTAAGTAAAAGGCACAAAGTTGTGTTTTAAAAGGTTTGGCTTCTTCTTCTTCTTCTCTCTCTCTCTCTCTCTCTCTCTCTCCCCCTTCCCCCACACACTTATAATATAGCAAAAGTATGTCTAAAGCAAAAGTTGTCTGTTGTTCAGTGGCCTCAAATGTCCCCCCCCCCCCGGACTATCAGGACAAGATAATCAGCATATACCCTGTTTCCCTGAAAATAAGACATCCCCTAAAAATAAGACCTAAGAGTCAGTCACGACTGTAATGACACAACACACACACACACACACACACAGTTTTGCCCCACACTGAAATATAAGGCATCCCCTGAAAATAAGGCCTCCCCATAATAAGATAACAATAAATGTGTACTGTAATTTTCTTCATGAAAAAAAAATAAGACATCCCCTGAAAATAAGACCTAGTGCATCTTTGGGAGCAAAAATTAATATAAGACACTGTCTGATTTTCCAGGAACAGACTTTATATTTGTATCCCATAATTTGCTTTCTAAAGTAATTGAAACAGAAATTAATACTATAAAAGTAACAGACCATGCTCTAATGGAAATGGAAATGAAGGTTAAAAAAGATTATAAAGAGGCAAGAAGATGGAGAATGAACTCTAGTATTTTTCAAAATGTAGATGTAATAGAAAGGGTAAAAAATGAATGGCTAGAAATAAGATCTATAAATGAAGCAGCTAGGAGTGAAATGGGATTGATACGGGATACTATGAAGTCAGTTATGAGGGGATTAATTATAAAGGAAATGTGTAAATTTAAAAGATCGAAAGAGGAGAATATTAAGAAATTAGAATATGTAATTAAAAACCTGGAGCATAAGTATCTTGTTAATAGAGATAATAGAATGTTTTTAGAACTTCAAGCTAAAAGAAAAGAATTAGATGAATTAGGCAAAGTTCAGAGAGATTTAATGTATATGATGAGAAATTATTTTGAATTTAGTAATAAAAACTCTAAATTTTTGGCACGGTTATGTCAAGCTAGAAGAGCAAAAAACGCAATAGGTGTGATTAGAGATAAATCAGGAAAGAAGTGTAGCCTGATGAAAGAAAAATTGCAAATATTTCAAGAATTTTATGAAGATTTATATAAGGGAGGTAATGTCTCAAAAGCAGATATAG
Organism: Phrynocephalus versicolor; assembly: GCA_023846285.1. Taxonomy (NCBI): domain Eukaryota; kingdom Metazoa; phylum Chordata; class Lepidosauria; order Squamata; family Agamidae; genus Phrynocephalus; species Phrynocephalus versicolor. The sequence goes on from JAHTLZ010000348.1 coordinate 17,256,221, forward strand.
AAGAGTTTGACGTCACCCCTTTCAGAGACTAGGTTTTCAAAGGCACAACTGGGTTTATTTCGACATCCCACTGCTGTGCCACCAAATTGTGATGACACCTCCCTTTTACACGTGTAATTGTGTTGGAAATGGTAAGGCTGCCACCTTTTATTCACTTGGTAATGCTGCCACCTTTTAAAATCGTTGTCTCATGAATTGGGACGGACTCAGATGTAAAATATAAAAATAATAACAAAGTTTATTGAGAAAATAAATAAATATAACAATGACTGACGATGGTATGTGTTGCCTTTAACATAGAATAGATTTAATCAACTCTACAAGCCTCCCTGTCTTAACTAGTAAACAGTAAAGCCCTCACTGCCTGACAGAACTCCAACAGAGCAGTGCTCTATCCCAGCACTCACTCTCAAAACTTCAACTTAACTGAACTGCACCAACTGACTAGGCTCCACCCTTTTTATATCATACCATTCCCTGTCCTCCTGCTGGGATTGGATGATGATTTGTATATTCATTACTCTTGTTTCCAGGGTGTTGTCAAAAAAAGTATGTTAAAGAAATTGATAAAGATAAGATATTAGAGACAGACATGAGAGAATTAGAAAAACCAATTCAAGAGGAAGAGATTGGAGCAATTATTGATAAGTTAAAAAATGGTAAAACCCCGGGTTGTGATGGACTAGATTCAGATTTTTATAAATTGTTTAAATCAGTTTTAGTTCCAAGATTAAAAATACTCTTCAATAGAATCTTACAAGGAGATAAAATACCATTATCTTGGAAACATTCATTAACAATTCTCATTCCAAAACCTAACAAGGATGTGATGGACCCTAGTTCATATAGACCTATCTCATTAATAAATCAAGATGCTAAGATTTTTACCGCAATATTAGTGAATAGAATGAATGGGTTTATTACAAAATATATCAAGGAAGATCAAAATGGGTTTCTAAAGGGAAGACAAATGCCTAATTTAACTAGAAGAGTGCTGAATATTATATATGATACAGAAATGAATAAACAGAAGGCCGGTATTCTATCATTGGATATATTTAAGGCTTTTGACTGTGTGGAATGGCCAACACTAAAAATAGTGATTGAAAATTGGGGGTTTGGAATGAAATTTAGAGTTGTGATAGATCAATTATAATCTGAAAATACATCTGAGATAATAATTAATGATGTGATTTCAGATCGGATATCTCTAGGCCGAGGTACTAGACAAGGTTGCCCCCTCTCCCCAGTTCTATTCTGTTTAATGATTGAAATGTTTGCGGATAAAATAAGGAATGATGAGTTAATTAGCGGATTAGGTACTGATAATAAAGTAAAGATTAATTTATTTGCAGATGACTCCTTATTGACAATTAAAAATCCACTAGAGAGTATGTATAGAGTTAAATGTGCATTTGGAGAAATTTGGGTCAATATCTGGATTGAGGGTTAACTGGCAGAAATCTCAGGTGATGTTGTTTAATCATAACAAGGAAGAACAAGAAGTGTTTACCCATAAGTACGGATGTAAGATAAGTAAGTCAATTAAGTATTTAGGTATAGAATTAGTAAAGGACACACGGAAACTAAAGGAATTTAATTATAGTAACTGAAGAAAGAAATTAAGAATAAAATGTTAGAATATTCAAGTCTAAAACTCTCTTGGTTTGGGAAGATTGCATTGAAGAAAATGAAAATTTTACCAAAGTTAAATTTTTTCTTTATGATGCTTCCAATAAAGCTAAGTAAGGTGTATTAAATTTTGGTAAGATTTAATTAATAACTATTGTAACAGTGGTAAAAAAGATAGAATAAACAAGAAATATTGGTATATGGCCCAAAATAAAGGTGGTATAGTTTTACCGAATGTTAAAAATTATTATTTAGCAAATCAAATAAGATTTATATGGGATATTGTGTTTAGTCCAGAAAGATTAATATGGTGGAAAATGGAATCATCGGAAATAAAGGAGGATATTGAAAAATGCTATTTGGCACTATTAATAAATCAAAGATAAATGAGATTAATAACCCCTTTCTTAGATCTATGTTAAATGCATGGTACTTACATAAGAAAAAATTATGTCCCTCAGACTCACCATTGAGATCTGTAACTGAAATGGAAAATTTCCCTATAAATTTGAAAGTTTTCAAAAAAGTATTTAGGGATAAACAAGTGATTATATTGAAAGACTGGATAGGCAAGATGAGAGGGAAAGTACAAATGAAGGAAATTCTCCGAGGTAGGGATCTATCTTGTTTTAATTTTATACAATTAAAGAAATGGATTGATATTTGGATAAAGAAAAATAATAAATGCAGAGAGTACACAAAATATGAAGAACTCTTATTGTTGTATGAGGATACTCAGAAGGAAATAGCAGTAAAAGGTATTGTTAGCAAACTATATAAAATTATCTCGGATTTAGATGAAAATAGGGGAGGATCTGGATCAAAATTATTGTGGGAACAAGATTTTAAAAAAGAAATAAGAGAAGAAGACTGGGCTAAAATGTGGAGAATGAGAATACTTAGATCTACGTCTGTTAGAATACAGGAAAATTTCTTTAAAATAAGTTTAAGATGGTATTTGACGCCAGTGAAACTGAATAAAATGAATGCAAACTTTTCTAAGCTTTGCTGGAAATGTGATAATGCGATTGGTACCTTTTACCATTTGTGGTGGGAATATAAAAAGATACAGAAATTTTGGAAATGTATTTTTAAAGAACTAAGTGACATACTAGAAATGACTATAGAGCCCAAATCTGAAATTGCTTTGTTATCAATATTTGTAGATCATAGTTATGATGTTAAAACTAAAGAGTTGATTACAAATTTGTTGACAGCAGCTAGATTAATAATTGCTAGAAATTGGAAATCTAAATATGAACTATGTTTAGAAGAATGGTATAATGAAGTATGGAATATTGCTTTAAATGATAAATTGACTTGTTCTCTCAAGGTTAAAAAGGAGAGTTAAAAAGAGATATTTTTATGATATATGGGGTAGATTCATTGAATATGTGCTTGTATCGGATAAGGGTAAGGTTTCCGTGCAACAATCAATTTTGTTGTGGAGGGGAGGATGACGAATGTAAATATAAAGAGTGATCCTGTTGGTGAAGGGGTGCACTGTTGTTTATGTTTGTATTTTTTATGTAATTTGTATATGTTTTTAAAATAAATTAAAAAAAATTAAAGTGAAATTACCATGGGGGGGGGGGGAAGCATGTGTATAAGGGAGATCCAGTTCGCATTATTTATCTGGACTTTCAGAAGGCTTTTGACACCAAAGGCTCTTGAATAAACTTGTCAGTCATGAAATAAAGGGACAGGTATTGTTCTGGATCAGCAACTGGCTACACGGCAGGAAACAGAGAGTAGAACTAAATGGACACTTCTCCAAGTGGAGAGAGGTAAAGAGTGGGGTCCCCCAAGGTTCAGTACTGGGACCTCTGCTTTTCAACGTCTTTATAAATGATCTAGATGTAGAAGTAAATAGCAGGGTAGCCAAATTTGCCAATGACACTAAATTATACAGGGTAGTAAAAATGAGAGAGATTGTGAGGAGCTCCAGGAGGCTCTCTTGACAGTGGGGGAGTGGGCAAACCAGTGGCAAATGAGCTTCAACATTCGTAAGTGCAGAGTGATGCACACTGGGGCAGAAAAACCTCAATTATATTTATCAACTGATGGGGTCTGAACTCTCTGCATCAAACCAGGAAAAATAACTTGGTGTCCTGGTGGACAGCTCAATGAAGGTGTCAACCCAGTGTGCTGCAGCAGTGAAAAAAGCAAACTCAATGCAAGGGATCATTAGGAAGGGTATAGAAAATAAGTCAGCAAGTGTCATTTTGCCTCTTTATAAATCTATGGTGAGTCCCCATCTAGAGTACTGTGTAGAGTTCTGCTCACCATACCTTCAGAAGGATATTATGAAAATGGGAAAAGTGCAGGAGAAGGCAACCAGAATGATTAGGGGACTGGAACACCTTCCTTACCAGGCTGGGCCTCTTCACTCTTGAACGACGGCACCTAAGAGGTGACCTGATTGAAGTTTATAAAATCATACACAATGTGGACGAAGTAGATAAGGAAAACTGCTTTCCTTATCACACAACTCTACAACTAGGGCACACTCCATGAAACTTTTGGGTGGTAGACCTCAAACAAATAAGAGGAAGTACTTTTTCACCCAGAGGACCACTGGTCTGTGGAACTCCCTGTCAGAAGAAGTGGTCACATCTGTCAGCTCTGACAGCTTTAAGAAAGGATTGGACAAGTTCATGGAGAACAAGGGTATCAATGGCTATCATTATGGATGCCTAAGGACAACCTCTGCATTGGAGAAATATGTGGGATATCTCTCAACACCGTGGAGGTAGTCCCAATCTGGAAGGAGTGGAACCCGAAATGCCAACAATTTATGCCCACTCTGGCCAATGTGATTGATGCTACCTTCCAGAACTGGTATTGGGTCAATGGCCCCCCATCTTTATGCTGAAAAAGGCAACCTTTCTCATCACCCCTCAGCCTCAAGTGGTCCTGAAGGGCTTGGACTGGGCACATTGTTGTCACATGGCACCAGCTCAGTCTAACATCCTGACTCTTGGTGCATTGGTACATCTTAGACTTCCTTATACACAGCCATATGCCCTCAGGGAGGAAGAAGACATCTGCCCTCCGCAAAGAGGTACAGAACTCATTTGCCTTGAAAGCAGTTACTAACCCACTGTTCCCAAGGGCAACAAAGAATGCCATAAAGGTTGCTGCTCTAAAGAGGGTAGCCTCAAAGGTATACCTTCACACTACCCCCATGTCTCAGTCATTTTTTCTTAGGATCTTGGGTGTAAAATGGGATTGAGCATCTTTTACCTGCCCCCATTCCCCTGACCAACCCTCAATCATTTTTTGCAACATGAAGACAATTGGCATAAATGCCAGGGCAGGCAGCTTACCCTGAATAGTCCTAGGGTCCAAACCTTTAAAATGTAAATATACTGCAAACTGCATTGGGCGATCTGAGGATGCTGGCCAAAAGGAACTGAAGCCTTCCTGTGCACAAAAGTTTGCGCACTCAGTGCAGGCTGCAGCATATGCAAACCTTGTTCTAGGGACCAGTGCCAAACTCACAGCCCTATTGGCCTCTACCCTCCAAGTGACCATACCTCATCTGAGAGTGTCTCTGGGTTGGGTGACACCTGAGAGGCCAGAAATCTGAAGCGCTCCATCTGTTGGTGTGAGAGTGCATCAGCTATCTTGTTCTGTACCCCTGGGAAATGATGTGCCTGAAAAACTTTATTATATTCCAAACATTTTAATATAAGGGCATGTACTAGCCTCATAACCCTATCTGAATGGGAAGAAAGGGAACTGACCACCTGGACCACTGCCTGGTTGTCACACCAAAAGCGGACTGCTGCATTGGCCCAGGTGTGGCCCCACAGCCAAACTACTCCCACTATTGGGAACAGTTTCAAAAATGTGAGCTCCCTAGTGATACCATGAGCTGTCCACTGGCCAGGGCAAAGGCCCATGCACCATCTGTTGCAGTAGAATATGCCATAGTCAAGTGCACCTGCTGCATCTGTCTGCACCTGCAGCTTAGTTCCCAGCATGAGGTTCCTCCTCCAAAAGGAAACACCATTGAAGTGAGCCAAAAAGCTCATCCAGAGTTCCAGATCCTCTCTCATTTCGTCCAACACCCTGTGCCTGTGATGTGGCTTGGAAAGCCTGGCCATAGCTGCACACAGTCGCTTGAGGAAAGTCTTGCCCGGCCCTACAACTCGACAGGCAAAACTGAGATGGCCAATTACTACTTGCAACTCTCACAATGAGATCTTGTTTGTGCAATAGTTCCATTAGCAGTCTCCTTATGTTACAAAGCTTACTCTCCGGGAGACAGCTAGACTGGCACACAATGTCCAGTTCTATGCCCAGGAATGTTAGGCAAGTTCTGGGACCCTCAGTCTTCCCACTCACTAAGGGCACACCCAGCTCTTCAGCAATACCCTGAAATGTGGCCATGAGGTGTGAGCCAGCTGCTCCACAAAAGAGGTAAATGTCTAAATAGTGTGCCACATGTGAACTGCCTGTCCTATCCTTGATAACCCGTTCAAGAAAAGAACCAAAACTTTCAAAGGCTGCACATGAAACTGAGCAGCCAAACAGGAGGGCCCTATCAAAGTAAAATTTGCCCTCAAAAGTAAAACCCAACAACTCAAAATCCCCCAGAAATACAGGTAACAGCAAAAATGCAGATTTGATATCACATTTGCCTAATTCAGCCCCAACCCCACATCTCTTGATCAAAAGATGTGTACCTCACCAAACACTACTCATGGGGGATTCTGGCATTTACTGAATCCCCTGCTGGGTAGGATAGATGGTGAACGAGCCAGTATTGGGTCAGTACTTTTTTTAGGAACAAGGCCCAGTGGAGGGGGCCCCAAAAGAGCCCCAAGACTCTACCTTCCATCACCTCCTTGTTAATTTTCTCCTTAACAAAGCCCTCAAAACTCTTGATAGACTTTAAATTCTGTGCCAACATGGCCTCCCATTCTCCCCGGGCTGGGATACGGAAACCCCACAGGAAACCCTCTAAGAAATAGTGTGCTGCTGCCCTTTCTAGGTAACGGTACAACCAGGTCCTAAGGACTTTTATTTTTATGGGGTTAGGTTCCGTTTTGAACCCCCCCCCGAACCTAGGGGGTTCTTTTTGCCTCCTGTATCTTTATTGGCCGAGGCACCAGATTTGCCTCTGATGCAAGTCAGGGCAGGGTGGGGACTACCGCAGCCTGAGCAGATGTGCTTAAACTTGCACTGTTGCCTGTTGCAGGAACCCTTGGAGTTAAAATCCCAGCAAGCCAAATGGGGTTGAACAGTCTGGCCCGCCAATGGGCAGGCGGGACCTGGCTGTACCCCTTTTTGGGCCATGGCCACTGTCAAAATGCTTGTCAGATGAGGGCCATGAATGGGACATGACCCTCATCCATAATGGCACTTAGGGCACATCCCAACGTAGGCTCAGGCAGCGAGCCACACACATTCAGAACCCCTCATCATATTGCAGCCAGGCAGACCCAGAGAAATCTAAATGGGCCTTGTGGATTATGTCTATGTATTCCAGTAGCCTGAGGTCCCTCTCTGGATAGGCCCTAATGATGCTGCCCATATAAATCAAGAATGCCGATCACTAATTAGTCCAGCTGTTTAAAGGTCTCATCCTCAATTTCCCTGTTAAGCAACTCAACTATGTTGGAAAACAACCACTAAGGATTTTTTTTTACCATGGTCTCGCCACCGTTCTCACCACAGAGAGGCTTGGGAGGGAGAGGGAGCCTCCTTATATTGGCTCCCATCCCTGGGCAAAAGCCCCAGATCAGTGTGCAGCTCTTGCGGGGCTAGCGGGCAAATACGCCCACCCCTGGATTTGCTAGCGGGCAAACACACCCCAACTCCAGACTTGTCTAGGTTCAGAGCTGCCCTTGCAGTAAAGATTTGATTTTTTAAAATCATAGCTACAGAATAGAAGGTATGAAGATACAGATTTCCAGCATTATCTAGATTTGGATCCAAGTCAACTACTTGACCTCTGAATTCATCCGCGTCAAATTGTGTTAATTTCCAAATTACTAACCTGGACTCAGAACTAAATTTGGTGGTCATGATCTACACACATATTTGCTGTTATTTTTTAGATTTATATTACTTGGCAAGCTGTTCTGGAAATGTTTTATGCTGAAGGGCAAAGTAGACTTACAAAAAACATGATTACTACACAGGTCTTATTATAATAATGTTTCTGAAATTATGCAGTGATATAATGGAAGCTTCTGTATTAACTCAATAGAAATCACACTTGATGAGATAAAAGCTAAATCTTTTAAACATGCAACAAACACAATGAAGTCTAACAATTATAACAAGGGTTCAATGTTCTCTGAACATCTATTGCTGCTGATCTCTGTGGGGCCTACTTTGAAGAAGCATGTTAGTATTGTGCTGTCAGTGAACACTTGTGTGAAAAACAGCTTAGCAATAGACACTCAGAGAACAAATTCTGTTGATGATAATTGCTAATCAATTATGGTCACAATACTGTAGATCTTAGCAAAAATGTTCAGAGTATTGGAAGCATTTTCATGTAAAAATCACTTTAGTTTTTCACCATGTTCATGAAAAGAGCACAGTTAGAAAAGAGAGAATCTATAGTCCAGCAGTAGCTATTTTCATTGCGTCATTAGAAAGGGTATCAAACAGAGATGCATTTTACTCAAAGATGGACCCCACTATTTCCAGGATCTTTAAGGACATCACTAATGGAGTGATCACTAGATTATTTGAATGGCAACGGTGCACAAGTCTAGCTTATTCTCCCCCTCCCCTTCCCCGTTCTTTTAGTTCTTTTCCCTGACATGGTTTAATGCAAACTGAATTTACTTACAGTAGAGGTTGCAAAGGGAAGCAATGGATGGAGGGGGCAGGAAACTCTTGCATGTAAGCTACAATGGATTTGATTTTACTACTTACAACAAATAGCAAAGCATACACTGTGTACACCTAAGATCAATGCTTGGATAACAAAGATTAATAATTCATAATTTAGTAATGACTTAAGGGAGGTTACTTCCTCTTATGAAATGGCTTACTGCAATTTTGGAGCCTGCGGCAATCACAGAGCTTGAAAATGATCTGGCCTATTGATCATTGTTACTGTTGGGTACCATTATTACAACATAAAATCTGAAGAAGAGGGATAGCCACAAGAAATGAGCATAAATTCAAAGTCCATTTGAATGCAGAAGCATATGCAGCAGATGGCTCGTAAGACAAGTGTTTAGTAGGTGCTTTGGGCACACTAGAGAATATTTCCCAGAGTTCCTGCTGTTAGGAATACTGTTCTTTCAAATGTTGGGGTATAAGGAAATGAACTGTAATCGAGACTTAACACAGGAGGTGTCTAAAAAGGCTGCCTCGTGGTTTTCAAGCCCAAGTAAATTTAAGGAAAACAGGCATGAGGAATATGTCTGTGAAGATTCTCAGTCATCCAGGTGAGTTTAACTGGAAGTTGAATCATGGCAACTGGACTTCTTTTTCTTGAGAGATAGAAATGTTTCACCGCTCATCCAAACAGCTTCATCAGTCTGAATAAAGCAAGTGTGAGTCCTCCATCTTATAGTCCATTTTGACCTCTTGTCACTCTGGTCTGAAATATGCTCATAAGATGAACAATGTCCTGAATAGGCTTGTTAGGTAGACAACAGTATCCACAGCCTTAAGGTGAACAATGGCCTAAGGTGCTGAAACCCATAAAGTATGGATCATTAACTAAGAGCCAAGAGCTATATCACAATATTCGGTGAAATGCAAAATCAGGAGTATAACAATGTTCCAGTTCACATGTTAGTCCAGGAATATGTGGACCAGGCTAGTTTTCATCAGAGATAATGAGTAATAAATCACTCAAGCATCTCAAGGGATAGTGGTTATACATAACAGCGAGGAACCAGTATTTCACAATATACAGTAACACTAGTAGCAACCTATCAAGGCCAATACCAGATATTTTGCTTCTTGAGGCAAAGGACAGTATGGCATACCCCACCCAATCAATGTAGAGCAATGGACCAGGTTGTCAGTTGAAACTCCAGTACTTGAAATAAGCTGGTGTCCTTAGCTGCACCGGGGGGGGGGGGGGCTAGCAGGGGCAACTTTAGAGATAATGGGAGAGACAAATGCTGTGAGTTTCTAACACATTGCTGCTGCTTTCCCAAAACCACCAGTAGCAGCCTGAATTTCGTACTGCTGAATATTGGGCTGGGGCTTGGGGAAACAACATTATTGTCCATGCTCAGCCATAAAACTCCCAGAGTTTCATTGGCACTTGCACAACACTTCTCCCTCACAGGAGAACGTTGAAAATAAAGCAGAAAGGAGAACAGACATACTGTATATATACATATACCCTTGAAATGGCTGGGCAAAGGGTGAGGTGTAAATGTAACTGATTAATAAATAAACATCTTGGCAGAACTCAAATGGTAAAAGCTGTTTGAATGTTTGAATATGTTTATGCAGCTGGGGCCGAAACACTCTTGAT